>CM033476.1:212556409-212878909 GCA_019447015.1 Hymenochirus boettgeri | reverse complement strand
TATACACAAGGCCATGTTGGCATTTGTATTACTTGCTGAACACTTACAGGCTTATTTACACTATCGCTCTGGGTAAATGCTCCTTTCGCAATTCAATATCACGTTTGCGAATGTGGGTAAATCCCAGTTAGGGATTTACCCACTGCAGGATTTTAATGCCAGCTATTTGTTGGCGTTAAAATCCTGCACTAAAACTAGCGGGTGATTTTTGCCTAACCAGCGCATCCGACGCTACTATGGAGTTAAAGACACGCTAACCAGTAGCAAACCGATAAGTGCTGAAGTTCGTTTCGTTTCCGAACTAAAGACCTTTAGTAGTAGATCTAAAATTCTATAGTTTGGAAACAAACCCATTAAACTCAATGGGAGAACATAGTTCGAAAAGCTCAGATTAATTACAGATAAAATAGCAATGGTAACGTACTGTAAATGGCGTTGGCACCTGGGAAATGGTCGGGGGAACATTCCCATATCTCCAGCACTACCTTCCCCCATGATTGAGCAATTATCAGGCTTACGCATGCTAGATTCAAGGGTTATCGCCAATTCAAGGGTTACTCTCTGCTCTCTATCTCTTTCTGGATGGCACACCGCCACCTTAAACTCAATCTATCCAAACTTTAGTACATAACCTTTAAATCCCTTCGCTCTACTGCATCTCCCTACTGCACCTCATCAACATTCAAGGAATATCGACTAGGGTTATTGACAAAACGGTACATTCAAGGATTATGGCCGCAATCAAGGGTTGGTCGCAAATTCAAATTTTCAATAATCAGCGAAAATATGTCAGCGAGTTTGGAAAACTGAACTAGTTCACAGTTTGGAAAGTTCTAGAAGTTCGAGTTTGTCTGAACTATTAAAGTTCGGGTCGAACTTGGATTCGGTTCTAAGTCAATCTCTACTGATAATATGGTATTTCATACTTCTACTTTGCACTGGTTTCAGGGGGTCTTCACTGTTTACAAAACTTTTTTTAAAACAATGTGGCAATACTGAAAACCCCAAATTCCTTACATCTCTAAAGCTGTTCTGTTCCCTTTTTAAGCTGGTGGAGCCAGGCACTGTATAGCTCTCCTTTGGCTGCACACATCATATGAAAATTCTTTAATCCGTATTAAAGCTGAGACAGCAGACTCAAGGTAAGAATCATAATACTTTTTAGCACTGGGGAATAAAATGCAATGGGACACCACTACTTTTCTGCTTAAGCAAAAAAACAGCTCTTAAATGTGAGGACAGTGATGTTGGGGGGGGCGGTCCTTTTATGTGCAAGTTAATGAATGTAGGAGAGGGGATGAGGAGGAGAGGGGATGAGGAGGGGAGGGGATGAGGAAAGCTACAGGTTGTTCTCATTTCCATTTTGGCAGGCTGTGATTTTGCTATTTTTAACTTTCTATGTACTAAATGTATTTTAAGAGCATAAGTAAATAAATCATTTCTATTCTATTGGGACAGTTTGTTCTTGTAGAGGGATCTATTTTCTAGTTTCTTTTCTGATCTTTTTATTACCGTGCATTTTCTGTTATATAAAGAACAGAAGAAACACAGGTGGCACTATTGTTGTGCCATATTAGTCCAATATATAGATAGTAAAAGATAAGTACTGTGATACTTTCAGGACTAACAGCTTATTTAGTTGACAAGCTTTCAAGGGCTATTCCCTCTTTATCAGGTGGGGTACCCTCTTTATCAGGTGGAGTACCCTCTTTATCAGGTGGGGTACCCTCTTTATCAGGTGGGTACCCTCTTTATCAGGTGGGGTACCATCTTTATCAGGTAGGGTACCGTCTTATTCTGGTGGGGTACCCTCTTTATCAGGTGGGGTACCCTCTTTATCAGGTGGGGTACCCTCTTTATCAGGTGGGTACCCTCTTCATCAGGTGGAGTACCCTCTTTATCAGGTGGGTACCCTCTTCATCAGGTGGAGTACCCTCTTTATCAGGTGGGGTACCCTCTTTATCAGGTGGGGTACCTTCTTTATCAGGTGGGGTACCCTCTTTATCAGGTGGGGTACCCTCTTTATCAGGTGGTACCCTCTTTATCAGGTAGGGTACCTTCTTTATCAAGTGGGGTACCCTCTTTATCAGATGGGGTACCCTCTTTATCAGGTGGGGTACCTTCTTTATCAGGCGGGGTATCCTCTTTATCAGGTGGGGAAAGCCCTCTAAAGCTTGTCAACTCTTATTTTTTACTAAAATCTTTAAGGTTTTAAGGCTTTGTCGTATCAGTTCAAAAACATATATCAAAACATAAACTATGGAGGAAGATACGCTCGATGTGTTTGGTTGCCATATTAATATGATGTCTAAGCACGGTTCCAAAAGGCCAACCTGGATACAAGTTGAGCTCCCAGATGAACCAGCTGCTTTGTTAATACAGTATCTTTCATATATTTAACTTGAGCGGAGCCTTTTTTGTTGTTCCCCACACAGAACACGTTATTTGCATCTGTCTTTTTATTCCTTCTGTTTTAATTTCTATACCTGCTTTATTTATATAAATCCCTGCCAGTCTCTCTTCTTTAATTTTCCATTCATTTTCCTTGTTTAATTTTTACAGCATCATTTTATACTTAAATGCATATACTTTTTGATTCAATTAAACCCTCATATGCCTCAATTCTTTCCTTAAACCTTTCCTATTTTACAACCATCAAAAAGCTGACATTTGACTAAGGGAATTTCATGCTCTCGGTCCTCAGAGGCAACTCTCTTGTTACTTCCTCTATCTTCAGTTTGGGTTTCCCCTTCCTCCCACACTTGCCTTTCTGCTATCTATAAATCAGACAGACCAATATTTCACAATTCAGACATCTTTTCCATGCTTGCTATCATCTGGTCTAATAACTCGCATTTAGAAACTACTACTATGCTAACGCTTTTGACCAGAAGCATCTACTCCTCAAAAAAAACAGTTTTTAGAAAAGATGCACAGACTGCACTATTCCTGCTTCTTTGTCTTGTTTTCTCCACAGGAGCAACACAAACTCAGGTGAGGACTGAAAAATTAGCAACTAAATATTTTGAAAAAACTTTAATTTGCTTCATACAAATAATTGAAAGGAACCAGTAGGATTCCTGATATCTTATATATGTAGGGGAATTTTAATATACAGTAAGATTGCAAATGCCATTGAGATAAAATTCCATCCTGTTTGTCTCAGGTAACAGCTCCAATAATGTTACTACTATAACAATCTTTCATTTATTTATATTACTGAAAAGTACATGGAAATGTAATGAGCATTTTTCCATATGGAAAAAAGGCCCTGTGGTGCAATACCAGACCTAATTATGTGTATTATTACAAGATCGAGTACAGGTAAGAAGCGGGGAGTTGTGATATTGCATCCCCCCACATGTGTGTTTAAAGATTTAAGAATACGTTAGTGGTAGTAAAAGTATTTATACAATATTTGTAATGTTGTGTTTATTAGTTGACATTGTGATTTTTGTTATACACAGGGAGAAGTGAAGCCATCAGACGAAACTGCTGAGAGACAAGGTGTGTAATAGGCTACAGTATGCTTGGATATGGGAGGAGTCTGTTCCTCTATGTTATTACATTTGCAATGCACTATTCTTTCAAAGCTTTGAGTAAAACCGCCAAAAATCTTCTTAAAAATTTTGTACAACTGGTAATATCCAAATGTTGGTTTGCCAGTAAAAATGCTTTACCAACATCATAGCTGTAACGGTTAGTTTATATCTTGAGCACCTTGTACAACACTGTGATCAAAAAGGTGTTTGAAAAACAATTGGCATGTAAATGCTGGCTTGCTACAACCCAATAGTATAGCTTATATAGTGAATAACACACATCTTGTGAAATATATAGAAGATATAAGGATATTTAAAGTCACCATGGAGTTCCATAACCATAGTAAAAGGCTGCAGAACAAGTGCTTTGATACAGGGCATGGAATCATAAGGTTATATCTGTATGTTTTTATGTAGGGAGTGCATTATTACATATAACACACACGTTTTAATGAGTAATATGTCACCAGTGACATTGTTAATATGGGACTATTGCCCCATAAGGTAAGCTATTGGATAGACGGATTAAATACAATAAATCCAAAGGGTCCAAATGAACTTTGCTCTTACCTCTCTTTTTTAAAGGAGAGATAATTAGTCATCAATCAGGTCTGTAGGTATAAACTGACACTTTAAACTGAAGGGGAATAGGTTTAATATTTAATATCTTATATTTAATAAATGCAAAGATAGATGGTACTGTTATAATTGTTAAAGATGTTTTATCTGTGTTTTAACAGACTAGCACATTTAATAATTCACCTATGGATGTTATATTGTGATTTATTATCTATCTATCTATCTATCTATCTATCTATCTATCTATCTATTATATATATATATACATTACACTATATATATATATAAATAGATATATATATAATATATATACATACATATATATATATATATATACACAAAGGGGGGGGGGCTGTGGGAGCACTCCTGTGACAAAATTACTTTATAACAAATAGTGGAAGTGCTACTGATCTGACCAAAACATTAGAACAAACAAGAAAAGAGATGATCAATGCACATTCCTGGGCCCCCATAAAAGTGAAAAGCCTTCCAACCACATCAAGGTAACCCCAGTATGGAAGGTCCTAACAGTTTACCTTGGGTCATTTATATATAAAAAAAATCCTGAGGACGTTTGTGGAATAAAATTTGTTAAAGGTCCCACGAGTGCTCCTCCGTTCGTTTCTCCCATATGGTATTAATGGACGCACAGGGCCGAAGGAAACACAGGCAAGAGTGCGAGACCCATGGCACTCCTGGGTTTTTAACAAACTTCTTTTATTACGGTCTTGAGAACGGCCCTACACGGACTGAAACGCGTCGACTTATTGCCGTAATAAAATAAGTTTTTTAAAAACCCAGGAGTGCTCCTTCCCTTCACCCCCGTTTATCGCTATTTAGGAAGCACCCGGGTCGCTGATGTTTGTTTAGTGAGTGCCGCTCCCACGCCTCCATTACCTATATCTGTTGTATTCAATTAGATCAACTGGACTTGAAATGTAGTTCTTGAAGACGTTTCGCTAGTCATCCGACTGGCTTTCTCAATTCAGAATGACTTGTACAAGAATCTGTGGCAATTTGTACCCTGGAAAATCCCAATAGCATATCACAGCCAGGTGTTAAGGTGTGATTAGATAGTGGCTAAGAGGTGTTATAGGAACGCCAGAGTAAGGTGTTAAAACCGCATTGTACATGGCAGACAGTTGGTGTCGAACCCCCCCCACCTCTATTTAGGCTTGGTTTCTTTATTTTCACATAAGGCTCCTTAACACCTCTCTTGAACCAGTCACGTTTCTTCGCCAGTATGTTAACATTACAATCTTCAAAGGTATGTCCTTATCCAAGATGCAGATACACGGCTGAGTCCTGACCCGAGGAATTGGCTCTTCTGTGCTAATGCGCACAGCTTTGTACAAGTCATTCTGAATTGAGAAAGCCAGTCGGATGACTAGCAAACGTCTTCAAGAACTACATTTCAAGTCCAGTTGATCTAATTGAATACAACAGATATACCATGACCTGGATGAATGAGAACCTTACAAGCAACTCCATTACCTATATAATATATATATATTTATATATATATATATTATATATATATTATAATATATTATAATGAAGTGGGCATCAGCTGACGCAAGTTGTACAAACTATATGTAACTAAATGTATCCATTTTAACTTAGTGCAGGTAATTACCCTTCGTTGCTGCACATATGTTTGATTGTGAATCTAATTAATTTATGCTTATATGTATAGTTGAGTGCTGGAGACTTTTGTGTAATGTATAAATTGCCGGTACTCCTTTGCACCGCACCTGAAAGTAATCTAAAATAAAGGTTTGAGCTGCATATCCTTGTATTTGTATATATATATAAATATATATACAGTCAGCGTAACATCAACGCGTTTCGGCCCTGTGCAGGCCTTTCTCAAGAGAATGAGAATGGCCTGCACGGGACCGAAACGCATCCATGTGAGACAAATAAAATTATTCACTGCTTTAAATCCCAGGAGGGCTCCTTACTTACCAGTTACATAGTTTCTCTTCAGGAAGCACCCGGGTGGATGTTTGTTAATTGGTGAGAGCGCTGCTCCTCCATACATTTGTTGAAAGTGCATATATATATATATATGCACTTTCAACAAATGTATGCACTATGTATGCAGAGAATTGGACAGTATCTAAAAAATTGCCTTTTCTGTACTTGTTATGAAAGAGTTAATACATAAACCCAGTTATGTAAATTACACTTAAAGAAATGGATAAATTAATGCACTTTGCGTATGATCACTTAGCTTGAGAAATGTCACAAACCACGACCAAAACGTTGATGATTAACACAGTATGTGTCAATAAAGAATTTGCTTGGAAAATGCCTTATGAGTGCACTGAATTATCACTTATTTATATACCGGTATTTTAGAAATATAGTCCACTTTTGCACTATACTTTAATTGCATCACAAGAGGGGATGTGCAAAAAGCAAGATAGATTTTTGTTTTATTGACCCATTTTGTACCCAGTATTGTTGTGCAAAATTTAATTCATAGAGCCACTACCCTGTTTTACAAGCTCTACAAATCTCTCTTAATGCTCACCGCATTTTTGTTGCAAACTATATAAATGATGTGAATTCATATAAATCACTTTATAATGATATAAAAACGCAAAAAAAAGATCAATGGCTGTTTCATTCTCAGACAGTTCATCTTTACCACATCATTTTAATAAGTTAACTATCTGGATAAACCAGCACTGATTCTATTGTTACAAGTACAACTCTATGTAAGATTTTGTCAAATTAACGATTTGTGTTTAGGAATAGTTTCTTAAATACTGATGTCTGTTAACATTCTAGCATTGACATAGTACAATTTCCTAGTGTAAATGCATCTTCCAAACTTTCATTTATGTGCATGATTCTACTCTAAACTAAATCCTACTTTGGTCTTTCTTTCTGCAGTTGCTAAGATTAAAGACACTACAAACAGAAAGCCGGCCGTTCATTTAGAAGGTAATCCAAGGAAAACATTTTCTTTTCCTCTTTCATTGTGTTATTTCTGGTTTAACCAACTATTTTCTTTTATATTTTAGCTAACCCCATTCATAAAAACTTTCTAAAATGGGAAAGTGACCTTGACAACTCCTTCATCTGTTGCGGGCTGGTTCTCCACAACAACACACTTCATATAACCAAGAATGCTCTTTATTTTGTGTACACTCAGGCCACTTTCATGGGACACAGTTGTCTTTCTGGAGACACTGTTTTCCTGTCCCACAGTGTTGTGCTCCAATCTAAGCAGTTTGGGGATAAATCAGTCCTACTCAAAGCACAGAAGACAGCATGTGGGGAACAGGTTAAACAACCAGAACAGAAGCCGTTCCCAAGACCTCAAGTAACACGGACCAATCTGGAATGGAGCAGAGCTATCTTTTTGGGAGGGACATTTGCTCTTAAAAATGGTGACCTTCTTTACACTGTGACCCAGGGACAGAAATTTGCTAGGCTGGGAAGTGGCGAAGCATACTTTGGAGTGTATGCTTTGTGAGGCAGTAACAGAGAGAAATAAAAATCCCAGGTAGAATCAAATCTAATTTTGATAATAGAAATTATTGCAAGGAAGTTGAAGGGCAACCTGACCAAAAAGTGTATTAAGAGTTTCTCATAAAGGTCAAGTGAATAGATAACTAAAGAAGGAAAGTCCCACATGTACACAAACCTGGTAGGGTGCAGATATCTCAGCCCCCCACCCCTAAGGGCATAGGAATACTATATACAAGACAAGACGAGAGAGTCTCACTCCAAAGGTGAGTTTATTGTGTAATAAACTACAAAATCACAATGTTTTGGGGTGATGACACCTGATGAAGGGGTAACACCCCAAAACGTTATGATTTTGTGGTTCACTACTTATTAATCTCTCCTTTGGGGTGCGACTCTCTCATCTTATCTTGTATACAAGTGATGGATAACTTAATTCTTAAATAAAAGTATTAGAGTCATTATCACATTAAGCTACTGTAGTGATTAGAGAGCTGCCATTACCCGAACGTGCAATTCTAGCTTTTATTGACTCAAAAATTAAATATTTGAATTAGCCAATAAAGTGGAATTAATTGGCAAAAGTCTTTTTTTTTTTGTTATGAGTGGCCAATATGTTACAGTTTTTTATGGCTCGTGTTTATCTAGTAACACTACCTGCACTCTCCCTCTCCTTTAATTTGGTAGCATGCATTCTATACTATTCGCGGCTTGTTTAGTGTGGATATTGAGGGGTTTGGAACTGCTAGCCCAGCCATTGTTTAATTAACCTACATATTTATTAATAAAAATACATAAGTAGGGATTTTTCTGAATTCAGTTATATCTGAAAATCTAGAAATGTAATTATAAATCTTGTACAGGGAACTTTATCTTTATACTGTGTATTATACTGTATTTATAACATTATTTATTTCATATATTGTATTTAAAGGACCACTATCCTATATAAATGGTTTTCAAATAATTTCCATCTACAGTATAGGGGTTGATTTAATAAAAGGTGCCTTTGCCAGTTATTTTTGGTGGCTCTGCCAGTTATTAGCCAGTTAGATGGTAGTTTTTTTATTAGGTTACTCCAATTAGAATAGAAAACACCTATCTGGTTGCTGCAGATTAGTAGCTTGGGAAAGATTCAATATTCAATACTTTTACTGGAAGTGGTAACTGTTAAAGAATCTGTGCCACTCCATGTCAGCATTGTCTTATTAATGATACAAAAACGCTTGAAGATTCCAGGGTTGTGGGAATTGATACATGTTCCCCAGACCATTTCCCTGTGCCATTTGTACAAATTTAATATTGATATTAGATAAAGGAATTTATCTAAATGTTTGGAACACCCATTGACTTTAGGGTTCTTTTTTGAAAATTTCAAAACTTTCAATCCAAAAAAAATTCCAATTTTGGAATGAAAATTAACGGTTTGGTTGATCTGTACTGCCCAGGAAACATGCACTGTTCTTCTCCAACCATGAACCATCTCTCCATGGGTGAGATCTTTACCAAATACAATGCAATGGGAAGAAGAAATAGCAGCTCATACCTCTAATATAATAATAGATGATGCACACACAAATTAAGAAAACCATTTTGTTGAGTATAGTGGTCCTTTGTCCCTTAAAGCTTTTTCTAAGTTACAATTTGACATATATTTATATATTTGATGTTTTAAACAATTTTTAAACTTCATGCATTTTCATTATTTTGTTAATTTATTATTTTTTATTATCAGCATTGCAGGAAAACAGTTCTCCAGTGTTTTATATATAATGATTAAAGAGCAGCTATAAATTATTTTTTTCTAGTGACGCAGTACTGTGTGTAATCCTTTACACGGATGTTTCTTGCTTTATGCAACAGCTCCTCTTTTGCTATGTTATCCTCTTATGGCTCACCACATCCCTGCTGGTGTTGTCAAATATACACATATGCACATGCATGCATATTACATTTTTTGCTCCTAGCTGTATCTTTAAGTCATTTGGAAGTTGGGAAGTGGGAGCAAATGGAAATCTATACAGAAAAAAACGCATTGTTCTGCAGAACACATGATTACATTTATAGTTGCCCTATGAAAAAAAAACAAAAACAAACAAACTTGTCTATGGTTTTATAAGTAAAGTAGTTGACTGTAGGGTGTCTCTTGGTTCATCACGAGACTGAAGGCAAACTTACGGAAAACCACAATTGTTTCCTTGTGTGACTGCTTATGTTGATTTAATATTGGGATTGCAGTTTTCAATGAATCCTTTTTGTATTAGGGCTACATGATTTTAATGCTCTGCAACGCAGAGATGGCTGAACTTCATAAAGTTCGAAAGATTTACAGATAACATAGCAAACTTACTCTAAATGGCTGTGGCACCTGGAAAATGAATCACCAAAACCTGTTTAAACACTTTTTACTTTGCATTTGAGGGTTACGGCCAATTTGAGGGTTACCGAACAAAACTTTTGTGGGTTACCGAAAATTGATGGCTACATTCGTTAACGAATGATACATTCTAGAGTTAGCGAACGGCTTGTGAATTCAATAATTATCGATTTTTCCAATAATTATCAAAATTACAGCCACGAGTTCGGAAAACCGAACTAGTTCGAATAGCTCAAATTCATCCGAACTTGTAAATTTCAGGTTCCAGTTCAGTTTTGTGTCCATCACTAGTGCAACTATGCACATTGCTCTTTGAAAACACACAGCCGCTACAATTCCTATCTTAAAGACACAATATACATTTTTAAATTGCCACAAATCATTAAGCATTTCTAGATGGAGAAACCCTGTTGCAGTTCTCCATAAATGTACCCAGTTAATTTTTCTTTGCTCAAAATACAAAATAATTTAGAAGGTAACATTCACCTGACACATTTTTAGTCTTGGACGAAACAAGAGGTTAATGTAATTCTATATTTCATTTCTGAAATTTGTAGAAGTTAGAAGATGTCCCCTTGTCTACATGTTTACTGTATCAGATACGTCTTTTCATTTATTAATTACAGTACTAAGTGTGTTTTATTTATAAAATATAAATATATATATATATATATATATATATATATTGAAATGAAAGAAAACATATATATTGTTTCTTAATAAACACATTTCTAAGAAGGTGGCTATTATGTTGTGTTTTTTTTACTGGCAAAGAAAGATGAAGATAAATGTAGTTGTTCAACCTGAGCTATAGAGATTCTGTTCTAATAATGTAGGTAGTTAAAGGGTAATTGTAGCAAAAACCTCATTTAAAATCTAATATATCCCGGGAGGTAAGAGTTGTACGCACAATGTGCAATAGAAGATAAGAATTGGTCTGTTGGGGGGGGGGGGGGGGGACGTGCACTAGGAAAGCTCCCTAGGACACGAGGTCCAATAATAGCCCACCAAGAGAAAAAAATAGCTAACAAACCTACCTCATAGCTTCACCCCAAAAAACAGTCAGAATTCAAAGGGGACATTGCAGGGTTCTTTAATAAGACAGACCACCCACAGGCCGCAAAACAAGGCGGGAATTCCAGGTCAGGCCCAAGCGAAGCCAACACTGACCTGATCTCCCACAAAGATCTAGATAACTTATATACAAACCTTTATACCAACCTGGAAAGGGTAATCACAGAGGCCCAACAAAAGACCGTGACAGCGGTAAAAACAGGGGTCGCTGCCGATCGTGTGGAAAAATTGGAATCCTCATTTGGCCACGTGCCCCACTTCTGTGCGCAAACAGAAGCAGACATCCTAGAGCTGCGGCAGTAAGTAAGGGCACTCCAGGACAACCAGGAGGATAGTGATAACCGATCCCGCCGCAACAACATCAGGATCTGCGGCATTCCCAAAGAGATCACTGACCTCCAGCCGTACCTGAGACGCCTTTTCCACTCCCTCATACTGGACCTTTCAGATGAGGCCTTGGCTATGGATAGAGCCCACATGGCCCTTCGCCCTCCAGCCCAACACGGTGAACCACCACGGGACGTGATTACAAGGCTCCACTATTTACAAACCAAGGAGACCATAATGGCCCAAGTAAACAGGACAACCTCACACTAGATGACCACAAAATCACCTTGTTTCAGGATCTGGGTCCTAAAACGCAACAGAGGCATAGAGAACTGTGGCTTATCTTGGAAGTACTCACCACCCACAAAATCAAGTACAAATGTTGCTTCCACTTTAAATTGATCGTACTCCACAACAATAGATCGCTCACAATTTCCTTAATGGAAGAGGGCCCCTACCTGCTAAGAAGGCTGGGTATCATGGCCACTGTCCCCCAACCTGAAAATCACAACCTCAACCGGATTCCACCACCAACAGACAAATAGTCCCTAGTGGAACCCCGGGACTATCCCCAATAGGCGGACTGTAGGCCGCCTGCCAGGAAGTATAACCTAAACTGATAATAACCTGAACTCAACTTGTCCCTCTGGATGCTTCTCCTTAACAATTGCTACCTGGTGAGACCTAGCAGTACCTGAACACCCCCAACAAGGCCAATTTTACCCCGACAGCCTAAGCAACTTTAAGTGATGCCCGCTAAACGGAAACAATAGAGTTTCCCCAACGGACTAACTTTACAGAGGCAATAAATTACTAGCATTAACTGGCTTTCTTTTCAAATAAATATCTTGGTCCCAAAACAACAATAGTGCAGGGAGACACACTGCAGCCTCAGTGCAGACTCAGCTTGCAAAAACTTTATTGATTTCACCATGGTTGTGTGGTATGCTGAGGAATCAAAAAAGTTTTTGCAAGCTGAGTGCGGCTGCAGTGTGTCTCCCTGCACTATTGTTGTTTTAGAAGGATTCCTAGTGTGGATGCGGCCACACAGCACGGGTGGACACTAAAGTGGTGAGATGCTGTGACACACCTGTTATTGGAGTGATCTTGGTCCCAAACCCTTTATGGGCCTTTGATCCACAGTTATCCGCCCAATAGGTACTCCCCCAACCGTAGTTGTGTGACTGAGTTTATTAGGGGCCTTCCCCTAACTTTTTCCTTTTCTCTCTATAACTTTTTCCTTTTCTCTCTCCATAACTCACACAACAAAAATACTACGACAAAGGTAATAAACCAGACTCCATGCTCGCCAGGCGACTAAATGACAGGATGAAACAAAACAGACTCTATCCCCTCCGAAATCCAAACGGCTCTCTAACCCACAACTGCCGCGAAATAGTTAACGTTTTTGTGAAATACTACAAAGACCTATACAGTGGGGAAACAACTCCAAAAGACAAAGACCACCACACTAAAATCACCCAATACCTCTCCTCTCTTGACCTCCCCAACCTAACACCTAATGAACAAACTCTTCTGAATGCCCCAATAAAACAAGAAGAAATTGCCTCTGCTATCAAGACTTTAAAATCAGGCAAAGCCCCCAGACCAGATGGTTTCACAACACCATACTACAAAATATTCAAAGCCCAACTAATACCCCACCTACAAACCTTATTCAATTCCATCATCACCCAAGACAACCCCATTCACCCTGACTTATTTAAAGCTACAATTACAGTAATACCTAAACAAGACAAGGACACCACTAACCACAAAAATTAGACATTAAACTAATAACGAAAATGATGGCAACCAGACTGAATTCTGTTATAACCAGACTCATACACCCAGACCAATCAGGATTTATACCGGGAGACAAACCACAGACAACATAAGAAGACTCATACAACTCATACACCTTTCATCTACCTCTAAGACACCTACAGCATTCCTATCTCTCAAAACTGAAAAGGCATTTGACAGAACTGCCACTACATGACGACGGTTCTTCAATATTTTAATTTCCCCGAAAATTTCATACGACTTGTTAACAAAATATACTCAAACCCAACCATCAACATCACTAACATGGGTTACCTCTCTCCAGAAATCCCTATCTTAAATGGAACAAGACAAGGCTGTCCGCTTTCCCCATTGCTGTTCGCATTAAGCCTCGAACCGCTAGCCCAAGCAATCAGACTCGACCCCAATATTCATGGCATTAAAAAAGGTAAATTCAAATACAAAATAGCATTATTTGCCGATATTACACTAATTTCAATGGAAAAACCCTCCGACCCTTCAACAGCAAAATTGGGCAACATGGATCCAGCTGGGAATTACAAAATTGATGCACATTCTATATCAAAATAGGCTATTAACCTGGCAGGAAGCCCAACTACAACTAAAACTACCAGCAAACAAATGGTATAGATTCAAACAAGCCCACCACTTTGCCTCATCAATACTCCAACAACAAGATGCTCCCCACCCAACCATCTTCGAAACTCTAGCCTGCACAAACCCAGGGGAAACCAAATCTATATTCAAGATCTACCCCACATTACTAAATTCCAAATTCACTCAAAAACTAAAAACGGCTAACATGTGGGAAGAAAAACTAGGAAACCCACCCTCAGAGGACCAATGGTCCCAAATCTTCAATGACCTCAGGAAGGAAACAACAAATAACTAGAATGGTTTTAAGGAATTTGTGATATTTTAAAAAGTATTTATATTTACAAATATAACAGTTCAGGTCCTCAATACATGGAGAATCACCGGAATGTAATTAATTAGACTTTCATTCTCCTTTAAGCTACTGGAGAGATATTTGGCTGCATATAGAAAGATATTAGCAAACCCCCAATTCTCAAAAGAATCACAAATCCAAGAATGGCAATCATTTGCTGGTAACTCCTGATCATCAGACGACCAGGGTGTGGGCCTGGGTCCACTGTACATGCATATTTACATCTTTCTTTTAGTATAAAAGATATCAGGGGTTGAAATGGCTACTTATTTAATTAACGACCTCTATAGAATTGGATTTATTTTACCATCAGGTGGCACTATAAGACAATATTTTTAGACTTGTCCCATTAAACTGTGGAGAGAATAGTCCATATGTGAATTACTCTTTCCCCATTCTATATATAGTTTTAAATCATTTAATATATTTGTTTAAATAAATAGATGCTTACTTTTTATTACTAAATGGGGTTGTCTTCTTTGTGGGGGTTACTTTACTCTGGATGTCTTTCCTATTGTAATTACCTTTATGGACTGTTTTTGTTTATGGACTAAACATTTTTGAAATAAATGCAGGTTGGCGTTGTGGCTTGGGACAACAATTAGTTGGATAATCATGCATTACATTACTTATCAAGGATTTGGGCTAGAGATGGACTAGAACTCGAATTCTAACCTGAGTTCGAATCGGATTGTACGAGTTAGAACTCAAATATTTCAGTCTTTTTGAATTTGAGGATTTTATCGAATTTGTGGAAATGACCCAGCAACAAGTCCCAAAGTCACCAATGACAGCTATTTTATCAGTGCCAACCTACTGGTATAAAAGACAGCTCGACAGGCACCTTGTGAAGTGTTACCCTTTCACCCACTTTACTTGCACTATGCATACCCTGAGGGAGAGAAACCAATGTGGTGAGGGTTATGTCCAGAGGGGCCATGCTTGCTTGGCTCCTCAACAATGGTGCCCAACTGCAGTGAGCTTACTCTAACTTAATTTTATCAGTGCCAACCCACTGGGTATAAAAGACAGCTCGACAGGCACCTTGTAAAGTGTAACCCTTTCACCCACTTTACCTTGCATGATGCATACTCTGAGGGAGAGTAGAGATGGTCGAACTATTGAAAGTTCGGTCCGTTTTTGAACTTTCGAACTATTGTAAAAGTTTGAAAGTTCGAAAGTTCGAAAACGGACCCATTAAAGTCTATGGGAGGCAAATAGTTCGAAAAGTTCGAGTCAAATACAACTAAAATATTAATGGTAACTTAATATAAATGGCTGTGGGACCTGGGAAATGGTCTGGGGAGCATGTTCCAATATCCAGGACTTTCGTAAAATCGATTTTACTCTCACGCGCGCTACTTTCGAGCTTTCGCGTTCGAACGTTCGAGGTAACATGGACATTTTACTCGCAGATTCGATGCTCGCGTATATGGCTGTAATGGAGACTTTACTCGCAGATTCGATGTTCGCGCCTAGATACCATGTACATTTTACTCACGTTCGAACATTCGATAAATCATCGAAAGTCCGGGAAATATCGAAAGTCCGCGTCCGAGATAGTTTGAGAAGTCCGGGTCCGTTCGAACTCGAACAGTTCGGCTCGAACTCGGGTTTGAGTTCGAGTTCTATGCCATCCCTAAGGGAGAGAAGCCATTGTTGTGTGGGGTATGTCCAGAGAGGCCAAGCCTGCCTGGCTCCTCAACAATACTCGCAAACAGCAGTGAAGCTAAGTGAGTTATCATTTAATGGTGCTGATGCTATAAAGTTTTTCACCCTTTGCCCGCTTACCCCTAAATGATGCTAATTGCAAAAATAAAGATTAAAGGGGAAGTTTAGTGCAAATATATATACTTTTAAGAGAATGCAATATTTTTCCATCCTAATGACCCTACCCTGCCCATTCAGCATTTTGTCTGTGTATAAATAAATGCTTCTGAAATACTGGACTTGCACATATTAAATATTGCTAAATTCATAGTGTTTATGATAAAGTAATGTATATAAATGATGATGAATAGTGAAAGTTAAGTTTTGCATAATTTGTGTGAATAATTAAGCAATAAGCAAATAGGGATACATGAGGAGGGGCTGTTGTTGAATCAAAGATAGTGTAACAATTTATGATAAAGTAATGCACAGAAATCCTGATGAAATGTTGCAGCAGTAAGTAAAAATTTTGTATAATTTGTTTGAATGATTAAACACCAATCGAATGTTACTTGCAGGTGCATTTTTGAGAAAGCCATATTATCGTTAAAATTTACCTTTAAAGTGTATGCATACTGGAAAATGTACTTTGCATCATCTTAATCTATAAATAAATCCATGTAAGTAGCACTTAGGTATTCTGTGGAATGTCTGTTGCTGCATGCCTTCAATACAATACTTGTTTTGCTCAGGCTCTGACCACTGACCTCACTATTTTCCCACATACCAACAGTCAAGACTGCATACAGCACACCAACTGTCAAACCATTCCAGCTACAGCAAAACTGCTTACAGAAAGGCTAAAATGTAAGATGTTTCAGATTGGATATCTATTGAAATAGGTCAGATCAACAAAAAAATGGTACAGTGATAGTTGGGATGTATTATATTTTCCACTTATTGGCAATTTAAAAAAAATTATTTTCCAGTGTACATACAGTAATCTTTAAGTCATTATTATCAATGGATGAAGTAGACTTTCACTGTGGTATCACAAGACCCTGAGGAAGCCTTCGCTTAAGGCCTCAGGGGGGAAGTGCAAATTGGTTTAAGGTTGTTTTGAGTCCATGTGGAGTTTGGCCAAGTGTCTAGGAGGTGTATTCGCTCTGGAGGTGAGATTATCTATTGATTTAGTGCAGCACTTGATATCTGGGAGTTTAAGTTTGTTCATGGAGCAGGATGTAGCATATGGTCGTCCAACTCAGTTTGTAGTCATGGACTTGGCTTCTCACATAAATCTCAGGGAAATAGGACCAGATAAAAGCCTGCCATTGTGTGTGGCATGACCTAGTTTATGTGCTCTCAACTTTTGATATTTTGTGCTGTTTATACACTTATGTCCATTGGAAGTATTATTAATATTGCCAATTGAGGAGCAATTTTAGGAGATTCAAACCATATACTCTTTACATACTTGTTCTTTCTCTACTAGATACTTTGTCCATCTCTGTTGGGAATTAGATTAGGATTAATGACACCCAATCTTTTTATATCCATATGAACTTTGAATGCTACACTCATCAGAGATGCATTGCTAGGGTTTCTACGTTTCCCTTTTAGACATGCTGCAAGTCTATGCACAAGTTCATTAAATGCAATGCTGTATGTGCTTGTGGAGGTTCTCATTCATCCACTTCATGGTATATCTGTTTTATTCAGTTAGATCAACTGGAACTTAGTTCTTGAAGACATTTCGCTAGTAATCCATCTGGCTTTCTCAATTCAGAATATCAGAATGCCTGATGAAGCTGGTAACAGCGAACCGCGTAGCAGAGATGCATTAAAGGTAACGTTACTTTTCCGAGGTTTGGAGAAAGCCGTGAAGTGTCGGGGGCAAGCCCGCCCTAGTGACTGTGAAAGCTGCGGATTGACTGAGTTTACCCGCTCATATTATTGGGAGCTAAAAGGAGGTGACTCACCTTAGGAGGACTTCTATTATCCGGTCCATCTGCCCATCTGCACTCTGGATCCCAAGAGCCATTTGAAGCCATGGACGTGTGAGCATTAGAGTCCGGGGGACCAGCTGTACGGGGTTGTCCGCTATCCAGCCACTGCTAGTATCACGGTGCAGTATATTCTCAACCTACCTTTCACATTTGGTTTTGGTGTGCGCACACCGACGGAACTTCAGCAATCCTCTTACTTTGACTGTTGTTGTAGGAATTCATTTCGAGCGAGAAGGCTTAGTCCACTGAATGACTTTTATTCATAGGTTACTTTTTTACTATATAGATGCCATAATTGGGCCCGTGTTTTATATCAACAGTTACTGCTTACTACCCATGTGGTTTTGTAATTAAGCTTTTGTGATCTCTTATATTATTTTTTTATATTGACTCTTTGTACATATATTGTAGCTGGCCAGCTTTATATTGCATTGTATTGTGTAGTACTTTTGATAAATTGTTTCTTTTACATATAATTATAGTGTTCATTTGTTTTCTGTGCTTTCTTTCACCAGCAGGGTACTATTTTGTTTGCTCAATTCAGAATAGCATATAACAGCCAGGTGTTAGGGACCTTCTGAATGCGAGATGTGGATGAATTGATGGACTGTTATCGAAACTGCTCAGGGTAAGGTGTCAAAACAGCATTGTACATGGCAGATCATTGGTGTCGAACCCCCCCACCTCTATTCAGGCTTGATTGATTTGTATGTGGGGGAGACCAAACAGCAACTGCACCAACGTATGGCCCAGCACAGAAGAGCCAATTCCTCGGGCCAGTACCTGCATCATAAGTTTGAAGATTGTAATGTCAACATCTTGGCAAAGGAACATGACTGGTTCAAGGAGGCCGTTTATGTGAAAATAAAGAAACCAAGCCTGAATAGAGGTTGGGGGTTCAACACCAACGGTCTGCCATTTACAATGCTGTTTTGACACCTTACCCTGGGCAGTTACGATAACACCCATTAGCCTCAATGCATCCACACCTTGTATTCAGATGGTCCCTAACATCTGGCTGTCATATGCTGCAGTATATGGGACTTTCCAGTATCACAATTATGTGAATAATGTATGTTTATATGGGGAAATGTATGTTATAATCAGTATATTTGTATATGATTCTCCAATTGCTGATGTTTTTAACTGTATTTTTGTATGTAACTTTTCAGTTCCCCGTCTCGTATTTGGTTAATGTGGATACCAACAGGTAACTTCATTATGTATAGTTAGCCCGGATGAAAGGACATCCTGTGGTCCCAGGCTATAGACTCAGAGCAGGGGGTAATTACAAGACATCTCAGGTACTTTATCCCAGTTCATATCCATATTTGAAAGCAAAACATATATCAGGATTCATATCTCTTTCTGTGACCATAATTTATGTGAACTGTTTTTAAAAGTGGACTCAGGAGCAAAAGCCGTTTCATGGGAATCCAAACACACATGGTCTACTTTGTGTGGAACGTGACAGAGACACTATTGTTTGGTTTATAGATCAATACGCAATAACCATTTTGAATTTGGTATCTACAAATTCATCTCATCGCCCTGAACACAGATTTCAAAGTTGGTGCATTATGGCAGGTTACCCTGTCAGCATACGGGAGCTTCCATGGACGGTCACCTTGTGGGTGTGTCAGGGAGACCACCTGGAGTGTGTTACACTCCTAGCTCAGCCCACTCCTTTCTATGATTGGATGTGGGTAATTGGTTCCACCCTTTTCAGGGGTTTAAAAATGGCTCTGAAACCCAAAGATGGTTCATGGTAAAAATAGATAAGTGACTGGCAACTCTCAGTCGGGTTTTGGTGTTTTCGCATGCTCAGAGCGCCCCTGGGCTGAGGGTCGTAGTGTCCCCGTTACATCCAGGGTACATAATTGCCAACAGATTCTTGTACAAGTCATTCTGAATTGAGAAAGCCAGTCGGATGACTAGCGAAACGTCTTCAAGAACTAAACTTCAAGTCCAGTTGATCTAACTGAATACTAAAGATATGCAATGCTGTATGGTTACACTGAAACCTATGCAGCCTGCATCGTGCACGTCCAGTCTGTCACATGTATAGATTTATACATCTTTATCTGTTTGGTTTTTGCAAATTTGTAAACTTTTAAAAGTTTTGTACTTGTATTTTCCATTCTGATACTTGATAAGCAAGCTGATTATATCAAAAAGATTAAAATACCGGGATGTAATAAGACAAATATGGCCGTTAACGGAACTTAAGTGTACAGCGTCTGGTTGGATTCCGGACACAGTTTCATGTAAAACCACCTGATGGCGTCTTAAAAGGAAAGATTGGACACATGATTTTTGGATCCAGAAGAAGGAAGGCAAACTTCTGAAATGTATGTAGGTCGTAGGCGTGGTCAGCTGTGGCAGGTAATCCGGACATGCCATGGAGGGAGTGCTGGATAGTTATGGATAAACATAGCGTTACGGTATAATTAGATATCTTAGCAGTCTTATGCAATTGGATGCTTTACGATTGTAGCTACTAACCATACTTACCTGCTTGCTATATCTTATTAACTCGGATGCTGTTTGGATGTACAGTAACGTGTTTTAAGCAACTTAACATACAGTGGCCTTTGACGCGAGTTATACTTACGTACCTGCTCATTTTGCTTTGCTAAATCTGTATGCTGCCTCCTATATTGCAAGGTTTAAATCACTGAAAGCTCTCCCCAAATGTACTTACCAACCCTAGATCCCTTGCTGCCTTATGTCTGTGTTTCATGCATTTTATGTGCACAGAAGACAAGCAAAAGGGTCTCGACCAGCATCCGCTCCTGTGATTGGCTAAGACATTGCACATTAGCCAATCACAGGAGCGTATGCCAGTCGAGCCCCTTCTGCTTGTCTTCCGTGCATGGAAAAGGCACTGAAGACAGGCAGAAGGCAGCGAGGGATCTAGGGAGTACATTTGGGTAGAGCTTTCAGTGATTTAAACCTTGCAATATAGGAGGTTTTCAGGCATTTCCTACAACATATTACATTTTTGTTTGGGGGTGGACATACCCTTTAAGAACACGGGCAAAGTTTTGCACCTCTTATAGGGACCTGATCATGCTTACTTTTAAATCAGAAGATATCTAACAGAGACATCAGCTCAGAACTGTTTAAACACGGAGGGACCCAAGTACACCCATCTACTGTGCCTAGTATTGTAGCTGACCTGGATTATAATGGGAGCAGTGATGAAACAGTTTTGAAATAGTTTTGTTTTAATGCTGCCAAGACAAATAGTCTTAAAGGTCCTCCCTTCCTTTACAGAAACTCCTTATCACACCAGCATGAACAGAATGTGCATGCACAACACTGACAGGAAGTGTGTGCACGCTCATTCGTTTTTCAGTGAATGGGGATGATGGGAAGATTTGAAGAGTAACAGTAAGAAACAGGCAGTGTTCAATTCTAATGTTCAGTTCTGTTATCAATCAGTGTGTGTGTATTTTCCTTTTAACATTGCAGTACCTGCCATACAAAGGGGCATATCTAGTGACTTTTGATTTCAATTTTTTTTTTTTAAATGCTGATCTGGTAAATTATCCCCCCGAATTGCCGTCTATTTATATATAAGGCATGGCACTGTAGGGTTTTTTAAAATCTAAGAAGGCTAATGATGTTGTTAAAGCAAAGCTATACCCTAAAATACCCTAATTAAGGCTGAGGCCAGACTTCAATGTGCAAAATAGCACCGGAAACGCTCATGCAATCAAGCACGTCTGCGCGCGCATATTCAGTGTTATAGCGCGCATTGTCGTGCGCTGCCATTCCGCAATGTTGCACAAAAAATAATAATCGCCTGCGCTCCGAAAAGGGGATGCAATGTGGTGCACCCAGCGTGGCCAGACGTTCACACTTTAAATCGCTGTAGTGTGGCCTAGTTCTTGTAACCCAGAAATTGTTGATCTAAAGGGCATGTCCAACCTTAAACCAAAAAGTGATCACTTCTCATTCATTTGCCCCTAGCCCCAACTGGTATTTTTATCACTTTATTACACGCATTTCTAATAATTAATGATAAGTTTTGCCCCCATTCTCTCCCTTTCTGGCAGAGTATGATTTATGGCAGGGCATTTAGGAACCTAAGTATTTGCAGAGGAGGCAGCAGGAAAGAGCAATCAATCATTGGCTGTGATGTGGCAGTTACCTTGAATGACTGCATGTATGGAGGAGCTGGCTTCCTCTGCCAGAATGGGGACAATAAACATTTAGTTAGTAATGCAGGTAATAATGTGCTGAATATACTGTATCACTTGAAAGTAACTACGTGTCCTTTAAATAATGTATCACTTGCCTTTTAAGTGGTTTCTTTAGAGAAATATTACATTGTAAAGTTATCTTTCATCCCAGTAAGCAAATACTCTGGTGCCTATGCTCAGTGAGTTACATCCAGGGAGAGAGAACAGTTTTCCAATCATCTACTGTGCATCCATCTGTGTAAGACAAGGGGTGAGTTAAAAGTTGTTTGGATTGTATAGTTTACTGAAAAAAATTCCATGGAGATGTAGTAAAAGTTCTCATCATTAAAACTGGTGCTAATTTTGCCCCAACCAATCAGATGTTAGCTTTCAAATGGTAAGTTAAAAAAAATGTCATGAAAAGACAAGTGTGGCATAGTGTATAGTGGAGCGTGGAAATTACATTTTCTAGATTCTAGATTGCGTAAAGTGAATGCAGACTGAAAAACAGACTGCATGGTGTGATGTAAGATCAGCAGTTTCTGAGCTATATGTCAGGTAAAAATATGACCCTGAAAAACGGTATCTATACCCAAGTAATCCCCCCATAGTTTTTATAATTAAAGGGAAGGTAGAAACTGCTGTTTGGCCCTTCTCTTGCACAATAAGAATATACAGTAGCTCTCCTTGTCTAAAAGGATCAGCATTGCCATTAGACATATGATCAGCTGGAAAATTATCTGATCACGCATTCACGAACCCTTAACACATGCGCATCTAAGAGGGTAGATATGTAAAAAGTTTCATCCCTGGAATTGAGTCATCCCCTTTAATTATAAAACTATGGGGACTTTTTTTTATACTTCCTTATATAGGTACCCATATATTAAAAGTTTTTTAAAAATGGTGTTTTATACATACATATATTTAATATGTTTTATGGTGTTTAATACATACATGCTTTGCTTCCTAAGGATGTTATTTATTCATAAAGTATTGATATTGGCAATTTCTGATATCAATCATTTATAAATACTGTCCTTTTATAATAGAAAACAAAAGGATGTATTCATTTTAATTAGATTTGCAGAAATAGGGCTACTATTTTTTTAAGCGGGCCATACACTGACCAACCCCGATTGTACAATTGGGCCATTAGGATTGTGCCAATAAAATGTTTTCCTATCTCCCAATAAGGCCAAAAATTGTCCGACGATTGAGTGATCACCGATACACGATCTGACGTTCATACGATAACACAATATTGAGTTTATATTGTATGATAACACAATATCGTATGACCAGGATTTATATTGTATGATAACACAATATTGTATGACCAGAGTTTATATTGTGCATGGGCTCCATTAAGTCTTCATGCACATCTTCAGTTTTGGTTGGGCTTGTTAACACCAATACAGACCCAATAACCAAACCTGTCTTGACTAATTCCAAGTCCCACCCGGAACCACACCAATAATGTACAAAAGGAAAAATGTCAAATTTTTAGCTACTTTGGCCTAAAGACTTTTGATTTGCAGATTGTTTTTTTTTACATTTCAGCCCAGGAGCTTTGGGGTTAATCCAAGTTATACATCTACATGTAGCATCATTAATGAAAGACAACCATAGTTGCTCTACAGAGAGTTCAGTTTCCGTTCTCTCTTGGGATGTTTTGCAAATTTCACAACTCTACCACAATGAAATTGTTCCTCCTTTCTAATTATAGACGATGCTTCCTCAACAAGAAGAGGTGAATCATGTTAACCTTCAGGATACAGTCTCTGCTTTTCCATTGTTTAGCAGAGTAATGTGCTAATGTATATTTTCTCCCACTTCTAAACTTGCTCAGTCCACAGTGTTGTTGGGTAGTCATGTAACACTGGCTCTGCGTAGGGTGGTCCATAGGCAGAGTTGAATCATTTTAACCAACGGTATACTGCCTTTGCTTTTCCATGGTATGGCATTAAGATCTTCAAAGCAGTGAAATGTATAGTCATTAAGGTCCTTACCCACTGTAATTCAGTTTTCCCTCTAAGTATCTTTCTGCCACTTGAAACCTTCCTTAGTGAGCAGTGTTAGTGGGTAGAGTATGCATTCCAACATTCCAACATTCCAACTTCAGTTTCTGGATTCTCGGCTCTGATTCCAGGTGTGCAGTACATGCAGTGGCTTGTGCATGTACATAAAATACATATAATAAATAGAGATGTCCGAACTTCGAAAAATCCGGTCCGCGCGAGGATCCGCGGATTTTCGAAAAAATCCGTAAATTCGAAAATCCGCGAGCGGACCCGTTAAAACGTATTAAAATGAAAGTTCGGCAAAATCCGCATTAAAAGTGGTCTAAATAGCCTTGGTAATGTTAACTTAATCACTCAGGGACCTGGGTAATGTCCTTAGAAACACGTATCAATGCCTACAATACCTAAAAATTACAGTCCGCTAGCGAGAACAGTATTTTTCGAAAATACGAGGATTTCCGTAAAAACGAGGATCTCCGTAAAACCGAGGATTTCCGTAAGTCCGCGAATCTCCGTAAAAACGAGGATTTCCGTAAAAACGAGGATTTCCGTAAGTCCGCGAATCTCCGTAAAAACGAGGATTTCCGTAAAAACGAGGATTTCCGTAAAAACGAGGAACCGGAACTTCCTGCCTATCAAAATGGCCAGTGCTGCAAGGCAACTATATGCCCTGAACTACCTCCTGCTCAGGGGGTATGATGATTTCCCCCCTGGCACCCATCATGTGCGGCGCCGGAGGCGCAGAATAATGGAGGGGCTACAGCGCCGCATCCTGCGACGCTTCGGATACCAGACCACTGTCTCTACCCTCCAGAGGCAGTGGTCAGACCTCAAGAGGCAGAGGCCTCAATATGTGGCTGCCGTTCGGCAAATGATAGAAGGCAAGTATACTTTTTATTATATTACTGTATTATAATACGTAGTAAAATATTTTAATTCACTTCTGACAAAAACATATTTATATATATATATGTTTTTAAAAACATCAATAATCCTTAAATTTGGCTTGAGAGAGAGAGAGAGATCCAAGTTCTTTGTATTTCTCATTCACTGGTTATTATTACATTATTATTATTCTTGTATTATTCAATATCAGCCCTATTTAAAGGGTAAGTAAAGTCAAAAAATAAATCACTGAAAAGTGACTTTATTTAACATAACACCTATAAATTTAAAATGATACCCACACATAGACACACTTGGTGGCCCACCCTTCCATTTCCATGGCAGCCTTATTTAAAGGCTAAGTAAAGTTAAAAATGAAATCGATCATTAAAAATTGATTTCTTTTTATCTTATAAATGCACACTGATACCCACACATAGACACAGTTAAACACACTTTACTGGCCCACCCTTTTAGTTACATGGCAGCCCTATTTGAAGGGAAAGTAAAGTCAAAAATAAAATGTTGATCAATTATTAAAAATTGATTTATACACTCCAAAATTAAAAATGTTGTGTTACCCACAAAATCTATACAGATACAAGTACACACAGCTACTGATGCTCCCCTACACCCAACCAACTTTTCCCTTTCCGTGGCTACAATACACACAATAAAAATATAAGTACTTAGCCAGAATAAGGTATGAAATCATTGCCATAGAAATATGATTGACTTTTAATGAAACTAAATATTGCCTTATTTAATCTGTATTTTCAAGCAGAATTCAAAGTATATAATTAAATATTTCCTTTAGATATATCATTCATTATGTATTTTTTTATTTTAATTTGCAGGGGAATCTTCCTCGGATACCCCACCCCCACCACCGTCCCCGCCAGAGGAAGAATGTAAGTGCAGCCTATTGAAAAAAAAACATTTTTCTAAATCTTTCATTTGTCCAAGGCCACATTACAGCGCACACGAGCCCTCCAGAAACAAGCGCGTGTTTCCGGTGTGCTCATGTGTATTGCCATGTGAGTGCAGTACGATAGCATAATTGTGCAAAAATTGAGGATCACATTAATTGTGCCACACTATTGTGTGCTTTTTAACACGTTGATATGTCCAAGCCCTTTATCAAAATGTTTGCATAATTTTTGTCAACTTCTCCGAGAATTGTTTTAGTAAATGTATTTGAACATTTAATGACAGTGAGAGTTAAAATAAATTTCCTTTTTTTTTTAGCACTACCACCAACTAGCCCTCAGGCTACGGGCAGCCCATTGCCCCCTCCGGGCAGTCCCTTGCCCCCACCGGGCAGTCCACCGCCCCAAGAAGAGGAGGAACCGGGGACCAGCCAGACACGTAAGTGCATCCTAAGCAATTTTTTAATCTTTTTATTGACCTTGATTGTCAGCAAATAATTAGTGAAATTATCATTGATAATTAATTGAATTTTATTATTTCACTGATAAAAATTTTCGAAAATAAAAAAGGAAACAAATCTATTAATTTGGCTTGAGAGACAGAGCTTCTCATTTCTCATTCCCATTTATTGTCCCCAACTCCCCATTGTTTGGGCTGTAACTTGTCCCTCAGTTTTTAAGCTTAAGTCACGAAATTCGGTCCAAACGTCCAAAATTATCCAAGAAATGTTCACTACATAGCCTTTTAGGAAATGTTCTTATAATATATTACTAATGGATTGGACGGTGATTGTTGAAATAAAACATTTTTTTTTCTAGAAGCAGGACCAGCCTCTACAGGCCCTCCACCCTCTCCACCCCCTCCACCCTCTCCAGCCCCTCCAGGTCCTCCACCCTCTCCAGCCCCTCCAGCACCTCCTGCCTCTCCAGTCACTCTGGCGGCCATGCTTGAGAATCGTAAGTAAATCATATCTAACGTTAATGAAATGTTATATACAAGACTATTAATATCTGTATTTTCCCAGTGTAAAATCCACGCTACATGATGCAACATTGGGTACTGTGGGTTTGACAATGCTTTTATGGGGGCTGCACCACTTCCAAAAAATTTTGTATGTAGCACAGTCCTAGTGATACAAAACCAAGAATGTTCTGATACAATTTAGCAATAAACGTAATGTTTTAAGCCAGCATTACCTCCTGCTGTTTATCAGTGATCCCCCATGATGCAATAATATCGCTTTAAGTGGAAGTTCAGTGATAATATATATACTTTTAAGGAAAAAAGAGCAGTATTTATCCATCCCAATTACCTTAATCTGCCCATTCAGCAATCAGCATTGTGTCTGTGTATAAATAAATGCAACGGAAATAATGACTTCCTGTTTGCAGGACCCCTAATAGAGACCGTTATGGTCTTGCCCTTGACCCAGCGCCTGGGTTGATTCAGTTGCTCAGTAGAGATCTGAGCATGTGTAACCCATCCAACAGCCAATCAGTAGAAATCACTGTTACCATAACTAGGTATGCATAATATAAACTAAGAATTTTAGAAATAATGATATCTTATACTGAGCTTTCCTTTTTATCACATACCGCAACATTATAGCATTGCAGTACCATGTATGTGTAAGTAGTTATCAGGTGCAAAATTGCATCTACCGCATGGTGCTTTAGGAAATGTGCTCGAACATCTCTCATTTTCTCAATATCTTCCTCCACAGAACTACAGAGCATGCGGCGGGAGATGCGCCACATGGTGCGGCGCCTGGACCGCCGCCTAGACCGCCGCCTGACCAGACTGGAGAGGAGGGCACCCCAGTAACCCCCTTTTTTTTTGTTTGTTTATTTTTTGTACATAGTTTTTTTTTTTAAATTTCATATATATATATATATATAAAAACAGTTCTGAAAAAAAAAATGTTTTTGGGCTTTATTTTTCGATATATCAAATTATTCAGATAGATTCATAATCAATTTTTATTTGAAAAATTACAATACACATATCTATTTAGCTAGCTATATGTCTGGTACTTATAATTGTATATAACTTACCATTAATGCCATTACACACACCACATTGGCCACATTCCCCTATATAGTAGTTTGCACACAACAAGGCAAAGAAGGCGATGGGGGTACTGGTTTACATAATGTCCACTGCGGTTTGCCACCATTGTTGTGGGGCCAGGCAGGCTTGGCCCCACTGGACATACCCCTCACCTCATTGGCTACTCTCCCTCAGAGTATGCATCGTGCAAGGGAAAGCAGGTGAAAGGGTAAGGCTTCGTAGGAACAGCACCATTGAGTTACAGCAGGCCCACTGCAGTTTGCCACCATTATTGTGGGGCCAGGCAGGCTTGGCCCCACTGGACATACCCCTCACCCCATTGGCTACTCTCCCTCAAGATATGCATTGTGCTAGGGAAAGCAGGTGAAAGGGTAAGGCTTCGTAGGAACAGCAGCATTGAGTTACAGCAGGCCCACTGCAGTTTGCCACCATTGTTGAAGAGCCAGGCAAGCTTGGCCCCACTGGACATACCCCTCACCTCATTGGCTACTCTCCCTCAAGATATGCATCGTGCTAGGGAAAGCAGGTGAAAGGGTAAGGCTTCGTAGGAACAGCAGCATTGAGTTACAGCAGGCCCACTGCAGTTTGCCACATGTTGTTGAAGAGCCAGGCAAGCTTGGCCCCACTGGACATACCCCTCACCTCATTGGCTACTCTCCCTCAAGGTATGCATCGTGCAAGGGAAAGCAGGTGAGTGAAGGGTAAGGCTTCGTAGGAACAGCACCATTGAGTTACAGCAGGCACACTGCAGTTTGCCACCATTGTGTGGGGCCAGGCAAGCTTGGCCCCACTGGACATACCCCTCACCCCATTGGCTACTCTCCCTAGAGTATGCATGTGCAAGGGAAAGCAGGTGAAGGGTAAGGCTTCGTAGGAAACAGCACCATGTGTTACAGCAGGCCCACTGCAGTTTGCCACCATGTTTGAAGAGCCAGGCAGGCTTGGCCCCACGGACATACCCCTCACCCATTGGCTACTCTCCTCAAGATATGCATCATGTAGGGAAAGCAGGTGAAAGGGTAAGGCTTCGTAGGAACAGCAGCATTGAGTTACAGCAGGCACACTGCAGTTTGCCACCATTGTTGAAGAGCCAGGCAAGCTTGGCCCCCACTGGACATACCCTCACCCATTGGCTACTCTCCCTCAGGTATGCATCGTGCTAGGGAAAGCAGGTGAAAGGGTAATGCTTCGCGGAACAGCACCATTGTGTTACAGCAGGCCCACTGCAGTTTGCCACCATGTTGTGGGGCCAGGCAGGCTTGGCCCCACTGGACATACCCCTCAACCCATTGCTACTCTCCCTCAGAGTATGCATCGTGCAAGGGAAAGCAGGTGAAAGGGTAAGGCTTCGTAGGAACAGCACCATTGAGTTACAGCAGGCACACTGCAGTTTGCCACCATTGTTGAAGGGCCAGGACATGGCCCCACTGGACATGGAGTACTGCTCTCGGGCAGGCAGGATAGACCGAGCTGAAAACATTAGCACAGAGTAGCTGTTGCGGCTGTATGAGATGGTCAGCGTAGGTGACACCACAAAGGTGCCTCATGGAGAGAGAACGAAGATCAAATATGGAGAGTACTGCTCTCGGGCCAGGCAGGATAGACCCAGAGCTGAAAACATTAGCCACAGAGAGCTGTTGCGGCTGTATGAGATGGTCAGAGTAGGTGACACCACAAAGGTGCCTCATGAGAGAGAACGAAGATCAAAATATGGAGTAATGCTCTCGGGCCGGCAGGATTGACAGAGCTGAAAAACATTAGCCACAGAGTAGCGTTGCGGCTGTATGAGATGGTCAGAGTAGGTGACACCACAAGGTGCCTCATGGAGAGAGAACGAAGATCACATATGGAGTACTGCTTCGGGCCAGGCAGGATTGACCCAGAGCTGAAAACATTAGCCACAGAGTAGCTGTTGCGGCTGTATGAGATGGTCAGAGTAGGTGACACCACAAAGGTGCCTCATGGAGAGAGAACGAAGATCAAATATGGAGTACTGCTCTGGGCCAGGCAGGATAGACCCAGAGCTGAAACAAGCCACAGAGTAGCTGTTGCGGCTGTATGAGATGGTCAGGTAGGTGACACCACAAAGGTGTCCTATGGGAGAGAACGAAGATCAAATATGAGTACTGCTCTCGGGCCAGGCAGGATTGACCCAGAGCTGAAAACATTAGCCACAGAGTAGCTGTTGCGGCTGTATGAGATGGTCAGAGTAGGTGACACCACAAAGGTGCCTCATGGAGAGAGAACGAAGTCAAATATGGGAGTATGCTCTCGGGCCAGGCAGGATAGACCCAGAGCTGAAAACATTAGCCACAGAGTAGCTGTTGCGGCTGTATGAGATGGTCAGAGTAGGTGACACACCAAAGGTGCCTCATGGAGAGAGAAAGAAGATCAAAATGGAGTACTCTCGGGCCAGGCAGGATAGACCCAGAGCATGAAAACATTAGCACAGAGGCTGTTGCGGCTGTATGAGATGGTCAGAGTAGGTGACACCACAAAGGTGCCTCATGGAGAGAGAACGAAGATCAAATATGGAGTACTGCTCCGGGCCAGGCAGGATGACCCAGAGCTGAAAACATTAGCCACAGAGTAGCTGTTGCGGCTGTATGAGATGGTCAGAGTAGGTGACACCACAAAGGTGCTCATGGAGAGAGAACGAAGATCAAATATGGAGTACTGGCTCGGGCCAGGCAGGATTGACCCAGAGCTGAAACATTAGCCACAGAGTAGCGTTGCGGCTGTATGAGATGGTCAGAGTAGGTGAACCACCAAAGGTGCTCATGGAGAGAGAACGAAGATCAAATATGGAGTACTGCTCTGGGCCAGGCAGGATTGACCCAGAGCTGAAAACATTAGCACACGAGTAGCTGTTGCGGCTGTATGAGATGGTCAGAGTAGGTGACACCACAAGGTGCTCATGAGAGAGAGAGAACGAAGATCAAATATGGAGTACTGTCTCTCGGGCCAAGTAGGATCGACCCAATTAGAAAAATTAGCCACAGAGTAGCTGTTGTCGCTGAGGCATTTGTTATTTCATACCTGAATGCAGTAGAGCAAGGTAGGACCATATATGGCCTGCCAATAAGAAAAATTAGCATTTGCCAGCTAAGCTGGCATAGCTAAGCCTCTAGGTGGAAAATGAGGCGGAAGGAGCAGTAGTATGGGTGGCCAGGGGCAGGAGGCCTTCAGTCACGGGCATCAGCAATAGGGGTGCTGTATTGAGATGTGATCCACGCCTCATTCATCTTGATGAATGTAAGGCGGTCCACATTCTCAGTGGAGAGACGGGTCCTCCTCTCCGTTACAACACCCCCTGCTGCGCTGAAGGTCCTCTCCGAAAGAACACTGGATGACGGGCATGAAAGGACCTCGATGGCATACTGTGCCAACTCGGGCCAGATATCAAGCCTCGCCACCCAGTAGTCCAGTGGATCCTCAGTCTCTGATGTGGCTACACCGGCCCTGGATCCGATGTAGTCGGTGACCTGGCGACTGAGGTGTTGCCTGGTGGAGTTGCCAGTGGATGGGCCTGGCAACTGTGGCTGGAAGAACAGCCTGAAGTTGGCCGCGAGGCCGCCTCCAGTACTGCTGCTCCTCCTGTCAGGCACAGGGGGACGTGAGCCCTGTTGATCCCCAACATCAGGTGCTGTAGGCCTGCCAGCACCTGGGAAGGCAGAACAGAGGCAACGTAGCAGTGTTGCCTCATAGTGCTGCATTCTACCTTCCCTCTGAGATGCGGGGATAAACTCCGACACTTTACCCTTATAGCGGGGATCTATAAGGGTGGCCACCCAGTACTGCTCCTTCTCTTTGATGGCCTTAATCCTGGGGTCCTTGCGAAGGCATTGCAGCATGAAAGAGCCCATGCGCCGCAAACTGCCTGCCGCAGAGGACCCCATGTCCTCGATGTCACTGAGGACAGTAGTGTCGGGCTCAACCTCTCCCCAACCACGAATGACATGTGGTACTTGGGAGGGTTGAGATGTCCCCCTAGAGGAATGCCCCATTTCCCCTTGGTCCAGGTCACCTAAATCCCCCTCCTCATCATCGGACGGCTGCTCTGCACCGTGATGTTCGGGCTCGGAAAGCATCACGGTGTCGGCGTCCTCCTCTTCCAGTGCCTGCTGCTCGACAGCGAGTGCCCTGTCGAGTATGCCGCGCAGAGTGTGCTCAAGGAGGAACACCAGTGGGATGGTATCCGCAATGGTGGCATCATTGCGGCTTACCATCCTGGTGGCCTCCTCAAATGGCGCGAGCACACGGCAGGCATCTCTAATCAGCAGCCACTGCCTGGGTAACAGCAAACCCAGGTCCCCAGAGCCTGATCTTGCCTCGTACTCGTACAAGTAGTCTATGATGGCTCGCCTCTGCTGGAGCAGCCTCAGCAGCATCATAAGACTAGAGTTCCAGCGGGTGGGGGTGTCACAAATCAGGCGGTTCTGCGGCAGACCATTCTGCTGCTGAAACTCGGCCAGACGAGCTGTGGCCGTGTATGACCGCCTGAAGTGACTGGACACCCTCCTAGCCATCCTCAGTACCTCCTGGAGACCAGGGTACTTGGTGAGGAACCGCTGGACGACCAGGTTGAGAACGTGTGCCAGGCAAGGAACATGTGTGACTCTGCCCATGCGAAGGGCAGACAGGATATTGGTGGCATTGTCACACACGACCTTGCCTATTGAGAGGTGGTGTGGGGTCAGCCACCTCTCAACCTGCCCTTGCAGTGCTGCCAGCAACTCGGCCCCGGTGTGGCTCCTATCACCGAGGCACACAAGCTGCAACACTGCATGGCACCGTCTCGCCTGGCACGAAGCATAGGCTCTGGGGGGGCACGGAGCTGTCCGGGAAGAGGGCTCACCGGATGAGGAGGGGGGGGTGGAGACTGGCGTATCACCAATGCGTGGTGGTACCACCATCTCCCCACTTGCGCTCCGTGCCGCGTCTCTGCCGGCTAGCAGAGTGACCCATTGGGCGGTAAATGACACATACCGCCCCTGGCCGTGCTTGCTGGACCACGCGTCCATAGTAATGTGGACACACTTGCCCACACTGTGGTCCAGCGAAGCAGATATATTGCCCTGCAGATGGTCGTGCAGGGCTGGTACTGCCTTCTGGGCAAAGTACCTACGGCCAGGGACCTGCCACTGTGGTGTGCCAATGGCCACAAACTCCCTGAACGCTGCACTGTCTACCAGGCTGAAAGGTAGCAGCTGCACCGCCAGGAGTTTGGCTAAGCCGGCAGTGAGACGCTGGGCTTGGGGGTGACTGGGGGACAGTTTCTGCCTCCGCTCCAACAACTGGGGAAGAGAGACCTGCCTTTTAGCTGACGCTCCAGCAGCAGTGTCAAGAGGCCTCTTAACACCGCGTGCTGGGGCCAAAGGCTGCCTCTCCTCCCTAACTTCCACCGAGGAAGCAGCTGATGGGGCCGGAGGGGGAGGAGGAGGAACGGTGGCTACCTGGGCACGAGGTAGGGAACGTGTGGGTGCCTGCACGTTCCCTGTCCGCTGCTCCCACCGGGCAAAGTGGTGCAGAATCATATGCCTCCTCATAGAGGAGGTGCCCAAATGTGATGTGGTCTTCCCACGGCTAACACGTTGCAGGCACAACTTGCACACTGCAACTGTGCTGTCACCTGGAGCCAGTGAGAAGAACTCCCACACCGCTGAGCCACCGACACGACTCGGAGCAGAGGTCACCTGCTGCTGTGGGGCACTGGCACCAGATCTCATTGGTGCCGTACCTCCACGTGCACCACTAGGTGCACTGCCTCTGCCCCGGCCCCTGCCCCCAGTCCTGCCTCTGGGTTCAGGATCGTGCTCATGCTCTGAGGGACATCCCTCAGAGACACTATCCTCCTCCTCCTCTCTCACAGAGGGCACCCATGGACGATCGGTGACCTCATCGTCCACTTCCACCTCCTCAATACTGGAGGCTGCATCACTAACAGCAGCAGCATCTGGAACCTCACCCCCTGCATTAGTTCCCTGGCTGCTCACAGACTGCTGCGTGACATCGTCAGCCTCCTGTCCCCCTGTGCACTGAGCACTTTCCTCCGCCTCGGGCGACAGGAAAGATTGTGCATCAGTGCACAGCTCCTCCTCAAGCACACTAGCCCCACACATAGTGTGCGAAAACATATCCTGAGACTCCTCCTCCGGATCCCCGAAGGTACGGGCCATGTGGGCAACGAACTCCTGATAGAGCGGATCAGGTTCCATGCCCACAGTAGGAGCCTCAGGTGAGGAAGGAGCAGGCACAATATCTACAGTAGCAGCTCGGCTGCTCTGTGCCTGTGAGGAGGTGGATGAGGAAGGCTGGGTAATCCACTCTACTACCCGCCTTCCTTGATCAGAAGGGATAGCCCTAGCCCGGCTACCCCTAAAAATATCGGGCACGGTAACCCGGCTGCCCTGCGAAGGGCCAGGTAGCTCCTGGCCAGAGCCTTCAGTAGGCTCTCCTCTGCCTCTCCCTCTCCCTCTCCCTCCACGTGCAGAAGCACCCCTGCTCCTGGGTCTCCCTCTTGCCCTGCCAGGCATTTCCCTCTCCCAAATTATCCCCCCAAAAATTAATATATATATATATATATATATACACAGGGTATTAACATAGTCTCTACAGTCCCTTGTGCAAATTTGGCCACCAGAATTGCGGGAGGTAAGTCCCAGCGTTCGTTTGAAGCCAAATGTCCGCAAGAGGATGGTCCATGGGTTATCTGTAACACCTGCTGTCAGAGGGCTTCAGGGAGGAAATTTTTATTCTTGAAAAAAAGAAGCCATCTCAAAGTTTTGAACAGGAGAGAAGAAACAGGACTGGAGCGGATGCGGGCCAAGAATTTCAGATTCCATTGGAAGAAAATATGTTGATTCAGAATATGCTTGTGAAGGTTCTCATCATCCAGTTCATGAATCTGTTGTATTCCGTTAGATTACTGGACTTGAAGTTTAGTTCTTGAAGACGTTTCGCTAGTCATCCGACTGGCTTTCCAATTCAGATGACTTGTACAAGATCTGTGGCAATTATGTACCCTGGAAATCCCAATTAGCATATCACAGCCAAGTGTTAAGGGCGTGATTGGATAGTGGCTAAGAGGTGTTTTAGGAACGCCCATAGTAAGGTGTCAAACAGCATTGTACATGACAGACAGTTGGTGTCGAACCTCCCCACCTCTATTTAGGCTTGGTTTCTTTTTTTCACATAATGGCCTCTTAACACCTCTCTTAACCAGTCAACTACCTTTGCCAATATGTTAACATTACAATCTTCAAAGGTATGTCCTTTATCCTTAAGATCAGGTACACGGCTGAGTCCTGCCCCAGTAATGGGCTCTTCTGTGCTGGGCCATATGTGATGCAGTTGCTGTTTGGTCTCCCCCACATACAATCAGAGCATTCTTCACTGTACTGCACTGCATATATGATGTCGCTTTTCTTGTGTTTCACATATTGGGTCTTTTACCATTGCTGCCTCTATTGTTTGTTCGGTTTAAAGCAGTCAGGGATATGTGCTTTTTGAAAATTCTTCTTATTTCTCGGAGACCCCTGCTACATTGGGATGACCATGTCTTTCTCCTGTCTTGCTTTCCCCTTCACTGTTGTTTATATGTGTTCTTTTCTTTCCTTCTACTTCTTTTGACAAAGGCCCAGTCTGGATATCCACTGTTTGTCACTGTTGGTAACGTTTTCTGTTCTTTTCTTTCCTTCAACTTCTTTTGACAAAGGCCAGTCGGGGATATCCCGTTGTTCACTGTTGGTATACGTGTTCTGTTCTTTTCTTCCTTCACTTCTTTTGACAAAGCCCAGTCTGGATATCCAACTGGTTGTTCACTGTGGTATACGTGTTCTGTTCTTTTCTTCCTTCAACTCTTTTGACAAAGGCCCAGTCTGGATATCCAGTGTTGTATGGGTCAATGCCTGTTCAATATTCTTCCTGCCTATTCTATTCTATTTGTGGGTTTGTTGTGGGTTAGATATGATTAACTAATTCAATATCTTTTTAATATATTGATGTTATAAACTTATAAATACATTGATTTGTTCAATAGTCTATATTTTTTAAAAAAAACCCATTTGGAGGTAAATAAAACTTCTGTTTAGACAAGTAAGTTAAAAATCACATACAAAAAAATATATAAAAAACATATAAAAACACAGTATGTTCATTATAAAGCTTGATAAAGATGTGCTTCATTTCTATCTTATTCTTTGAATTTTTGTTTAGTCCAAGGAGGGAAGAGGGGAAGGGTGGGGGGGGACTTAAGCAGCTAGGAGAAGGAAGCTACCTATTCTAGACAATATTTTTCTGTATACCATGGACAGGTGTGCCTAGCAGCAGACCTACATCACCAATTACTTAACACACCATAAGCGCAAAGGACTTTAATTTAAACTACGCCTATTTTACATTTCACTTGGCCCTAAGTGACACCTCCTTGTGCAGCTAATGGATCATGAAGAGGAACTTAAAAAACTGTTTAGCCAAAGTATAAGACGCACAGATAAAACAACACAGCAAGGAACAAGAAGAAGAGAAGAACAACACCTAAGATCACTATATTACAGACTAGAGAAAGTATGCACCAAAGAAACTAGAAAATGGTGGGAACACTAAAACACTAAATAATATATTGAAATGGTTAGTCCCAAGGGGATTAAAAATGAAGAAGTCACCATCAGGTACAATGAGGATCAAGAATTTCTATTAAGATGGTATGAGACTATAGAAAATTGTTCAAGGGATCGAATTAGGGTTAATTATACAAAAACACGAAGAGAATGGTAAAATTAAACCAGGAGATTACCCAATTAAAAGACAAACAAAAATTGAATCAACAAACAAAAAGACTATATATGAGGAACAACTACACAATAACTAAATAATTTAAATATTCGGTACAGAAAGACAATAGAGAGAATAGAAAGGAGACCATTAACACAGGAAGGAAAAAGGTATCAACAGATAGAGGGAGAAATAGGGAAGATATAGGAGAGACCCTAATAGGTACTTTATGAACAACAGAGACACCAGAACAGAACACCAATATATCAACATATCAAAAAAGACCCATCTATAATAAGAATAATAAGAACCATTGAGGACAGAATCTAGATCGATAAAGACCCTTATCACCAGCACACACAATGGAAAAACCAAGTACCTTGTATGCCAACCCCATAGAAACACCTTTTTTAGTGAATCCGGTGAACTCAGAATCAGATAGAAATCCCCAGAACTTAAGCTAGTTACACACAGTAACGATTTCTGAAAGATGACAGACAGGATCTGCAAGATCCTGTCTGCCATCTTTCAAAGATCTGCATACACACAGTCCCGAGCGTTCTCCCTATGAAATTCATAAGGAGAACTCTGGGACTGGTGTGTTTCTATCGGCCGCGCTAGACTCCTCTATAGGCTCGTTCGGGAAACGAACGTACACACATAACGATAAAGCCCCGATAACCGTCGGTCCGACGGTATCGGGCTTTATCGTTACTGTGTGTACCCAGTTTTATTACACCCAAAACAAAAGAATACGAAAGAGAAGAGAGGGAAAGAAAAGGGAAAGACATTGGAGACATATACAAGTAATGTTCTTAAAAAGGGCTAATTGTCACCAGATTCTACAGTGGATAATTTTCTCATTATTTATCGATCTTAACAAATTTTGTGGGAACCTGACGTTAAAAACATTCATCTAACTCAAACAATTAAGGAGGGAACGGTGGAAATATATCACCTCCGGACGTAGAACTATGTACATTCAAATTTAAAAGGGAAATTTTAAGTTTTAACCCATCACATGCTAAGGGAAAATATAGAAGCATTGAACAAATAGTTAACACTGAATTCAGGAAACACAAGTTTCAGGGTATTGAATAGATTCTTTGTTTGATGAGAGCCACCCTATGGACTGAAGTATCAGGGTTGCAGGTTCCCTTTGATGGAGGAAGCAGATGATCCGATCTGCTGAGTTTAAGATGGACTTTTGATGCAAACGGTAAAAGGGAGACAGGCTGTAGGATGAGAGACAGGTAGGGTACAGAGAGGGTTTTTTAAGAAGAGGTTTGACACACACATGTTTAAAGGCAGCAAGAAAAGTCCCAGAGGTCAGGGAAGAATTAAAAATTTGAGCAAAGCGGGGTAAGGATTTTAGCACAGTGTCTGAGTTGGAGGAGGGAACACATTGTAAGCAGCGAGGACAACAGGAGGTCGAAGACTTCAGAATGGGTGACAGGGGTGAAAGATTCCAGAACTGCAGGTTTGGGGCAAGTAAAAGAAGGCGAGAGATGTCCTGGGTGAGGGGATTAGAGTACGGATATCATCTATTTTATTTCTAAAGTATTCTGCAAAATCCTGAGGACATTATGGAATGAAAGTGTCCATAGAGGAGGGCTACAAGAGAGTGTTAAATAGTGAAAATGACGACGTGGGTTATTTTTGTTTTTGTTTATAAGTTTGCTACAATGGTGCTTAGCTGCTGAAAGAGCCGAATTAAGACACGACAACATGAGCTTGAAATGGTTAAAGTCTGCCTGACTATGTGACTTTTTCCACAAGCCGCTCAGCTGCTTGAGTATAGCGGCATGGAACTTTATCAAAAATGCTTCTAACATGCAAATAAGCACATTGGCCTGACCATAAGCTTCACACGCTTATGACTACCAGACTTGAAAGAGCAAAGTCACAAACGGGTATCGTGCTATGGAAGAAATGTTAGAAACTTTTTTCTAAAGATACTGTAAGTATAGGAATTCTTGATTGGGGGGTGGGGGGGGGGGGCTTAAGCTACTGGTAAATTAAGTGGTGAGGACGGACTGTTCTTTAAGAACAGGTTCAGAGCTTTCACTAACTAAATTTGTTGATGATTACTGATACATGTATGATGACCATGTGCTTAATCGTAGATAGGATTTATGGTTATTACCTGCAAGCATTAAAAGACCAGCAGCTGATAGCACCTGTGGTTGTCTGTCTGATGGATCAGCCTGAGGAAGAGATGTGCACTGCCACTGCCAATGAATGATTGTGATAGGTGATCTCCAGTTTCACCTATGTGGCCAACCTTTACATGGAGGAGTAGAAAAAGCGCTTAATACCTTTAAGGCTAGCACCCAGCCATTGGCTCAGATATGTGGATGACACCTGGGTTAAAATCCGCCAGAAGGAAGTACAAGCTTTCACAGAACACATCATGCGGTAGACCAAAACATCAAATTTACAAGGAAGAGTACAAAACAACAACTGGCTTTCTTGGACTGCTTGGTAGAAGTTAGGAAATGTGTAAACTGGAAGTAGAGGTTTACAGAAAACCAACACACACAGATCAGTATTTGATTGTTGACTCCCACCACCCTTTAGATCACAAGCTGGGTGTCATCAGAACGCTTCAACACAGAGCCGAGAACTCCCACTAGCACACATGCGAAGGCTAAAGAAATGAAACATCTCAGAGGAGCCCTTAAAACTTGTGGATATCCAGACTGGGCCTTTGTGAAAAGAAGTTGAAGGAAAGAAAAGATACTGAATACCAACAGTAAAGGGGAAAAGCGACGAGAAAGAACATGGTCATCCCATATGTAGCAGGGGCCTCCGAGAAATTAAGAAGAATTTTCGAAAAACACCGTATCCCTTTCGCTTTAACCAACACACACACTGAGGCTCAGTTGTTTACATCCGAAAGACCCAATACCCAAACACAGAAAGCGACATCATATACACATTGCAGTGCAGTGAAGATGCTCTGATTTGTATGTGGGGGAGACCAAACCAACTGCATCACGTATGGCCCAGCAAAGAGACCAATTCCTCGGGTCAGGACTCAGCCGTGTACCTGCATCTTAAGGATAAAGGACACACCTTTGAAGATTGTAATGTTAACATATTGGCAAAGGAACGTGACTGGTTCAAGAGAGGTGTTAAGGAGGCCATTTTATGTGAAAATAAGAAACCAAGCCTAAATAGAGGTGAGGGGGGCTTCAACACCAACTGTCTGCCATGTACATGCTGTTTTGACACCTTACTCTGGGCGTTCCTATAACACCTCTTAGCCACTATGGAATCACCACCCTTAACACCTGGCTGTGATATGCTAATTGGGATTTTCCAGGGTACATAATTGCCACAGATTCTTGTACAAGTCATTCAGATTGAGAAAGCCAGTCGGATGACTAGCGAAACGTCTTCAAGAACTACATTTCAAGTCCAGTTGATCTAATTGAATACAACAATATTGATATTTTAGTTCTTCATTGCTTTCAATATTTCCTAATGGCAGAACACAGAGTATCCCTTTGTATCCACCCCTACACTACGGAAGTATGGCTCAATTGAATCTCCTCTGTTGTTCACAATATACATGTTACCAATTGTCAAACTCACCCCAGCTCTATCTATCCTTTAAATCCCTTAACATAAATGCCTGTTTAACTGATCTGCTAGACCGGATGAATGATAACTGGCTGAAAATGAACATTGAACAAAACTGCGGTTCTTATAATTGGGATGTAAGGCCTTGCAGCAAAACCATTTCATTCCCAGTCAATAGAACTAGGAATGGGGGTTCAGATCTACACATCCTCGACCAATTGCACAGCTTGGGTGCTCTAATTGATGGGATTTAAACTTCAGATTTTAAATTCAGCCATGGTAGAATCCTCCTATTTTCATCTGAGGAATATATTGAAAATGAACTCATCCCACTAGATCCAGCCAAACTTAGTATAGTGCATTTCTTACTTCTGGGATAGTTTACTGTAATGCCCCTATATATATATATATATATTCCACAGAAGGCTTGCACCGCCTAAAGTTAGTACAGAATGCCGCTACCAACTGTTCAAATCTGCCCTCGCCATTGCCACATCACTCCAGTTCTTCAGTATATCCACTGGCTGCCAATAAAATAGAGAATCCTTTTCAGGTTTGGCTTACTGACATATCGATCACTAAATTATTATTTGAAAGACTTACCACCCCCCACAATACCTCCCGCACACTCAATATACAGCATTTAATACTTAAGCCATCCCCAGAATCAAATTCAAAACCCTTGCAACAAGAGTCTTCTGCCATGCATCCACCCACCCTATGGAACACTCAGTTCAATAAGGAATTCTCCATCTCTAGAGTTGTTTAAATCCAGAGTGAAAAGTCAGCTATTAAATCTTTCATTCACTAAAATGTAGCTCTCTCTTCTGTGACAAATTATCAATCTGAGACATGTCATGTTCACTTTCAAATCCTATTCAATTTAAATTGCTCATTCTTCAAAAAGAAATTAAAACAATAATGACCAAACTTTTAAAGGGCAAGTCCACCCCCAAAACTAAACATTTCCCCACTGTGTAGTGTTAAAAAATCCTTACCTTTCCCCTCTGCTCTTTTTTGGTGTTCTGCAGTGGCATTGCGCTGGCAGGCGCAAGGAGCTCTCTCCCCCCTCCCACCCTCCATCCCTCCCCCCTCTGGATTCCTTGGCCACTGTCTTACTTATGTAAAAAAAAAAACACATATATACACTGGTAGGGGCTTCCCGGACCTTGTTCCCTCAGCCTCTCACTAACGCAGCCACGTCTGTGATTGGCTGACTGTCCTCCAATCACAGACACCACTGTAGGTCCGTTCCCGGAAGTAGCAGTAGAGGCAGAGGCCGAGGGAGCAAAGGTGGGTTTCTTTTTGTGGTTAGAGTTGGAGTTGTTTAGATAACTATACTCTAAAATGAACTATTTAAATGGAGGTACCTAGGGCAGCGGTACATTGAGCTGTTGCTCCTCACATAAACAATATTGGAGGTAGGATTACCAGTCCTATATCCCTGTCCCTGGTATTTTAATACACACAATAGTTATCCTTTAAGCTTGGAGAGGGGTGCCCCTCACTACACAGCAAATTTTATATTTGGGGGTGGAGATATACCCTTTAAGCCCAGTCCAAGGTTTGCTTACTTCAGCTTGGTCTTTCTCTAGCCTTTAGCTGAAATTAGCTTATAAATACGCCTTGTATTTTAAGTACACATACACTTAAATCATCAAAATATTCAATACAGACGACTAGCTGCTTTTTGTATAAGACACCAACTTTGTCTACACATGTCAGCAGAAGAAGTTTACAAGCGCATGGCCCTTTAGAGGCTCACTTTACCTTTCTAAGCTGAGCACATGAATTTCTTTGGGCATAGTATAAATTCCCCAAAGGCTTGGGCAATTTAGATAGATTGGGTTATCTATCTAAATAGAGAACATTACATTATTTCAACTAGACTCATACGAAATAAATTCAAACATATCTTCATTTCCCCTTCCATTTTCAAGCAAAATGCTGCAGTGTCATAAACTAGCTAAAACTCCTACTGTAAACCAACCAACAAATCTTAATGTTCTTTCAACATTTCTAGTAATAAGGCAGGGACAGAAGTTGTCCAAAGTGTGATAACTAAAGGTGAATGCAATAGATGGATTTTCTCCTATTTTTCTAAAATTCTACCAGCATGAACAGTATGCCTGTTACTACTAGATTCTAAACAGTTGTACAGTAGTCCATTTTGGACAAATCATGGAAATTCTCCAGAAAAAAGGGACTGCAACCTAAATATCCCCTAAGAACAGATTAACTGCTGTCTACACTAGAGCTTTCCTAATACTGACTGACTATTCAGGGTGTAGAAAATTATTGTAGGGTCATATAGTCCAATATATAGATTAAAAAAATAAGAGTACTGTAATACTTTTTTCTAGGGACTAACTGTTTATTGTTGACACGCTTTTGAGGGCTATACCCTCTTCAGTACTATGTCTAACTACTACGTACTAATACAATAAATATGCCTTCCAGTCTACTTTATTTATCCTTACCTTATACCTTCCAGACTCTCTGCATAGGCTAAAGTGGAGAATTTCTTTGATAGCCATTATTATATTTCTAGGGAGAGATACTAAAAAATGATCCATAAAAAGGACATAAGAATTTTTCACAGGCTTTTATAACAATCTGGTTATTTCAATAAAAGTTCTTATTGTTTTAAAAGGTGCTAATTTTGCCCCAACCAACAATCAGATGTTAGCTTTTAAATAAGATCTGATTGGTTGGGGCAAAATTAGCCCCATTTTAACCGATAAAACTTTTATTGAATCTCCCTTTATATGTCCTGTACTTGTGTGCCATTCTGATACAAATCACACCCAGCACACCCAAAGAATGAACAATATCATGTAAGAGAGAATAGAGATTTATTATTATAGAGATGGCCGGTTCGCGGACCCGAACCTGGATCCGCCGCGGATTTATCACGTCCGCGAACGGCGGATTATTCCGGATTTTCCGGATTTTCCGCCTTCCGAACTTCCGAACCGCGGATTTTTTTTTTTACGAAAATTTTCGAAAATACGAGTATCTCCGTAATTACGAGAATCCGCGATCTTCCGGGGCCCGGAAACCGCGAAGATCCTCGTAATTACGAGGATTCTCGTAATTACAGAATTTCCGGAAAAACGAGACTTCTTGTAAATCGAATTTTGGGGCTTATTTTCAAGACGGAGCAAGCCACATGACCCAAATTAGCCAATGGCAGCTAACATGATTATTGCCAGCCCCCTGGGTATAAAAGCTGCTTCACAGGCGACATTTTTGTCAGTGTGTTGGAGTGTGTTTAGTGGAGACCTGACAGTGTAGGAGTTGGAGAGAGATTTTTGCGCTTTTGAGCTTTTTGAGCTTTCTGTGTTGGATTTCAGTGTGGTGGTTTAGCACTTGTTGTTACCCACCCCTGTATTCACACATCTTGAGACCCAACATCCTTTTAAGGACTAACTTTTGTGAGACCCAAAAGTCCTTTTAAGGACTAACCCCCTGTAAGTCCTTTGGACAAATTTTGTTAGACCTTTTGAGGTCTAGGTTTGTTTTTTTTTGTTTGTCTTTCTGTATCTGTGTGTCAGTGTCTTGTGTTTTTGTGTAGCTGACAGTGCTGCCTTTAGCAGCAATCAGCACTTTTGCTGTCTGATCTGCTGTTTGCTGTCAGTTGTGTCTGTGTCCTATTTGTGCTTTAGTGTGTAAAAAAAAAAAAAAAAAAAAAAAAAAGCTTTGTGTTTATTTGTTTGCTTCTGTGTTGTTTTGTTGGCTTTGTCTTTTGGTTTGTGTGTGTGTGTGTAGAGTTCCAGCGGGTGGGGGTGTCACAAATCAGGCGGTTCTGCGGCAGACCATTCTGCTGCTGAAACTCGGCCAGACGAGCTGTGGCCGTGTATGACCGCCTGAAGTGACTGGACACCCTCCTAGCCATCCTCAGTACCTCCTGGAGACCAGGGTACTTGGTGAGGAACCGCTGGACGACCAGGTTGAGAACGTGTGCCAGGCAAGGAACATGTGTGACTCTGCCCATGCGAAGGGCAGACAGGATATTGGTGGCATTGTCACACACGACCTTGCCTATTGAGAGGTGGTGTGGGGTCAGCCACCTCTCAACCTGCCCTTGCAGTGCTGCCAGCAACTCGGCCCCGGTGTGGCTCCTATCACCGAGGCACACAAGCTGCAACACTGCATGGCACCGTCTCGCCTGGCACGAAGCATAGGCTCTGGGGGGGCACGGAGCTGTCCGGGAAGAGGGCTCACCGGATGAGGAGGGGGGGGTGGAGACTGGCGTATCACCAATGCGTGGTGGTACCACCATCTCCCCACTTGCGCTCCGTGCCGCGTCTCTGCCGGCTAGCAGAGTGACCCATTGGGCGGTAAATGACACATACCGCCCCTGGCCGTGCTTGCTGGACCACGCGTCCATAGTAATGTGGACACACTTGCCCACACTGTGGTCCAGCGAAGCAGATATATTGCCCTGCAGATGGTCGTGCAGGGCTGGTACTGCCTTCTGGGCAAAGTACCTACGGCCAGGGACCTGCCACTGTGGTGTGCCAATGGCCACAAACTCCCTGAACGCTGCACTGTCTACCAGGCTGAAAGGTAGCAGCTGCACCGCCAGGAGTTTGGCTAAGCCGGCAGTGAGACGCTGGGCTTGGGGGTGACTGGGGGACAGTTTCTGCCTCCGCTCCAACAACTGGGGAAGAGAGACCTGCCTTTTAGCTGACGCTCCAGCAGCAGTGTCAAGAGGCCTCTTAACACCGCGTGCTGGGGCCAAAGGCTGCCTCTCCTCCCTAACTTCCACCGAGGAAGCAGCTGATGGGGCCGGAGGGGGAGGAGGAGGAACGGTGGCTACCTGGGCACGAGGTAGGGAACGTGTGGGTGCCTGCACGTTCCCTGTCCGCTGCTCCCACCGGGCAAAGTGGTGCAGAATCATATGCCTCCTCATAGAGGAGGTGCCCAAATGTGATGTGGTCTTCCCACGGCTAACACGTTGCAGGCACAACTTGCACACTGCAACTGTGCTGTCACCTGGAGCCAGTGAGAAGAACTCCCACACCGCTGAGCCACCGACACGACTCGGAGCAGAGGTCACCTGCTGCTGTGGGGCACTGGCACCAGATCTCATTGGTGCCGTACCTCCACGTGCACCACTAGGTGCACTGCCTCTGCCCCGGCCCCTGCCCCCAGTCCTGCCTCTGGGTTCAGGATCGTGCTCATGCTCTGAGGGACATCCCTCAGAGACACTATCCTCCTCCTCCTCTCTCACAGAGGGCACCCATGGACGATCGGTGACCTCATCGTCCACTTCCACCTCCTCAATACTGGAGGCTGCATCACTAACAGCAGCAGCATCTGGAACCTCACCCCCTGCATTAGTTCCCTGGCTGCTCACAGACTGCTGCGTGACATCGTCAGCCTCCTGTCCCCCTGTGCACTGAGCACTTTCCTCCGCCTCGGGCGACAGGAAAGATTGTGCATCAGTGCACAGCTCCTCCTCAAGCACACTAGCCCCACACATAGTGTGCGAAAACATATCCTGAGACTCCTCCTCCGGATCCCCGAAGGTACGGGCCATGTGGGCAACGAACTCCTGATAGAGCGGATCAGGTTCCATGCCCACAGTAGGAGCCTCAGGTGAGGAAGGAGCAGGCACAATATCTACAGTAGCAGCTCGGCTGCTCTGTGCCTGTGAGGAGGTGGATGAGGAAGGCTGGGTAATCCACTCTACTACCCGCCTTCCTTGATCAGAAGGGATAGCCCTAGCCCGGCTACCCCTAAAAATATCGGGCACGGTAACCCGGCTGCCCTGCGAAGGGCCAGGTAGCTCCTGGCCAGAGCCTTCAGTAGGCTCTCCTCTGCCTCTCCCTCTCCCTCTCCCTCCACGTGCAGAAGCACCCCTGCTCCTGGGTCTCCCTCTTGCCCTGCCAGGCATTTCCCTCTCCCAAATTATCCCCCCAAAAATTAATATATATATATATATATATACACACCACACACACAAACACAAAAGACAAAGCAAACAAACAACACAGAAGCAAACAAATAAACACAAAGCTTTTTTTTTTTTTTTTTTTTTTTTTTTACACTAAAAGCACAAATAGGACACAGACACAACTGACAGCAAACAGCAGATCAGACAGCAAAAGCTGCTGATTGCTGCTAAAGGCAGCACTGTCAGCTACACAAAACACACAGACACTGACACACAGATACAGAAAGACAAACAAAAAAACAGGACACCTAGACCTCTAAAAGGTCTAACACAAAATTTGTCCAAAGGACTTACAGGGGGGTTAGTCCTTAAAAGGACTTTTGGGTCTCACAAAGTTAGTCCTTAAAAGGACTGTTGGGTCTCAAGATGTGTGAATACAGGGGTGGGTAACAACAAGTGCTAAACCACCACACTGAAATCCACACACAGAAAGCTCAAAAAGCTCAAAAAGCGCAAAAATCTCTCTCCAACTCCTACACTGTCAGGTCTCCACTAAACACACTCCAACACACTGACAAAATGTCGCCTGTGAAGCAGCCTTTTATACCCAGGGGGCTGGCAATAATCATGTTAGCTGCCATTGGCTAATTTGGGTCATGTGGCTTGCTCCGTCTTGAAAATAAGCCCCAAAAATTCGAATTTACAAGAATGTCTCGTTTTTCCGGAAATTCTCGTAATTACGAGAATCCTCGTAATTACGAGGATCTTCGCGGTTTCCGGGCCCCGGAAGATCGCGGATTCTCGTAATTACGGAGATACTCGTATTTTCGAAAATTTTCGTAAAAAAAAAAAATCCGCGGTTCGGAAGTTCGGAAGGCGGAAAATCCGGAAAATCCGGAATAATCCGCCGTTCGCGGACGTGATAAATCCGCGGCGGATCCAGGTTCGGGTCCGCGAACCGGCCATCTCTAATAATAAATTCTCTCATTCTCTACATGATATTGTTCATTTCTTTGGGTGTGCTGGGTGTGATTTGTATCAGAATGGCACAAAGTACATGGACATATAAAGGGAGATTCAATAAAAGTTCTTATCGTTTAAAATGGTGCTAATTTTGCCCCAACCAATCAGATCTTATTTAAAAGCTAACATCTGATTGTTGGTTGGGGCAAAATTAGCACCTTTTAAAACAATAAGAACTTTTATTGAAATACCCAGATTGTTTATAAATAGCCTGTGAAAAATTTCTTATGTCCTTTTTATGGATCAATTTTTTTAGTATCTCTCCCTAGAAATATAATAATGGCTATCAAAGAAATTCTCCACTTTAGCCTATGCAGAGAGTCTGGAAGGTAAAGGTAAGGATAAATAAAGTAGACTGGAAGGCATATTTATAGTATTAGTACGTAGTAGTTAGTACATAGTACTGAAGAGGGTATAGCCCTCAAAAGCGTGTCAACTAAATAAACAGTTAGTCCCTAGAAAAAGTATTACAGTACTCTTATTTTTTAATATCTATATATTGGACTTATATGACCCTACAATAATTTTCTACACCCTGGAATAGTCAGTATTAGGAAAGCTCTAGTGTAAGACAGCAGTTAATCTGCTTCTTAGGGGATATTTAGGTTGCAGTCCCTTTTTTCTGGAGAATTTCCATGATTTGTCCAAAATGGACTACTGTACAACTGTTTAGAATTCAGTAGTAACAGGCATACTGTTCATGCTGGTAGAATTTTAGAAACTATAGGAGAAAATCCATCTATTGCATTCACCTTTTAGTATCACACTTTGGACAACTTCTGTCCCTGCCTTATTACTAGAAATGTTGAAAGAACATTAAGATTTGTTGGTTGGTTTACAGTAGGAAGTTTTAGCTAGTTTATGACACTGCAGCATTTTGCTTGAAAATGGAAGGGGAAATGAAGATATGTTTGAATTTATTTCGTATGAGTCTAGTTGAAATAATGTAATGTTTCTCTATTTAGATAGATAACCCAATCTATCTAAATTGCCCAAGCCTTTGGGGAATTTATACTATGCCCAAAGAAATGTCATGTGCTCAGCTTAGAAAGGTAAAGTGAGCCTCTAAAGGGCCATGCGCTTGTAAACTTCTTCTGCTGACATGTGTAGACAAAGTTGGTGTCTTTATACAACAAGCAGCTAGTCCGTCTGTATTGAAATATTTTGATGATTTAAGTGTATGTGTACTTAAAATACAAGGCGTATTTATAAGCTAATTTCAGCTAAAGGCTAGAGAAAGACCAAGCTGAAGTAAGCAAACCTTGGACTGGGCTTAAAGGGTATCTCCACCCCCAAATATAAAATTTGCTGTAGTGTAGGGGCACCCCCCTCTCCAAGCTTAAAGGATAACTATTGTGTGTATTAAAATACCAGGGACAGGGATATAGGACTGGTAATTCCTACCTTCCAATATTGTTTATGTGAGGAGCACCAGCTCAATGTACCTGGCTTGCCCTAGGTACCTTCCATTTTTAAATAGTTCATTTTTAGAGTATAGTTATTCTTTAAACTTAACTCCAACTCTAACTTCACAAAAATAGATTAACCCACCTTTGCTCCCTCGGCCTCTGCCTCTACTGCTACTTCCGGGAACGGACCTACAGTGGTGTCTGTGATTGGAGGACAGTCAGCCAATCACAGACGTGGCTGCGGGTTAGTAGAGAGCTGAGGGAACAAGGTCCGGGAAGCCCCTACAGTGTATATATGTTGTTTTTTATTTTTACATAAGTAAGACAGTGGCCAAGGAATCCAGAGGGGGGAGGGATGGAGGGTGGGAGGGGGAGAGCTCCTTGCGCCTGCCAGCGCAATAGCCACTGCAGAACACCAAAAAGGAGCAGAGGGGAAAGGTAAGGATTTTTTAACACTACACAGTGGGGAAATGTTTAGTTTTGGGGGTGGACTTGCCCTTTAAATAGTTTGGTCATTATTGTTTTAATTTCTTTTTTGAAGAATGAGCAATTTAAATTGAATAGGATGTTTTGAAAGTGAACATGACATGTCTCAGATTGATAATTTGTCACAGAAGAGAGAGCTACATTTTAGTGAATGAAAGATTTAATAGCTGACTTTTCACTCTGGATTTAACAACTCTAGAGATGGAGAATTCCTTATTGAACTGAGTGTTCCATAGGGTGGGTGGATGCATGGCAGAAGACTCTTGTTGCAAGGGTTTTGAATTTGATTCTGGGGATGGCTTAAGTATTAAATGCTGTATATCTGAGTGTGCGGGAGGTATTGTGGGGGTTTGGTAAGTCTTTCAAATAATAATGTTTAGTGATCTATATGTCAGTAAGCCAAACCTGAAAAGGATTCTCTATTTTATTGGCAGCCAGTGGATATACTGAAGAACTGGAGTGATGTGGCAATGGCGAGGGCAGATTTTGAACAGTCTGGTAGCGGCATTCTGTACTAACTTTAGGCGGTGCAAGCCCTTCTGTGGAATATATATATATATATATATAGAGGGCATTACAGTAAACTATCCCAGAAGTAAGAAATGCATATACTAAGTTTGGCTGATCTAGTGGGATGATGTTTCATTTTCACTATATTCCTCAGATGAAAATAGGAGGATTCTACCATGGCTGAAATTTAAAATCTGAAGTTTAAATCCCCATCAATTAGAGCACCCAAGCTGTGCAATTGGTCGAGGATGTGTAGATCTGTAACCCCCATTCCTAGTTCTATTGACTGGGAATGAAATGGTTTTGCTGCAAGGCCCTTACCTCCAATTATAAGAACCGCAGTTTTGTCAATGTTCATTTTCAGCCAGTTATCATTCATCCGGTCTAGCAGATCAGTTAAACAGGCATTTATGTTAAGGGATTTAAAGGATAGATAGAGCTGGGGTGAGTTTGACAATTGGTAACATGTATATTGTGAACAACAGAGGAGATTCAATTGAGCCATACTTCAGTAGTGTAGGGGTGGATACAAAGGGATACTCTGTGTTCTGCCATTTAGGAAATATTGAAAGCACTGAAGAACTAAACTATCAATATCTGTTGTATTCAATTAGATCAACTGGACTTGAAATGTAGTTCTTGAAGACGTTTCGCTAGTCATCCGACTGGCTTTCTCAATTCTGAATGACTTGTACAAGAATCTGTGGCAATTATGTACCCTGGAAAATCCCAATTAGCATATCACAGCCAGGTGTTAAGGGTGTGATTCCATAGTGGCTAAGAGGTGTTATAGGAACGCCCAGAGTAAGGTGTCAAAACAGCATTGTACATGGCAGACAGTTGGTGTTGAAGCCCCCCTCACCTCTATTTAGGCTTGGTTTCTTTATTTTCACATAAATGGCCTCCTTAACACCTCTCTTGAACCAGTCACGTTCCTTTGCCAATATGTTAACATTACAATCTTCAAAGGTGTGTCCTTTATCCTTAAGATGCAGGTACACGGCTGAGTCCTGACCCGAGGAATTGGCTCTTCTGTGCTGGGCCATACGTTGATGCAGTTGCTGTTTGGTCTCCCCCACATACAAATCAGAGCATTCTTCACTGCACTGCACTGTGTATATGATGTCGCTTTTCTTGTGTTTGGGTATTGGGTCTTTCGGATGTAACAATTGCTGCCTCAGTGTGTTGTTTGGTTTAAAGCAGACAGGGATACGGTGTTTTTCGAAAATTCTTCTTAATTTCTCGGAGGCCCCTGCTACATATGGGATGACCATGTTCTTTCTCCTGTCTTGCTTTTCCCCTTTACTGTTGGTATTCGTATTCTTTTCTTTCCTTCAACTTCTTTTCACAAAGGCCCAGTCTGGATATCCACAAGTTTTAAGGGCTCCTCTGAGATGTTTCATTTCTTTAGCCTTCGCATGTGTGCTAGTGGGGATGTTCTCGGCTCTGTGTTGCAGCGTTCTGATGACACCCAGCTTGTGATCTAAAGGGTGGTGGGAGTCAAACATCAAATACTGATCTGTGTGTGTTGGTTTTCTGTAAACCTCTACTTCCAGTTTACCATTTTCCTTAACTTCTACCAAGCAGTCCAAGAAAGCCAGTTTGTTGTTTTGTACCTCTTCCCTTGTAAATTTGATGTTTTGGTCTACCGCATTGATGTGTTCTGTGAAAGCTTGTACTTCCTTCTGGCGGATTTTAACCCAGGTGTCATCCACATATCTGAGCCAATGGCTGGGTGCTATGCCCTTAAAGGTATTAAGCGCCTGTTTTTCTACCTCCTCCATGTAAAGGTTGGCCACAATAGGTGAAACTGGAGATCACCTATTCACAAATCATTCATTGGCAGTGGCAGTGCACATCTCTTCCTCAGGCTGATCCATCAGACAGACAACCACAGGTGCTATCAGCATGCTGGTCTTTCTTACTGCTTGCAGGTAATAACCATAAATCCTATCTACGATTAAGCACATGGTCATCATACATGTATCAGTAATCATCAACAAAATTTAGTTAGTGAAAGCTCTGAACCTGTTCTTAAAGAACATGTCCGTCCTCACCACTTAATTTTACCAGTAGCTTAAGCCCCCCCCCCCCCCCCCAATTCAGAATTCCCTATACTTACAGTATCTTTAGAAAAAATGTTTCTAACATTTCTTCCATAGCACGATACCCCGTTGTGACTTTGCTCTTTCAAGTCTGGTAGTCATAAGCTGTGAAGCTTATGTCATGGCCAATGTGCTTATTTGCATGTTAGAAGCATTTTTGATAAAGTTCCTATGCCGCTATACTCAAGCAGCTGAGCGGCTGTGGAAAAAGTCACATAGTCAGGCAGACTTTAACCATTTCAAGCTCATGTTGTCGTGTCTTAATTCGGCTCTTTCAGCAGCTAAGCACTCCCATTGTAGCAAACTTATAAACAATAACAAAAATAACCCACGTCGTCTATTTTCACTATTTAACACTCTCTTGTAGCCCTCCTCTATGGACACTCTTCATTCCATTAATGCTCCTCAGGATTTTGCAGACTACTTTAGAAATAAAATAGATGATATCCGTACTCTAATCCCCTCACCCCAGGACATCTCTCGCCTTCTTTTACTTGCCCCACAACCTGCAGTTCTGGAATCTTTCACCCCTGTCACCCATTCTGAAGTCTTCGACCTCCTGTTGTCCTCGCTGCTTACAATGTGTTCCCTCCTTCCAACTCAGACACTGTGCTAAAATCCTTACCCCGCTCTTGCTCAAATTTTTAATTCTTCCCTGACCTCTGGGACTTTTCTTGCTGCCTTTAAACATGTGTGTGTCAAACCTCTTCTTAAAAAACCCTCTCTGTACCCTACCTGTCTCTCATCCTACAGCCTGTCTCCCTTTTACCGTTTGCATCAAAAGTCCATCTTAAACTCAGCAGCTCGGATCATCTTGCTCTCCTCCAAAAGGGAACCTGCAACCCTGATACTTCAGTCCATAGGGTGGCTTCTCATCAAACAAAGAATCATATTCAATACCCTGAAACTTGTGTTTCCTGAATTCAGTGTTAACTATTTGTTCAAATGCTTCTATATGTTTTCCCTTAGCATGTGATGGGTAAAACTTAAAATTTCCCTTTTAAATTTGAATGTACATAGTTTCCTACGTCCGGAGGTGATATATTTTCCACGGTTCCCTCCTTAATTGTTTGAGTTAAGATGAATGTTTTTAACGTCAGGTTCCCACAAAATTTGTTAAGATCGATAAATAATGAGAAATTATCCACTGTAGAATCTGGTGCAAATTAGCCCTTTTTAAGAACATTACTTGTATTTATTGTCTCCAATGTCTTTCCCTTTTTCCCTTTCCCTCTCTTTCCTCTTCTTCCTGATCTCTTTTTTGTTTTGGTGTGTTAATAAAACTGGGTACACACAGTAACGATAAAGCCCCGATACCGTCGGATCCGACGGTATCGGGGCTTTATCGTTATGTGTGTACGTTCGTTTCCCGAACGAGCCTATAGAGGAGTCTAGCGCGGCCGATAGAAACACACAGTCCCGAGCGTTCTCCTTATGAATTTCATAGGGAGAACGCTCGGGACTGTGTGTATGCAGATCTTTGAAAGATGGCAGACAGGATCTTGCAGATCCTGTCTGTCATCTTTCAGAAATCGTTACTGTGTGTAACTAGCTTAAGTTCTGGGGATTTCTATCTGATTCTGAGTTTCACCGGATTCACTAAAAAAGGTGTTTCTATGGGGTTGGCATACAAGGTACTTGGTTTTTCCATTTGTGCTGGTGTATAAGGGTCTTTATTCGATCTAGATTCTGTCCTCAATGGTTTCTTATTATTCTTATTATAGATGGGTCTTTTTTGATATGTTGTATATATTGGTGTTCTGTTCTGGTGTCTCTGTTGTTCATAATAGTACCTATTAGGGTCTCTCCTATTATCTTCCCTATTTCTCCCTCTATCTGTTTGATACCTTTTTCCTTCCTGTGTTAATGGTCTCCTTTCTATTCTCTCATATTGTCTTTCTGTACCGAATATTTAAATTATTTAGTTTATTGTGTAGTTGTTCCTCATATATAGTCTTTTTGTTTGTTGATTCAATTTTTGTTTGTCTTTTAATTGGGTAATCTCCTGGTTTAATTTTACCATTCTTCTTCGTGTTTTTGTATAATTAACCCTAATTCGATCCCTTGAACAATTTTCTATAGTCTCATACCATCTTAATAGAAATTCTTGATCCTCATTGTACCCTGATGGTGACTTCTTCATTTTTAATCCCCTTGGGACTAACCCACTTTCAATATATTTATTTAGTGTTTTAGTGTCCCACCATTTTCTAGTTTCTTTGGTGCATACTTTCTCTAGTCTGTAATATAGTGATCTTAGGTGTTGTTCTTCCTCTTCTTTTCTTGTTCCTATGCTGTGTTGTTTTATCTGTTGCGTCTTATTACTTTGGCTAAACAGTTTTTTAAGTTCCTCTTCATGATCCATTAGCTGCACAAGGAGGTGTCACTTAGTGGCCAAGTGAAATGTAAAATAGGCGTAGTTTAAATTAAAGTCCTTTGCGCTTATGGTGTGTTAAGTAATTGGTGATTGTAGGTCTGCTGCTAGGCTACACCTGTCCACTGGTATACAGAAAAATATATTGTCTAGAATAGGTAGCTTCCTTCTCCTAGCTGCTTAAGATCCCCCCCCCCACCCTTCCCCTCTTCCCTCCCTTGGACTAAACAAAAATTCAAAGAATAAGATAGAAATGAAGCACATCTTTATCAAGCTTTATTAATGAACATACTGTGTTTTTATATGTTTTTTATATATGTTTTTTGTATGTGATTTCTTAACTTACTTGGTCTAAACAGAAGTTTTATTTACCTCCAAATGGGATTTTTTTTAAAAAATATAGACATATTGAACAAATCAATGTATATTATAAGCTTATAACATCATATTATATAAAAGATATTGAATTAGTTAATCATATCTAACCCACAACAAACCCACAAATAGATATAGAATAGGCAGGAAGAATATTGAACAGGCATTGACCCATACAACACTGGATATCCAGACTGGGCCTTTGTCAAAAGAAGTTGAAGGAAAGAAAAGAACAGAACACGTATACCAACAGTGAACAACAGTGGATATCCAGACTGGGCCTTTGTCAAAAGACGTGAAGGAAAGAAAAAGAACAAGAGACACGTTACCAACAGGACCAACAGGGATATCCAGACTGGGCCTTTGTCAAAAGAAGTAGAAGGAAAGAAAAGAACACATATAACAACAGTGAAGGGGAAAAGCAAGACAGGAGAAAGAACATGGTCATCCCATATGTAGCAGGGGTCTCCGAGAAATTAAGAAGAATTTTCAAAAAGCACCATATCCCTGACTGCTTTAAACCGAACAACACACTGAGGCAGCAATTGGTAAAAGACCCAATAGTGAAACACAAGAAAAGCGACATCATATATGCAGTGCAGTACAGTGAAGAATGCTCTGATTTGTATGTGGGGGAGACCAAACAGCAACTGCATCAACATATGGCCCAGCACAGAAGAGCCCATTACTGGGGCCAGGACTCAGCCGTGTACCTGCATCTTAAGGATAAAGGACATACCTTTGAAGATTGTAATGTTAACATATTGGCAAAGGATCGTGACTGGTTCAAGAGAGGTGTTAAGAAGGCCATTTATGTGAAAATAAAGAAACCAAGCCTAAATAGAGGTGGGGAGGTTCGACACCAACTGTCTGTCATGTACAATGCTGTTTTGACACCTTACTCTGGGCGTTCCTAAAACACCTCTTAGCCACTATCCAATCACGCCCTTAACACTTGGCTGTGATATGCTAATTGGGATTTTCCAGGGTACATAATTGCCACAGATTCTTGTACAAGTCATTCTGAATTGAGAAAGCCAGTCGGATGACTAGCGAAACGTCTTCAAGAACTAAACTTCAAGTCCAGTTAATCTAACGGAATACAACAGATATTCCATGACCTGGATGAATGAGAACCTTCACAAGCATATTCTGAATCAACATAATTTTCTTCCAATGGAATCTGAAATTCTTGCCCGCATCCGCTCCAGTCCTGTTTCTCCTCCTGTTCAAACTTTGAGATGGCTTTCTGTTTTTCAAGAATAAAATTTTCCTCCCTGAAGCCCTCTGACAGCAGGTGTTACAGATAACCCATGACCATCCTCTTGCGGACATTTTGGCTTCAAACGAACGCTGGGACTTACCTCCCGACAATTCTGGTGGCCAAATTTGCACAAGGACTGTAGAGACTATGTTCATACCTGTGACACTTGTTTGCAAAATAAGTCTCTTCACAGTAAACCTGACAGATTACTTCTTCCCTTATCCTCTCCTAGGCGCCCATGGAGTCATATTTCTGTAGACTTTATTGTCGGACTCGTGGCGGTGAAAGAACTTGACACTATACTAGTGGTGGTAGACAGATTTTCTAAAATGGCACACTTCATTCCTCTGGCTGGGCTTCCATCTTCTTTGAAATTGTCTTCAGTCTTTATCAAAGAGATTATTAGACTGAACAGGATCCTTGAAGAAATAACCTCAGATCGTGGGTCTCAGTTTGTCTCAAAGTTCTGGACCAACCTCTGTAAAAGCCTTCAAATTAAACTTTGCCACTCTTCTGCATACCATCCTCAGTCCAATGGCCAAATGGAGAGGACGAATCAGACCCTGGAGCAATATATCCGATGTTTCTCGACAGCTGCACAAGATAACTAGCTATCTCTTCTTCCAATATCGGAGATGCTTATAACAAGAATTAAGGGCCCAAATTTGTAGGACCATTTCAGATAGTTGGAAAAATTTATGAAGTCGCCTACAAGCCCAAACTTTCTCCTACTTTCAGAATAAACCCTGTCTTCCACATTTCTCTCTTCAAACTTGACATGACTTCCTCCAGCAGGTTCTACAGTTGTCATAGATTGGCAAGAGGAATTTGAAATTGAGTCTATCCTGTATGTTCGCCGTAGAGGAAGGGGGCTACAATTCCTCATAAAATGGAAGAATTTTGAATTTGAAGAAAACTCTTGGGAGCCAGCAAGGAACCTTCCCTTGGACGTGCCCGCCAATCTTTAAATAGACAGGAAGTGCTGGAAACTTTTGCTGGATGTTTGTTCCCACACTGGCTTCCTGATCTTACCAAAGTCTCATTCCTGTCCCAGTCCTTGTTCCTGGGCCTTTTTCCATTCCTCGTTCCTGAGTCTTGTTCCAGTCCTTGTTCCTGTGCCTCGTTCTAGTCCTCATTCCTGTGCCTTGTTACAGTCCTCATTCCTGTGCCTTGTTACAGTCCTCGTTCCTGGGCCTCGTTACAGTCATCGTTCCTGTGCCTCGGCTCTTCTGACTCGTCATTCGCAGGTACTGGGGGCCGCAACCTGGTGTGGTTTAGCAGTGCAACATCCCAACCATCAGGGGCTCTGGAGTAGACCTGGCCATACTTAGATTCTGCGCCCCAGTGCTTGTGGGTACTTTTCGGCCTTCGCCAAGGAATCAGGTAATCCTGACAGCCTGCCATAAAACTCCACCCCTGAGCATTGCACCAGAATTGAACAAGGGGCCTTAATTTAATCAGGTTCGATTTTTAGTCATTCAGGTGATAGCACGTCAATTAATATTGATTTTGTGATCACATGTCGGTCGCCTAGAAGAATGGGAGAGGCGGTTCCGGCAGGATCGATCGAATGTCGCGGGAGCAATCGTCGGGTAAGTAAAATCAAACATATGTATAGCCACCTTAAGCTTATATCTATCCAGACTCCCGGGGTGAGTTACTTTTTACCCTCCCTTATGTTTTTGCAGGGGGAGGTAAGGAGCAAAAATAAAACTGTTTAAAGATGGTTCCTCGCATTTGACAGAGATGATTGGACAAAGTCTCTTTAACTCCTCTTCTAATTTATCGTCCTCTCTACCCAAGAAGTGTATCCAATTGTTCCAAAGAGAGTTGAAAGCACGTACACTGATGCAATATCCCATGCTATCCAATATGTGAAACCAAACAGAGGAGCACACTACATTTCAGAAAAAGTGGAAATTTATTAGTAAAAATATAAAGTTTTGGGCGATATATTATCCCCTTCCTTAGGTACATACCTGAGGAATGGGACATCATATCCCCCATTTGGATTCACATATTGGATTGCATTGGCCCTTGGGCTAGAGGGTTGTGAGGATTGTACCTACTTATTGCAGGCAATTGCCAAATTGGTGTGCTTGAGTGGACTATTATCCCATGCTAACAGGATAATATGTGCAAAATACACACTAACCAATTTACTATCAGGTTATCAAGAGTTTTGCACTCATTTTGAACTGCCTGCACCATTTAGCAAAATTCTGGGTATTGACACAGCGCAAGCAATGCAATAAATTTTACAATGATTTTTACGATCATTTTTTGTTTTTTCAATTGGGGCTTACCGTTTGCATTCACACAATCTATCAACAGTCGCAAATTAGTTACTACATCTTGAGAACGAGTGCAAGTGAGTTGCGGTAGGGCAATTTATTGCTTCTTCTTCTTTAGGATCTCCCGGTTAGAGCTGGGTTTTGCATGATCCGACCAAACAACTTTTGCAAAAAATTAGTCAGAAACGATCAGTCATGTGCGGAATCATATTTAATCACCTGGCCAATCTTGTGTATCAGCATAACTGTAAAACCTGGTTTAGTAATAGATTATGGGGCCAAAAGCAAAATCAAAATCTCATCCAAACCTTAAAAACAAAATAACAAACTCATGGACATAGGTGCCTGCACCAAATGAAGGGTTCAATTGCATAAAGCGTAATAACTTGTTTAGCAAAAATAAGAAAAATAATTACTCCCAAAATAAACATCTACTGCAATTGACAAAAAAAGTACTGAAGGCTGAAGTAGTGATATTTAGAAAGGAAAATCAAATAAATCTATTAAAATCGAACCCAGCATGATCATATCTATGCAGAACAAGTCAACCGCATTGGTTATGGAGCTTATAAATAAACCTTAAATGAGTTCTATAATTAGCTGGATCTGGGTGGATAGTTTTAATGAATTACCACTATACAAAAACAAAAATTCCTGGGCACTCTGGCTTACTACTATTAAAAGCTTTTAAAATCTGTGATGTAAGACTGTACGGGTTTTTTCTACATTACATAGTGTGTATACAATTAAATGTTAATACATATACAGGCTCATTTACCCAGAGCCGCTGGGCAATAATACGCAGTTAGGCTGAGCGTTCCCAGTGTGCGAGAGCTCACTGCATTGCACACGCAATTGCGATCTCCTGATGTTTCACAATCGGAGCGCAAAAAAAGTGTATCGCACGTGCAGCCACATCAATTGGGTCACACTAGTCTGCACTTTAAAAAGATCATGCTTATAGGCACATCAGTGTGGCCTAGCCCTTAAAGCCCCACTAAATAGTTAGCACAAGTTAGCATGACAAACTCCATGTTAGCGGGAGATGCGCGGGTTACACAAAAGGCACCTACGATTCAATATTGCGTTTGCGCTACTTTTAGCGTTGGATTTTAAGTTTTTAGGGCAAAATGGTCTACATAAATAGCTCAGTACCATTAAACATATTATTGTATAAGTTGTGTGCCCTATGCCACAATGCATTGTGTTGCAGTTATGTAATGGCACAGTCTGAATGGTACGATGGATGGGAATGGCGTTTTGACTAATCTTACAGTGTGCTGCTGAAGTTATAGAAAAGTGTGACTTTCTTAGTCAGATTAACAGATCCTAAAACTTAGATATTTAACCATTCACCCTTCTAATAATAGAATATATTTTTAAGAAATGTATGAAATGTGGTTGTTTTAATCATTTCCTGTGCATATAGGATGTGCTGGGCCAATTTACATGTTCTGCATGGTTTGTTACAATTTTGTGTATTGTTGGACCAATATTCATGTTCTGCATAGTTTGTCCATATTTTCTGTGTCTTGAAGGGTCTCTTATGTAAAACACTTCTTAAAATCATAATTATATAGGACAGATACGTGTTATGTTTACGAGAAATCTGTTTAAAAGTGCATATCTGTGCATAGTTACCAACAGTCCCTAAGTATGCAGGACAGTCCTACATTTTAACATTTTGTCTCTCACTTATTTTTGGCATGCAGAGTATAGATTTGTCAGAAACAATGCAGATGGAGAAATTGCCCTGAGACTTAGGGGCATATTTATAAATAGCCGTTAATACCGCCCAAAAATTACCGCCGCACATATTTATAAAGACAACATAACATTGCGGCGAAAATAATTACCTCAGCAATGTGCAGTGCAATGCTTGTTCTCTGGCAGGGGATGGGCCCGCTGGAGGGACCCACCAGCATGGGCACTGAGAAGTGCCTTTTTGGGCTTAGGAGGTCCCGCAGCTTGAACCTGGACCCCCCTTCCCCGGCCCAACTTTTAAATTGGTTAGAATGGGTTTTACACTTATTTTTCCACTTAGCACAGGATATTGCATTTCCCTGTAATGTCTGCTTCTATTAACTCAACCTATCTAAAACTGAATTAATCATTTCCCCCCCTAAACTAAGACCTTGTCCATCTTTTTCCATCTCTATTGAAAATATGGTCATTAACCCAGTTGAATCTGCATGCTGCCTTGGAGTAATCTTTGACACCTCCCTTTCCTTCCATCATTACATTAACAATGTCAGTAGGACATGGGGTGTCATTTTCTCCTTCGCAATAAAGCGAAGATCCGCATTTTCCTCTCTTGCTCCACTATTAAAATGCTCATGCATGCCCTTATAATCCCATCTTGACTACTGTAACATTCTACTACTTGGTCTCATGGCCTGTCATCTTTTCCTCTCCAGTCTACCCTTAACTCGGCAGCTTGGATCATTTTACTCTCCCCCAAAAAGAGAACCCACCACCCCGATACTGCAGTCCATAGCGTGGCTTCCCATCAAACAAAGAATCATATTCAATACCCTCCTTTTAACCTTTAAATCCGTTCACTCTACTGCACCTTCCTACTTATCTTCTGTCTTGGTTCCTTATGTTCCTGGCCATGCCCCGCCCTCCTCACAAGGCAATATTCTCTAGAAACTCCTGATGAACACTGCTTTCTTAATGATCTTAAACCATTCTCCATTGTTGCTCCCTACCTTTGGAACTCTATCCCTCTCTTACTTTGCCAGGTGACATCCTTTAGCTCTTTTAAATCTAAACTGTTATTTTACATTTCTGAAAACCAGCACTATTAATGATTGTTAGCTGTCTGAGCATTTTGTATCCCTCTCCCCAAGTGTATCTGTATGTTGTCCCTCCCATTTTGATTGAAAGCTCTTTGGGGCAGGAATCTCTTCCCTTATATGTCAAGGTACACCACACTTATTTTATATATATATATATTTATATATTTGTAACCTTTGAATCTTTATTTATGTAAATTTTATTTATTTGTATAATGGCTTGCACTTATCCTCCCTGTTTGTGTACTCTGTATTTTATAATGTACAGTGCTGAGTACCCAAGTGGTACTATATAAATAAAATTATACAAACATACATACAAACATAATCATCTCTGCCATGAAACATACTGACGTGAATGCGCTCCCATGCACACATGTGAGAAGGGTGGGTTAGGAGAGCAGATGGACTCTGGAATCAGATAAGCGCATTTGTCACATTCCGTTTGTGGGCATCTGATATTACCAGTCTATGTGGGCATGTTATATTACCAATTTATGTGGGCATCTTATCTTACCAGTTTATGTGGACATCTGATATTACCAGTCTGTATGGTCATCTTATATTACCAGTCTGTGTGAGCATGTCATATAACTAGTATGTGTGGGCACAGTATTTACCAGTCTGTGTGGGCAATTATATTTACCAGTCTTTCTGGGCACTTATGTTTTCCAGACTTAACACTGGCTGGTGAACTGTAGGGTTTACTTAACACTGGCTGCCACTTGTAAGCCACTGTTAGGTCAGCCCTTAAGGTTAGCAGCCAGCGTTAAGTCAGCCCTACAGTTCACCAGCTATTTTTTTCAGCTCACCAGAGAAGCCATCCCCACCTCCTCAGGCCATGACCCCTTTTCTGCAGTTTGTTGCAGGTGGCAAAAAGTCTAGAAACGCCCCTGGGGATGAAGACTTTGCAGTTTGGTCCTCACCCTAGGTACTACTAATGGGAGGGAGAAGCATGGGGTAGGTAAAGTATAATTCCCAGCTGCTGGGAAACTTTGGAAACTTTTTATTTTCTGTTGAACTGGGAACTCAATACCTTTGGTGCTATACAGAAGTTTTAATTATAGGCGAAAAAAAGTGTCCCTAGAAATGTTTTGGATATGTTGGCAACTATGTAGTGTGCTCTTATTATTTTATTTCTGTTTTCTTGGTGTGTTTATGCTAAACGTTTCTGTCTGTTTGACTGATGAGTGTGTACTATGTCAACCAGTGCAGGGAAAGTGAAACTTTTGTACTTTCAAAAGGAGCTTGAAGCAGTGAGAGAAAGTATTCTGTTTTTAAACCAGACATTAGCAGTAGGTCTGTAAGTAAACAGAAGTTGTTTTGGTTGAAGAGATATGGAGGAAAGGTGTTAGGTAAGACCCTCAGACGTTTGGAAAATGTAAATTTGTTCCATCTATATTTGTATGATGCAGGCATGTTCTGTACCTATGTCATGTTTGTACTGTGAAGGTATGGTTTATGCTTTTACTGCAGTTCATTGTATAAAATTCAGTGCTTATGCCATATCTGTGCAATATACTTATGTTTTTTTGTCTGCTCTGTACTTATTTAATAACTCTGTGAATGCAGCCTTTCTCTGTCTTGTTTATATCAATCATAGATTTATGTTCTGATCATATGCTGTGTCTGTTTTATTGTGCATGTATAATACATGTATGCTCTGTGCATTTCACTATCTGTTTGTACAGTATGGTGCAGATATGTTTTGTCTTATTAGTTAATTGTTTGTATAGCACATGTATGTTCTGGTTCATTTATGTATAGTGCATTTATGATCTGTGATTATGACATATCTGTTTGTATTTTGCATTGCATGTATGTTCTGTGCTTATGTCATATCTCAATGTTTCAAAAATGTTTTATGCTAATGCCATGTCTGTTTATATAGCATGTTCTGTGCTTTTTCAATGTCTGTATGCGTGTTCTGTTCTTACTGTAAGTCATGATTGTTTGTGTATTGCAGGTATGTTCTGTGCACGTACCATCTGCTTGAATCTTGCAGGTATTTTCTATGCTTATTCCATGACTGGTTTTATGGCGCTGGTATGTTTCCTAATGCCATATACTGAATGATGCTATTACATTTCGTACTTATCCCACTTCTGGTTATCTAGTGAACATTAAAGGCTAAACATGTCCCATAAACTCGGCATAGGACATATGTGCTCTCTAATTGTTCAGTGTTTTTGTGCAAGTTGTATGTGTGTGCTATTAGAATTCTGTGTCTGTTTTTGGTGTGAATGTGCATTAAATATACACAACAATGTTGTACACACTGTCTCCCATAGGACACGGTATTAAGAGTTTCCACATTGCACTTAAGGAGAAGTTCTCGAAATAAAATCATTTCTGTTTTCCAAGATTGCGGATGAGCTATTTTTCCACTCCCTGAGTTTCTCTTTCAAAACGGCACATTGTCTTTCCGACAGAACATGGGAGGGAACAGAAAACTAGAGGAGGCAGAACAGGACGAAGCTTACACTGGGTGGTAAAGGAACTGAATTTCCTCCTTTGCTGTGATGTCACTGGGAAATTCTGCACCTCAAGCTTAAAACAGCGAATCTTTCCATAGTCATGTTATATTCTGTTAAGAAGCAAGAAAGAAACAGAGGCACAGGCACAGATCTGAATAAGGAGTGAGACAAGTGAAAAAACAAGATGAATAACGTAGAATCACAGATGGAAAATGGGCTACTAATTGTCAGACAACAAACAAACAACAAGGACTCTGCCTGGCGTTGTGTCAGCATATGTGCCTTTCTCTTACTTGTGGGAGCCACTATCATCTTTGCACTGTTGCATTTTCAGATTATCCCTAGGTTTGAAAACAAGGTGTGTGTCTCTTTAACTCCTACTAGAAACCCTCAGAACATCTCTCTATCATACTGGTTTAGCAGGTTTCATTGTAATTGGCAACTCCTTCTCTGGTGATTCCTTTGAGAAAAGAGGTGACAGTGAAACTGCTTTACCTGCGGAAGGGTGCACAGCCATTTGGGTTAAACGCTGCACAATTCATATGCAATTTTGTGACTATATTATTATGTAATTAGGCCTTTGTGTTTATTGGGTTGATAATGTATGCAGTTAACGTTAAAAGGTTTAAGATCTTTAACTTTTACTCTTTTTTTTTTTTAGGATGAATATCAGTTACCTGAAATATTAGCAATAAAGACTTACTTAGGTAAGTGGGGGTTCATTATATAGACCAAATCCCACCATGTTTCAGTGAACGAGATGGGTTGTACAAATACCTGTATCTTTGCATAATAACAATGACAGCAGCTTTAGCACCCCTGTAACCAATCGGAAGTTTAAATATATAAATCCCAATTTTAGTTATTCTTGGGTTGCTACACATCCTGCTATTGTAACTGAGAACGTGTGTATACGCATATTAATAAATACACAACTGTCTCCGTGTAAGTAAGACATGCTGTATAAGTCACTATCTGTGGCTGTGTAAGGCTGGGTACGCATGGTCCAATTTTGCACCTATTTTCCAGATTGACAGACTACCGATCAATAAACTGTTGTCTGACAGTTGTAAGGCTGGGTACACATTGAGGGACTATTTGTCCCAACCGAACGCTTGCTACGAGCGAGTGCTCGGCTGGGACAAATGTCCGTCGGTCGCGGCAAATTCGGCCACGGACGATAATGCGAACGAACAATCGAGGGTTCCCATAGGGAACCGCACAATTAATCTGGACAGTTGGCCGTAAATATCGGCTGGTGTGTACCCAGCTTTAGAGAAAATGGCGCAGCCGACATCGAAGACCTAATCAACCAAAATATTGTGGTTGCCAGTCAATCTGGTTGGAGTTGTGGGCTTGATTTGAAGGAAGTAGCCCATTTAACTTATTTTTAGATATTAGAAGTGTCAATGGGGGGCAAAGTAGCCAACCCCACTGGCTGCATTGGGCTCTGGTCCATGTGCCAGTTTTGGTGCAGATTGCATGTTTGCGGTAAAGTAATGGCAAAGTAAAGTAATGCATTTCTTGTGCATTGCAATGGGGCCTCAGTCTTACCAATCTATATATATAAATAATTGGTGTGTTGTTGGTCCATGCAATTGTGTATCCTATGTCTGCTCAATCAGCTGTGATTTTCAACAAGTCCAATTATTTGGACCAACTATATAACGTAGCATAAGCCTTTGTTAAAATATTAATCCAGTTATAGACTTGTTTACTGTTAGAATGTGTTATATTCTGCATGTATTAATTAGGATCCAATCCCATAGGTGCTCCCAGCTTTATTAGTATAAAAGCAGCATTAGCTATAGAGCTATACAGTTAAAGTTTAAGAGTAGGATCACTTATCGGAGATCTTCATGTAACCGAAATAGTGTATGAAAAGCTGTAATATTTACCACCTGTGTATTCTTCTACAGAGTCTGTCCCACCAGAAGCCAGAGCTCAGGTTAGACATGGACAGAAGTTGGCAGCTCATTTTCCAGGTATTTTAACACCTTTTCCATTTATAGTGTAACAATAAAAAATAATTTCGGTTTATGTTGAATGTCTAATTAAAACTATTTTACAAGCCCTTAACCACAACCTTTTCCCAATTCACAGGTGTTCAACAACGTGAAACCTTAATCTGGCAGGAAACTGAAATTATGGATGAACCTATAATTCTCAAGGATAATGCCATTGTCATTCCAAAAGATGGCCTCTACTTTGTGTACACACAAGTGTCCTTTACAGGGTCCAGCTGCCAAAGTGATCCTCTCCAGCTCACCTACACCGTCTTCCTAAAGACCAAGTCATATGACGAGCAACAAATAATCCTCACATCTTCCAAGACTGTCTGTGAGGCTCATTCAAGTTCTTCTTGGTTCCAACCCATCTACCAAGGTGGGATCTTTCAGTTTGAAAAGAATGATGTTATTTCCACTGAAACCAAACATGGCAAGTTTCTTGATCAACGCAAAGGTAGAATCTACCTTGGCATTATGGAAATCTGACACGTGATCAAATCATTAAGCTACATAGCCGCCTGGTACATGATGAAATAAGCAGTATTCTAATGTTTTTCCGTGTGAACTTAGGAGCAAAAACTGGATTTAAAAATCTGACACTTCAGATGCCTTATACTAATACAAAAACACGAAACGGTATTAATATATTCTAGAATGAATGGTTTGTTGGCACATTACATATACTAGGCATTGTTCCGACTGAGATGCTGTCTTACAGGAAAGAAGAAACTGTTGTGGATTGTTTCAAGATAATAATGATTGTTATGTCATCCAAATTCACAGCCAGCTGTCATTTTCAGGGTCCACATCCATGGTGCTATCTGAGTAACACACGCAGAGTTGTGTCTTGTGTCATGTAAAGACAACTGGATATGTAAAATGAGTTGCTTGTTGGAACATTTCGTAATGCCCTTAAGAGAACAGTATGATCAAGGATGAAAAAAAAAAATCACAAAACACTTTATTTTAAGTGTGGTCTTTATGTATTTTTGTATTTATTTATTTAACTATTTAATGTATTTCATTATAAAATCCTTCACAGGGGAAAATGTATTTATATATTTGATGTATACATACAATGTATGTGTCTTTGTGTCATAAATATCCATATATCTTTATTAAGATATAACAGAACACTGTTTCACAATGTAAACCTTTATAATGGATAATGAGAAGTAATGATATCTGACAAGGCAAGATTAATGTGTGTACACCTCTTCCAATTCTCCGTCCAAAATGACCGTTTGGTGCATCCAACCGGACAGCCAGGACTGTCGGTCACAGCAAATGTAGCCGTGGTTTTCCGTCACGTCCAAAAAAACCTCCAATATTTTCGACCGGCCATGTTATTGGATGGTGTGTACCCAAATTACTTATTGCCTTTAAATTATTGGTGGGCCTTTAATTGCTAAGCAATGATCTTGTTATCTGATGTATAACACTATTAGAGTCTGCATTTAACTATAGCTGAACTGAGATAAAGTGTTCTTGATATGCATACATAATCCTAATTACTAAAGTCTGTTGAGCTTCTTGTTTTTGTAAAACATATTTTTTTTTAATAAGTTTGGTTAATATTTTATTAAAACCTCTTTTTAGGGGTAGTAATGATGGGTAAATAACAACCCCCTACCTTGTATGTGTTTGTTTCATGCAATAGTAAAATATAGTATACAGTATATAGAAGGAAGAATACAGAGCACTCCACTGGATTTAGAAGGAAGATCAATTTATTTTGACATCAATGCGTTTCCAGTTTGTGGCCATTATCAGGGGTATATACATTATATATCTATATCTATATATATATATATATATAGATAGATATATAGATAGATATGCTGTGTTTTTATTATTTTGGTTTTTTTTTAAAATGAATTTGTTATGATTAACATTATGGCCTTTATGTTACAAATAATAATCCATCTGGGAAACATCACAGTAATGTCAGCAGGTAAAACTGCTGCTCTGCCTGGATGTCAGATCGAATTCCAAATGTAATGTCCAGCCAGTGTATTACTAGCATAAATCCCAACTAAATTGTTAAATTATATGTCAAAATATAGAAATTCCATTAAAATATACTGAAAACCACTCATTTTGTATTCATCTACTAGGGAAAAACTTTATTTTGCTGGTGAATGAAAGGCATTTTTACAAGTCCATCCTACATGAGAAATTCCACTGAAAACTATATAAAGTTGGGCTAACAATTACACATTACTAATCACATTTTCCCGACTTAGGCTTTTGCCACACTGAACTGCCCGGTTACACATGTTACAAGTGCGATTAAAATGCAGCCACCTTGTGATTTTTTACCAATGTTCTTTTATCGCTGCGTAAATGATCTGCACAAAAAATGGTAACGGCACGTGTGGTCTTCCAAATTGCAATGCACTGGCATGCAATTCTCACTTGGATCGCAACACATTCGGAGTATTAAGTGTGAGAATTGAGTGAGCGTAGCCTAGCCCTCATGGTTATTTTTAACGTCTTTTTAAAACATATCTCTATTATAGTATTTAATAAAATCATTTACATTTAATCACATGCCCCCACTACCTAACATGTTTCTGCTGCATAATGCGAAATGTACAGAGCTAGTAATGATGGGAAATTTGGAAATTGTTGTGTAAATTTTAGGAACCTTTAAAAGGACAATGAAAACCAGAATATAACTGCCCAGTTAAGTTAGCATTAACAAACCTCAAATTACTCTTTCCACTACTTTGTAGTAAGAAAAAAGTTCTTATAATAGTTTCTAAATTCTAAAAGGTCATAACAAACAAGAAGATGTTTTCTAACTGCTGTAAACAGGTAAAAACTAAACATCAAATGAATTATTATGGTGGTCCAAGTAGACCTTTTTCTTTCTTTAAAAAGTTGGAGGGTATGTTATGGGTGACTAGTACTGGAAAACATTAGCTCATTTTATTAGCACAAACCCCAAGTGCCAAAATAATGGCTAAACAGTCAATGATCATCCATAGGAATAAGAACTATGGGTTGACACAAACTGGGGAGACAAATGTCCCTAAGTAGCTATGGTAAGTAGGGATCACAGATAGCTTCTGTTTACTGAGATATCTGCAAGAACAGCAATAAATTAAATTTAAGTTAACAGTATGAAATTAAAATGGTGGTAAAATACAAAATGGATTCCAAGATGAGGTATAAAAGCAGGAATCCTAACAGGCATATTGATAACTATTTCATAGTAACAGAGTAACAGGTTAAAGCATATCCAAAACCATCCATATTTTGAAGAGTCCCTTCTGGTGTCCCAGACCAACGTGCTCTGTTTCAGGATGATCAATCCAGGGTGTGTCAGTAGGTGAGTGGGCAAAACCAAGGATACCACCCCAACCATTACTAGTAAGAAGTTGAAAGTATGGGAAAAGTATGGATTCTGAATGTGATTTCATGCAAATGTGCAATAAGGACAAAAACTGATGGCTTAATAATAGCTCCTAGCGGCCTGTGAGGTTATATTGCATAATATGATGATTATTCAATAGTAAAATACCATGACACTGACTTCATGAACGGAAATGATTTGCATTTGTAAAAAAGCATTTATTATTGGTATTGACCTGACATTCATTTTCAACTGTAATCATAAAAACAAAGGTAAAAAGAAATATTTACTTCCTTTCCCCCACTTCTTTTTATATTAGGATTGGTATTATGAAGTCCCACTGTGTATTAGTAGTTGTGTTAATCCAGTGGCATATTGTAATTGCTTTACTTATTTTACGTTAGAAGGAACAGCTTTCCATGCTTTAATAATAAACTGTAAACCTTCTAACGGCCTGGGTACAACAGAAAGGGAGGAAGGTGTGAAGAAGGTGAGGGGGTGTGGCTACACCTATGCTGGTCCCATGTTTTATTGCCATTTGCGCGTGAGTATTTTTAACCGTGATGTTTAAATAAAGGATTTGTTTTTACGAAGTACCGTGTGAAGCCTACTCCTGACTTTCGGCGCAGCTGAAGAGTGGTGGTGTCGATGTCAGAGCTGTGTGTGTGCGTATTGGGGGGACTGAATGTTTTGCTGGGGGCTGCTGCTTCCTAGATACAGCCTGCTGCTTTGTAAATCAGTACATCATGACTTCAAGAACTGTCCATCTCTCCAAAGCTTGTCTATAATGTTTACCAACTTGAGTTGTTAGTCCACAATAAACAGACATCACTCTATTCTACAGTACTCATCTTTTTATTATTGCACTGCTTAGTTCTCCTTTTATTTCCTACAAAATGTACACAAAGTGACACATGTAAAAAATAATATATAACGGCTAGGGGCTACTATTTATCGCGGGTTGAAATATGATTCCCTTCCTATAGTTCCTGTTTTTTTATCATTCTAGTTTTAGTGAACCTCCATACCGTGTTATTTCATCTGGTTTATTTAGCACATTTTAATTGCAGCTTCAAGGTCCAGTAAAAACAAACTTGTTTATTATATGCTTGCACAATGTAATCCATTGAAATCCCCTTTACAGACTGCCTCATTTTCCATTTTCATTCTCTTTTCCCAAGTCACTTCCTCCCATCACCAGAGAGTGCTGCACTTGCAGAATACACTCTCGTTTCCTGACCTGTCAGTCAGGTCAAGTTTACACTCACACACACTCACACATGCTCTTCATCTCTGTGTTTCAGTTTGAACTGGAATTTAGAGAACCGCGTTTACTTTCTTTACAGATTTAATCGAATAGTATTTGTGTCTCACGTATTCAGTAATTTACATTTTTAAGCTTTTCTTGCTCCACAAAATTCTGTGTAGATAGGGATGAAATACTCTAGACCTGGTACTCAAAGGAAAAATCAAAGGAACAACTAACTGAATCTTGTTTGATTATTTTATGATTTTGTTTGTGTCAATTTTTAGCAGATGTAGATTCTAGTTAGATTCTAGTTAGACATGACAGAGAAAAAAAACATTGAATTTATTCAGGGATGGAGTAGTTCTGTGTGGGGGATTGGGTGGGGTAATCCCTTTTAAAGCTTGATCAGTCAACGCAGTCCTCTTCCTCAGGCCACACTTGGAAACAGAATTGTGGCTTGAGTAAACTGACAGGGAGATTCAATAAAAGCTCTTATCGTGTAGAATGGTGCTAATTTTGCCCCAACCAATCAGATCTTATTTAACATTTGTAAGCTTACATCTGATTGGTTGGGGCAAAATTAGCACCAATTTAAACGATAAGAACTTTTATTGAATAACCCTGTGAGTTCCCTGAAACGTCACATGATGCTTTGAGACAGATCACGTAATAAACTACCTAAAGTAATCCTGAGTGCTGTGTCGTGCTGGCAATATATTATTTGGAATAATCCAGCCATATTCCTTACACTTGCACCAGATGGAGAACATTAAAGTGTGCTATTTCTTTTATATATAAGTATGTATGTATTAGCGATGGGATCCGTGTTTGTCACGGAACCCCTCTTTTCCGAAATCCAGGTTCTTCCAAAGTCATGAAATCCAGAGGAACCGTCCAAATTCCGACAGATCTTTCGGATTTCGGAAGCTATTTTTAAGTTTCCGATCATATTTTCGAAAATCGAATGTTCAAGGCTATTTTCTATAATTTTTTAAAATAGCCTGAAACGTTCGAAAATCTTCGAAAATACGATTTGAAACTCGAAAATGGTTTCTGGTCGTATTTCCGATAATTTCCGAATGTTCAAGGCTATTTTGCCTTGAAAAACAATTATCGAAGGGGAGGAAATTTATCGAAAATTCGTTCCAGTTTCGGATTTTCCCGAGATCCGGGAATCTGAAAATGGAATGAAACTAGTAAGTTTCAGCCATCTCTAGTATGTATGTGTACAAAAGCAGTAGAGGTGGGCACTTACTTAATATGTCAATGGGTCCACATGCCACATGATGGGAATATTATGTATAATAGAGCAATATCAGTGCACACATAAGGACTTAGTTTCAAACAACATACTTTATACAAACATATTGGGGCATATTTATAATCGTCCGTTAACTTTTCACAGGCAAGTTTCCCGGCGTTTTCGCCAAAATTGCTATTAACGCGATTTATCAAAGGGTGAAACCGAACAGACCGAAACGTTGCTATTTGCAGTGTCATACATTTGCACTAAAATAAAGACATTTGAAGGACACTAGAATGTACTTTTATCTCTACTTTAGCACCAGTACAAGAAACTACAGAGGAGTGAGTGCCCAACCCCATACCATTTCTATATGTACGGTATATTTATTTCAGATGATATTTGACTATAACATTTATTCAAAGCTCAATGTAATGCTGTATTCAGGATCACTTCCTCTAAGCTCATTGAGCTTACAGAGAAGGCGAGAACAGCGCCAGCTGCGGGAAGTAAGTATAAGGAGCTTCAGGAAATTCAGGTATATTCAAGTATAATAATCCTCTGACAAGTAAAAAAAAAAAAGATTTAGCAAATGGCTTACGGATTCTAAAAGGCTCTGCATATTTCTTTTTACAGTTGGATTTTCTTGTATTGCATTATTAGGTGATGCAATAAAAGACAAGTAGAAAAGAAATTTTATCCTTACCAAAGTAGTTCCTTGCACCATACATAAAATATTGACTCTTTCCCCTCCAGCACTGGATGATTTTCACTTCTCTCTTCAAACATGTCACATGTTAGCACATGATGTGATAATTACAATAACCTAATCACAAGACTGTTGAGAAAAAACATGGAGGTATGTCCAGCCTTTAAAAAGAAAAACTGGCGACTTGTCAGTTATCTGCCCACAACCCCAACTGCTATTTTTACTAGTTTATTAAATGCATTTATAACCAGATATTTAATAAGTTTGTTTCCTTTCTGGCAAAGATTTCTGCCTCCTCCCTATGCTTAATGAGCTTTTTTTATAAGCTTGAGCATGTGCTGTGGAGACAGCTGCAGAAACAGCAGTCAATCATCAGTTGTGATGTCAGCACAACCAACGTCAGCCTTGATTGCCTTTATGGAGGGATGAGACAGCTTATTCTGCCAAAATGGAATTAATACCGGTAATTATATTCTTCAAATTATAGTTAACAATACATCTAATAATGTGCTAAATAAATTAGTTGGGGTTGGGGGCAGGTAACGAACATGTGATCAGTTTTGGGTGGATATGCCCTTATAAGTTGGTGTAAACAAATGCACACAGTGTAATCTTACTGTCAAAGGGATAAAAATGGTTTCTGCTAAAGTATATTTGGGGTAAAATTTTTAATGTGCTTTACCAGCAGAATATTCCACAATTTATTGCAAACGATATTTTCATTTAGAGAGAAAAATCTTCAAAATATGGTGTGCATGTTAAAATTGTTTGATCATTCTGTATGTAAAGTTGTTATATTAAAATTCTGTATATGGATTTCCAGACTTCGGAACGCATTTTTGATAATTTTCTAAAATAGCCTTGAATGTTCGAAAATCCTCGAAAATATGATCGGATACCCAAAAGTGGCCTCCGATCGTATTTTCGAGGATTTTTGAATGTTCGTTCTATTTTTGAAAATGATCGAATATAGTTTCGTACATTCGAAAATCATCGAAAGTTCGTTCCAGTTTCTGATTTTTGGATCTTCAGGATTTTTCCGAGATCCAGGAATCCGAAAATGGAACAAAACTAGTGAGTTTCGGGCATCTTTACTGCTGGGCTCAGCAGTTACTTGTGCAAACTTATATACATTCAAATGACAAAATTCAAGACCAAACCTTATATGGCTTTCTCCAAAGCTTCGACATTTCCTATACAGGTTGTTATAAAAACAGCTAAAAAAAAAAAAGGGGGGGGGTTTGTTCTTCCTGACTCCAAACGGAAAGTATCCCTGGATCAATCAGAACTGCAGTATATGTATTAATACCAGTAATTCTCAATATTATTTAATTTTAGAAACTTATCTAGCCACTTTTAAAGCTATACAATAAACTTTTCATTACCACATGTAAAGAAACTTTCCTAACCTGAAGATGAAACTTCTTTTCTTCTAATCTAAAAGGATGTCCACATGTCCTCTGATATGACCTATTAGTGAACAATGCACCAGAGAGTTTATTGTATGGCCCATTAATATATTTGTATAAGGTTATCATGTCCCCACGCAAACGTCGCTTCTCCAATGTAAACAGCCCTAACTTGTCTAATCTGCCTGCATAGTCAAACCCCTCCATTCCATTTATTATTTTAGTTGCCCTTCTCTGAACTCCTTCCATTTCCAAGATGTCCCTTTTGTATATAGGAATATATAGGAATCTGAAACTGCACCACCTATTCCAAATGAGGCCTTACCAGTGCTTTGTAAAGAGGGAGAGTACGGTAGTATTCTTATCTCTTAAATCTATTCTACTCTTAATGCAAGATAATATCTTGCTAACTCTAGTTGTTGCTGTCTGACATTGTTTGGTACAGCTTAGTCTGTTATCTAACAGAACCCCAAAATATTTTTCCATTAGAGATTCACTTAACACAGAGTTATTTATGGTGTAGGTGACACAAGGATTGTTAAACCCCAAATGCATCACCTTACATTTATCAACATTGAATCTCATCTGCCATTCTGCTGCCCATTTTGATTATGTATCTAGGTCAGCTTGCAGCAATTGCACATCATTTATAATTTCCAAAGCTCTGCATAGTTTAGCATCATTAGCAAACACAGACACCCCCTTCTCAGTAATTTATAAAAAGATTAAAAAGAAGTGGCCCCAGTACAGAACCCTGAGGCACTTCGCTTTGAAATTTAGCCCACATAGATATAGCTCTATTGACCACCATTCTCTGTTTGTGATCCAATAACCAATTCTCTATCCATGGACAAATGTTTTTATTTAGGCCAACTGTCCTCAATTTATACATTAGTCGCGTAGGTGGTACAGTATCAAAAGCTTTGGCAAAGTCCAAGTATACCACATCCTCTGCTATGCCTGAATCTAACTTCTTACTCACTTCTTCATAAAAAACAAGTACATTTGTCTGGCCTGATCTATTTCTCATAAATCCATGCTGACTACTAGGGATGGCATAGAACTCGAACTCGAACCCGAGTTCGAGCCGAACTGTTCGAGTTCGAACGGACCCGGACTTCTCGAACTATCTCGGATGCGGACTTTCGATATTTCCCGGACTTTCGATGATTTATCGAATGTTCGAACGTTCGAATCTGCGAATCCGCGAGTAAAATGTACATGGTATCTAGGCGCGAACATCGAATCTGCGAGTAAAGTCTCCATTACAGCCTATACGCGAGCATCGAATCTGCGAGTAAAATGTCCATGTTACCTCGAATGTTCGAACGCGAAAGCTCGAAAGTAGCGCGCGTGAGAGTAAAATCGATTTTACGAAAGTCCTGGATATTGGAACATGCTCCCCAGACCATTTCCCAGGTTATTATTAATATTTTGGTTGTATTTGACTCGAACTTTTCGAACTATTTGCCTCCCATAGACTTTAATGGGTCCGTTTTCGAACTTTCGAACTTTCGAACTTTTACAATAGTTCGAAAGTTCGAAAACGGACCGAACTTTCAATAGTTCGACCAAAATCAGTCCTGCAGACAAAGTTATGGATATGATCCCATAACAAAGTCTCCAGCACCTTCCCTACCACTGATGGATGAGGCTTAGAGGTCTATAGTTACCAGGTTGGGAACAACTACCTTTTTTGAATATTGGTATTACATGGGCTTTTTTCCAATCCAATCACCAGACAAAAGTAAACCTGGGTACACACAGTAACGATAAAGCCCCGATACCGGCGGATCCGACGGTATCGGGGCTTTATCGTTATGTGTGTACGCTCGTTTCCCTATAGAGGAGTTTAGCGCGGCCGATGGAAACACACAGTCCTGAGCGTTCTCCTTAAGAAGTTCATAGGGAGAACGCTCGGGACTGTGTGTATGCAGATCTTTGAAAGATGGCAGACAGGATCTTGCAGATCCTGTCTGTCATCTTTCAGAAATCTGTACTGTGTGTACCTAGCTTTAATCTGAAAAGATAAGAAACAGTGTTCTAGATAAAACTGGACTAAGCTCTCTTAAGATCTGAGGATGTATTTCATCCTGTCCTGGGGCTTTATTGATATTAACTTTGTCTAATTGTTTCCTTACCATATCCTCTGTCAGCCAGAGTAAATATTCCTTTTTTCTACCCTTCATATTATTACAATCCCTGCTATAAGGACTAGGATTCTCTATAGTGAAAACAGAGGGGGAAAAGCGGTTTAGCACATTAGCCTTTTCGGCATCCCTTTAACCAGCTCAGCCCCATTATTTAATGGTCCCACATTCTCTGTCTTTTTACCAATGATATACTTAAAAAACATTTTGGGGTTAAACTTGCTTTATTTTGCTATCCATATGTAATTTCTATTTTAGCTTGTTTAATTGCTTTCTTTTATACCCCCTGTAAGCCTGTTCGGTTCCCTCCGATTTCAACATTTTTCAAAGGCAGTTCTCTAAGAACCCAAACCCCAGCTCATTACACCAACCTCTTAGCCATGCATTAATACAACGTGATCTTAAATTACACCCTCTACCAATCAGAGAAGTCACGTTGCGTTGTTTTTAATAACGCACTCTGAAATGATGCGTAGAAAGTGGTATTTGGAGAGAAGAGCAATGAGCCTCCAACTTTTAGCATTTTCCTTTCCCTTTAGGAAAACTTTAGTGACTAGAGATAAGTGTCCTGGCCAAATACAGGATTAATATTGTGACAATAGCTGCGTATTCTTGTTATTGCATCATAATGCAATGATATAATTTGCTAGGCCATCGAATTGGGAATGATTTACATGACAACAAATAGTGTCAAGGCTGGGGGGAGGAGGTCGGACAGTTGTTTATTAGACAAAATCTTTTGTAATAGTACAAATAAACTTTCCTTGTATTGATGCACCTTATATCTTTTAGTGAGAGAAGGTCCTTCTTCCCGTCAGTTAAGTTAATTAACGTTCTTGTTAGCATGTTATGTTCAATGGAAATAATGTAACTTGCCCTAATGGCCCTTCAGAAAGAGTCAGGCTTGCTTTGAATATTTGGACATCTTAGGTGTACACACTTTGGACCCTATCTTTCAGACCAGCAGACTACAGATTAATTGAAAGACAAGTCCCTCTTCTAAATATTACTGTAAATAACTATTCCCCCTAAACCCAAGTTTTGTAATACTTACCTTTTCACCCAATGCTCCTAAACTTACCAAAAGGAGCAATCCCTCATTGGCAGGTTCTTGTTAACAAGTTATGGATTTACGAGTTCACACAGCAGCAGTGGAGGTAGCTCTTTGGGGGGCTCTGATAATGAAATATACTGTATATTTTATTTACTGTAGATACCCTTTAACAATTCAGTAGGAAAAACATTGCACCCCCAGTATTAAGGCAGGACTGATTGCAAGTCCTATTCAAGATTGTGCAAACCAGCTAGTCAATTATGTCAAATATCATCCTGTGTGTACGAGGCATAATAGGACCTGTCCATGCATCACTACTCAGATTGTGTGTGCTGTTGAAAATATGTATCGGACCAATACAGATTGTGTGATACAGGGATCATGCGATTGGTATTATTGTGTGTATGGGCCCCTTTAGCCCCTTTACATAGTAAGCAAACACATTCTACTTATTTTGGAATACAGGTTTATAAAAAAAACAAGAAAAAACTTGAGAACAGTTTGATATGAAATATACCTATACGTGGCCTTTTTTTTCTTTTTGCACATAAAAACTTGTAACTAGAAAGGCTGCTGCAACAGAGTTTCTCTTTTTCATTATCTCAATTCAAATTTTCCCTGGGACTTCCCCAAAACTGCTCAGTAATGAACCTCAGGCATCCAACCACCTTCATTATGCTTCAACCTGATAGCCACTGCCTGAATGATTCACACACAAACACAGATACACAACGTAACAAGAGAGCAAAACATGTGGCTGCCTGCCAGGGAACTTTACAGGACTGAAGTGCAATTGCAATATGTAAACACTAAAGTACAAAGAGTTATACTGTACGTAAGATATATAAGATATTCTAGTTGCTGCAGTTATTCAAAAAACATCTTCTGAGTGGGTGCACAAATTGAATGAAATATAATTTTGTGGTATATGCTTTGTGGAATTCCTGGAATAAGTAAAATCCTAGATCTCACAACATAAATCTTGAATTAGATTAAAAAATAAAAAATTCCAAATGTCCAGCAACTTTATAGAGATAATGAAACAGTTCAGATTTCTGAAGGTTTGCCCCATTTAGCGAGTGGATGCTGGGAGATGTTCTAGGGGAGGTGGGAGGAGGGGTTAGGGAGGGGTTAGGGGCGTACCCAGGGTGTTCTGGGGGCATGGTCTTAAAAGCGGTCGTGGCTGAGGAGGAGACTCTAGTCTGGGGTGGTCTCGCGGGAGGGCAGGAGAACACCCCAGAATTATGGAAACTCCCGGACAAATCGGGAGAGGTGGGATACCTGTAGACAGGAAGTGGTTTGTATGTGATAAAATGACTTTGCATGTCCTAACCCCATAGTGATTGTAAATGTGGAACTTGCTGTGGTAATTACTAATAAGTATGAATCTAGCATGTTAATCTGGATCCTATGTCACAGGTTGCTCAATGGTGCTGTTTAATTTGAATTGCACATTGTGGCAGGATTGCTTGGGCTTGATTTCATATCTGCAGATGTATTCCATTGAAACTCCATGGGTTGTAGCTATCAGGTAGGTGGAATATAGAAGTGGGGAATAGATTGGTAAATTGTATTATTCCTACTGCCTGAATTAACCTGAATAATCCTTCCCTAAATAGTGTATCCTTCCCTAATAGTGTAATAGCTATGGATGTATGGGAAGGGCAGATGATTCACTTGCATGTTCAAACCCTTGGGTAGGAATCGCTAAATCGTGACCATGGGCTTTTAATGTCTGTAAGTCAGGAAAATGGCTTTATTCCAGGATGTAAGAAAACTAAATTTTCCAGCATTCTGTGTTGCAAGGGAATGCTGGGAGTTTAGTTGTTAAACAGTAAGCTCTATACCAGTAGGATGAGTTACATCTAGACACATGCCCTTAGCTACAGGCAATAAATGAGATACTTTGCATGTCCCCAGTCCCCACCCATTTCTCTGGGTGTGAGAAATATGTGTCTATATGTTAGATTATTAGGGCAATGCTATTATAATAACATGAATCTGTGAGGTACCTTCTTTTATAAGAAGGCTCTACTTCATTATATACTCTGTGGGGAGCTTTCAGGTGCTTTAACCCCACCTCTCCCTAATCTTTATAGCCAATCAGTATCCTGTGCTGACCTAACCCCACAGTGACTGTAAGTCTGGAGCTTGTTGTAGTAATTACTAATAAGTGTGAACCTAGCATGTTAATCTGGATCCTGGGTCTCAGGTTGTCCAATGATGCTGTTTAGTGTGAAAGCAGCACAGGGCTAGTACATGTTTTAACACTTTCTGTCATAGCTTCGACTATGGCAGAACAATTTTTTACCTCTGGTTAAAAGGCGGGGGCCTAATTTGGCTCACCCCTTTATTAATTGTGTACTAGGCACCATCATTATTTAACTGGCACTATTCACGTGCGCTTTTTTTTCCATTTGGTTTGTTAATGTATTGTGGTGGGATTGCCTGGGTCCTTTTTAGGACCTTCAGGCTTATCCCATTTGAGCCCCCCCTGGTTGCTTCCTGGTGGCAGCTCGGAGCAGAAACGGAGGACAATTTTAGTAAGGTTTCTGAGGCCTACTGGCTAAAGGGACCTAAGTAGCCTCTCTCTAGCCCAACGGCTTAACAGCTATGGGCATAAGGTAGAGGCAGACAGATCCCAAACCACCTGCACTTGGTGTGTGATCACTGAAAGCACGCTTCCCGAGTTTTCGATTAAAAAAATAGTGCTGTTTAGTTTGAACCACACATTGTGGCAGAATTGCCTTGGTCTATTATCAGACCTGCAAGTTTATTCCACATAGAACCTCTAGGTTCTAGCTGGCAGGTGGAAAGGGTAAGGGAGGGTATGTGTTTGTTCATGTAATTGGGTGTGATTACCTGGGTACATCTTAGGACCTTCAGGCTTATCTCATTTGAGCCTCCCACTGGATGCTTGCTGGGAGTGGAAAAGGAGAACAAGTTTGGGATCTAAGTAGTGCAGACAGAAAAACCAACACAACATTTGGGCAGGCAGGCCTTTGTCAAGTGTTACAGTCCAGTGAATCCCACTCCTTATGTACCCTAAGTACACAGTGGTCATAATACATTCATAGATTAACACATATACAAATAGCTCCCACCAGTGGTAGCTTCCCAGTGATGCAAGTCCTTTATCCTGACCCTGTAAACCCAGTGCTCTCACTTCTTCCATAAGTGTAGAGGGAGTCTTCTTTCTTACTTCCATTCTCAGTTTACTCCCCCATATCTCCTGAAAGGATAAAACTTCTTATAGCCACAATATCTACATTCAAGGTATATATCTACAAAGTGCATAAATAGTGCCATAAAAATACAACCCATTACCTCATAAAAACATATCTTAATATATATAATAAAAACCTGTTAAATATAGATGGTAACTTCCATAGTGTAGACATTGCTTTACTTTATTTCACAAAAAACAGGAGTAGCTCAATTTCTCATTTAATCCTTTTGGGGCGACTGTTTCAAGTTTCCACATCCAATATGTCTCCCTCTGGAGTAACCTCTTTTCTACGTCTCCACCTTCCTGTACCAGTTCAAATACCTGCCACCTTAGCTGGCTCACATTATGTCTCATCTGTAAGAAGTTTCTAGCCACACTTGACCTCTCATCTTTATTTCTAATGTAACCCCTATGCTCGTTAATCCTTTGTCTCACCATGCTTCTTGTCTGCCCCACATAAAAGAGACCACATGGACTCTTCAAACTGTAAAATACCCTTTCTCTTTGACAGGTAAAATATCCTTAGCAGAGAAGCCATGTACATTTGGAAGCTTTATCTTTTGCTAGGAAAAGAATAATAAAAAATATGGAATTTGGAAGTTCCTGATAAAACTTTGAAGCTGCTCGTTACCCTGCAGTTTATTTAGCAACAACTCACACTGACTGATAAATAAACTGCAGGGTAAGAAACAGCTTTCAAAGTCTTTCCAGGGATTCCATATTGGTGTGGAGACATCTGTATAGAAAATAATCTGTGCATAGAGACAGTGAATATTGGGGGTGTGGCTCTTTGATGACTTCATGGGCTTTGGGTTGTACTGGCAACAACATGGAAGTCTTCTTATTTACAGAATTTATTTCTCTCATATACTAAATGTAACGTACCAGAGAAGAATCTTACAATGTATAGGTGTTCTGGGGAGAAAAACTTTCACATTAGGTTTTTAAAAATTTAAGTTTAGTTCTCCTTTAAGACAAAGAGACGTATGGTGGGTCCATGAATTGGGTACCCTGGCACCAGGGGGACTCAATAGAGATTAAAATCTATATCTGTTCCTGTAAAATGTATAGATTGAACTGTGGTTTTTTTTTTTTTTTTTTTGCAAATTACCAAATCACAATAACCCTGTTGATATTACCATGTTTATTACATACCATGATGAAATCATTTTCTGTTATGATGGTAAAAAGAGGGCAGAATTTAAATAAAGATGCCATTTCAATTTTCTATTATGGCTTGTTATTGAAATCAATCATGAATTTAAATTGAGTGCATTGCGAATTGTGCAGTAGCATTGCAAAATGTTATGTCAAATTATTTAACTCCTGCTGGGTAGAGATGTCCGAACTTCGCAAAATCCGGTCCGCTCGAGGATCCGCGAATTTTCGAAAAAATTCGAAAATTTGAAAATCCGCGAGCGGACCCGTTAAAATAAAAAATACCCTTGAAATAACGAGATTTTTCGTATTTTTCCAAAATTTTTCGAAATTACGAGTTTTCATGTATTTCAAAAAAATATGTATTTTCGGAAATACAAATAATCCTCGTAATTTCGAAAATTTTCGAAAATACGTATGTAAGGAATTAAGAGAAATACTTGTATTTTCGAAAATTTGCGAAAATACATGTTTTCCCATATTTTCGAAAATTTCCAAAAATCCGCGAATTGGAAGTTCGGAAGGCGGAAAATCCGGAAAAATCCGCCGTTCGCCAACGGGATAAATCCGCGGCGGATCCGCGAACCGGCCATCCCTACTGCTGGGACATGGTCTTACTCATTTTATAGTGGCAACATTGCTTGATCACACAAAAACAAAATCCTATTTGTTTTCGGCTGTTAAGCCTTTAGTGAGTGTGTTTTTACGTGATCTTATCATTAGCAATAAGAATTCTGTTATGAATGACCCATACAATGTTCTCCCCACAAGGCATTTGGTCTGTTGCATTGTGGGACCCTGGACTAATATTGGAGTCTCATTATGCCAGCCTAACACTGTTGATAACATTGCTCTACAATTCCTTTTTACTGTTTAGCTGACCCTAAGGAAGACAAACAAAGCCAGTCTACAGGCCTTTCAAATGGCCCCACAAGTAAAATGTCTTCTTCCAGAATACAGTGACATTATTTACAACATTACTATGCAAGTTAACTGTGAAAATATTCTTTGTTTTGAAACTTCATTTCTTGGAGATATTCCTGAGCCATGTTTATTGGTTTTGGAATGAATTATACATTATTTAGACAGTTAAGCTGTTATATAAACAGGCGCCAGACTTCTTCTCCTCCTATGCGCCATTTCAAATCCCATTTTGGTCCGTCCATGCGGACGTTCAGGGACGCTCACGCACATGCGCAGAAGGGAAAAGACACACACACACACAGACTCAGGGACGCACATAGGGCTTTATTATATAGGATGAGTGTAAATCTTTTGTATCAATCATCATTGTCTCTGTTAATCCCCCTCGATTAAGTATGTTATCTCCTTCTGCAAGCATTTCCATTTATTAAACCCAAATTTTACACTCCAGAATCTGAAAATATCCCCTCTAAAACATAAACTGTTCAATCCCACTACAATAAATAGCATTAAAGTAAATGTAACCCCCTGAATAACTGGATGAAATAACTGTATGTATCTACAGTGACTGGCCACACCCCTGATCTCAGCCACATGCTACCTTTCCTAATCTGTCCTGTAATAGGATTGGCTATAGGCTACTAGTGGATGTGACCAACTATAACCAGTTCTTGCAGTAGCTTAGAATGGGCATGCACAAAGAACATAATGGTCAGTGACAACAGTGTTCAATACTGGAATGCTGGGAAATAAAATACAAACTCCATGTTAGAAAGGTAACTTTCCCAACAACCATATCAAAATGAGAGGTCGGACATAGATTAATGCTTTTATATTAGGGTGATCTACCTTCTGGTTCAATGTTATTCTGTGGCTTTAGTTATCCTTTAACACCAATCATTCTGTAACAAATGCCTATTCTCATATATGTGGATTTAAGATCTAAACACTAGTGGTAAAAATGAAGCTGTTAAACTATTGTTCCCTTTAATCTCTCTCTCTCTCTCAGTTTCACTTTTTCTTCACTCTCCCTCCTCCTTCCAGATTCTATTATACATGGGGAAAATCCACACGGTGACAAAAAATGTTTAGCTTCAAAATTCCTGTAGTGTGAAGGTTTGTGGCTCAGTAAGTCTACTAGTGAATAAGGTGCAAAGTTCTGCGAAAACAAGAGCATATAAATTAAAGATTGACAGAGAAAACTGAGAGACCAGCCAGTGTAAGTGGTAGACGGAAAGTTTTTTTAATAACAATAGCTACATTTTTTAAAAATAATGTACCAGTCTATGTGGCTCAGACAACTAGCACACAGAGGAGAAAAAAACTGAACTGGGAATTACCCATTATTAGTTTGTGTCAAGTGATCCATTAATTATCCTGACTTGCAATTAGAAATAGTTTTATAAATAAACTTATGTAATCTGAAACTGGCAAGATAAGCCCTTTCCTTGGTTTAATTAGGTAGGGTATGTTTCCATGTTATCCCTTCACCTAGTGTTGTGTATTAAAGTGTGACCACTTTGTGATACCAACCGTATAATTATCCACACACTTTTTTGTGTTAGTTAGTGTATGTGTAACGCTCCGGATTCCCAAGTATTCCTTCAGCCAGGATACCCCAATCTACAACCACTATCTTCACCAATAGACAAGCCCCCATTTGCCAGGAGGCTAGATGCACCTCACCAAACACGGTTGCCCCCTGGACTTAGAGTGCAAAGTATCCGAGCTGAGGCTTGAAAAGTCCAAAGTGAAATGAACAGGCAAGGCACAAGGAAGAGGAAAAATAGCTCAAAGACCAAAATACGAGGTACAGACTAGGAGTAGGCAAGAGCAGAGTCAAAAATAGTGCAAGAGGTCAAAAATCAGGAATCAGGCTGCTGGGCAAGGTACAAAGTGTTGAGCAAGAAGCGTAGTCAGGAACGGGCAGAGGACAGGGCAGGCAGATACAAATCAAGGTCCAAAAAACAGGCAAGGGTCAATAAACAGAGAATATACAAAGAAACACACCACCAGCAAGATAGACAAACTAACTGCTATATCGGGCGAGGACCAATGGGCTAAGGGGTTTAAAAAGACATTAGGGACCAATAGGAGAACAGCCAAGAAGAAGAGAGCAGATTGGATAATAGAAGGATTTTGAATAAATAGTACTGTCACTTTAAGAGCGGGACACACTTTCGCAAAGTATAAGAAGACTTGTTCGGAAGACGCCAGAGAAAGCCGAAGCAGCTATGTTTTTCCTTACAGTATGTGTTAGAGTTTCTAGGGGTTTTCACTCTCCTGTTCCTTGTTCCCATGTCATATGTTTTGAATCCTCCCCACATCTCACAGGACTTTCAATGAGGGCAATCCCCCTCGAAGATAAATGTGCAATCTATCTAGATCCGCCTAGCCCGTTCTTTCATACAATCAATTTGAGATCACAAAATGAATGGGTCAGATAGGAACATCTCAAGGTGAAAACCGCTGCTTGTAAAATGTGTTCTTTAGACATTAGATAGATACCTCAAATCCATCTAATGTCTGCCTAGTGTATGTCCAGCTTAAGTTCCTGACTATGTTCTCGTCTTTCTTCTGCTCTCTGTTTATGACTGACTAAAAGCCCTCTCTGCTTTTAATGGGTTGCTGGTTTATTTGGGTAATGTTTTTAATAAAAAACATTAAGGCTTTGTAACATAATGGAATTACATACTGTATAATATTCAAAATATTTTAATTTGTCCATAATAACATACAACTTGACTAACCCAGACAAAATGTTGCAAGTTTACATTTGGAATAACCGATGATTATCAGCTCACTGATGATCTATGAAAGCCGCTAATGCAAGCCTATCTGAGAGAAACTCCACAGTTCAGCACAGTTACAAGGCACATCAACTGAACAAGACTTAATACAATGACTTAATCATTGTGCAGTTAGCTCACCTGATTACTAAACTTCCCGAAAAACCCCAGGCACATTCCACAGTTCACTGCATGCTGTGACACAACACCAATTAAACAGCAACTGTGGTCTTCAAACAAGGTTGGCTTAAATAAAAGCCTGCAGTCTTTCATTTAAAATGAGCCCTGGATCGCATCACTAGCTGCAGCCTGTGAGAAGTTATATTGGAGATAATGCTCATACTTGTTGCTTCCAATAGCTTGAGTGGCATCTCCATGCAGAGGCCAGCAGAGGCCTCATCTGTTCCCAAGGGCTGAACGTACTCAATTATGACTTAATGCTGGGAATTTTCTTTTTTTTAAAATGACAGTTGACATGTCTGCAAGTGTTTAGGAAATAATATTGCTAAACCTTTCCAGCAATATAACTTTTCTTTAACTTGACAATGCTGTTGGTGACAAGGCTTTTCGTCATTCTAATTTCCCAGCCTCCCTATCGTGCCCTGCCATGCATCCCCTCTTCATTCTCCTGTGTAGACAATAAAATAATATATTTGTTAAGCTGTGAAATAAAAAATATTTTTAAAGGGCATGAACAACCATTTTTTAATGGCTTCCTCCCCCAGCCCCAACCGCATTATTATTATAATTTTATATATATATATATATATATATATATACCCTAATATTAATATATATATATATACAGACTGTGTGTCCGATAGTGGCAGCATGTAATTCCATCGGTCTTTATAGATTCATTCCTGCAGCCCCTAGTAAAGAATATGGCTTCTTACCTGCAGGACAGCCAACATCTTCTTCGGCTCCTGTATGAATTCAAGGGCCCTATAGATGACATTGTATTTATGTCCTGTGATGTGAAAAACCTCTACACCATCATCCCCTAAGTGGAAGGGGTAGATGTCTGCAGACGGGCACTGGTAAAGTCAGGGCACAGGGATCCCCCCATCGAATTCCTCATGGACTTACTCCTATTCACATTAGAAAAAAATTACTTTCGCTTCGAGGATAAGTTCTTCCTTCAAAAAGCTGGTACAGCAATGGGGTCTAATATAGGCCCTGCTTTCGCAAACTTGTTTATGGAAGAGTTCGAAACGAAATATATCATCCCTAAGGGGGGCAACAACATCGTCATGTATAAGAGATACATAGACGATTTGTTCTTCTTGTGGGATGGTACTACAGATGAGGCTAAGGGGTTCATTGAGGCATTGAACGGTTTGGGGTCTCCAGTGCAACTTACGGCTACAATACATACCAATGTTATTGATTATTTGGATCTTAGAATTTTCAAGGGGGATCACAAAATCTGCTCCACGTTATTTACCAAGCCCACAGACCATAACACCCTCATGCATGCCTCAAGTTTCTTCCTGGAGACACAGAAGCGGGGGATTATTTACTCACAGGGACTGAGGGTTATTAGGAATAACACTATCCCCGAGAGGGGAGAATGTCAACTTAGTGAACTTACCCAGAAATTTGTCGACAGGGGCTACAAAAGGGAGATAGTATGCAAAGAACTAGCGAGAGCAACCACCACTTTACGAACAGTGGTAGAACCAAAAGATAATAAAAAAACAGGGTGTCCTATCCCCTTCATCAGCTCCTATTCACCTTACAGTGGTAGCCTTAGAAGAAGCATTAGTAACCGATGGGAGGTTTTGAGAAATGACACAAAGTCCCCGCTAGCCCTTTCTAAACCCTGTTTCGCATATAGACGAGGCAGGAACCTTAAGGATATGCTGGTTAGGACTGACTTCAAAGCTCAGCCTAGGGGTATAACCCCGTCCTGGTTACCGAGTGCAAGATTGCTTGGCGTGCAGAAGTGCCCTTACAGGTCCGGACTTCCCACATCCCCACAGTGGACGTAGGATTAAGATTAAACACAGATTGAATTGTCTAAGTACATATGTTATCTACTTCATCACTTGCCCCTGTGGACAGTACTATATTGGCAAAACCACAACGACACTACGAGAACGTATGGCCAACCACAGGCAGGCCATACGAATAAGTGGAGCTATGGTACCACCCAGAGGTGAAACTGTCCCCTCAATATGTGACAAATTTGGGGAACAATCTGTGGCGAGACACTTTAGGGAAAAGGGTCACCCACCGGCCACACTCAAATGGATGGCTATTGACTGGGAAGCTCCTAAGGAAGGTAGAGACCGTAAACAGGCACTACTGCAGAGCGAGGTCCATTGGATTCGCAAACTGGGAACCCAGTCCCCAATGGGTATCAACGAACAAGTGGCCCTAGCGTGCTTTTTGTGACTGTGGTGACGTTTGTGACTCATGCACTCTAGCAGTTATTGTGATCTTGTTACCACACCATGCCACTGATTTTGTGTACCTTTATAGGTGTAGGTTATTGTGATCTTGTTACCACACCATGCCACTGATTTTGTGTACCTTTATAGGTGTAGGTTATTGTGATCTTGTTACCACACCATGCCACTGATTTCGTTGTCCTTTATAGGTGTAGGTTATTGTGATCTTGTTACCACACCATGCCACTGATTTCGTGTACCTTTATAGGTGTAGGGCAGTTATATGTGCACAAGGTTACCCCCGGACCCTCATCCTATCGGTTGACATGATATAGGATACCTAGACACCCACAGGTCAAATATAAATAAATAGGGTAGGGATCCACATAGCTGGGTAATTTTTCCCCCCCTCCGGAGTAGGTAGATAGTTGTCACCTAATAGTTTGTTAATGTAGTTATTTATACCCATATATATTTGTTTATTGTCCTATTTATATATGGATCTCTTGCTATATTTATTTATTGACATTATGTGTTAGCATTGCTCCACATCGCTTTTTATCTAGTACTGTGGGTTCAGATTTCTATTCCTAGCCAGTTTTTAACTTTTTTATTATGTGTATTACTATTTATCTATTTATTCAGCACGTGGCACTTTATATACACCTATGTAAATTTCCGTTCCACATGTTTTATATGTCATACACTAGATCACGATATGGCTTTGGTGCTATGTTTCTTCCTAATACTAGTTTTACTATGCATGGACATACCCACACAGTGCACGTTAGGGTTAAAACCCTGGAATGGTTAGTTGTTCATATTAGACACCTGGGGAGGGGCGGGGGGGGGGGGGGGGGGGGGGGGGGGGGGGGGAGGTGTGTCAAGGGAGGGCACTTACCTATTTATTGTTGTGTGATGATCAATACTGTAACCCTGATGACGGCTCGTACATAGAGCCGAAACGCGTAGGTTATATTATCCTACTATGGAATAAACATGTATTTGAGTAAAGTCCTTGGAGTGCTCTGTGTTACAACTTTGCAGTGATATGTCTGATATATATATATATATATATATATATATATATGTCGGAAAGTCCTCCGATCTCTACTTACCTTCCCTCTATCCTCCGCCATGCTGCCCAGCCTTCTGCTTGCATGAAACTGCAGGGGGCAGGACCGGCAGCCGCGTCTGTGAATGGCTCAGAGGAGGTCTCCTCTGAGCAAGCCATAAACCTCTGAGAGGAAGCCTCAGAGGCAGAAACAATTTCTCCTCCCTGCAGTACTCCTGGTGGACAGTTTTTTGGACTTTGGAGGGACATTACAGGAGAACCATTTGGAGCATGGATGTACAGTAAGGATTTTTATACACTACAGAGTGGGGCCAGTAGTGGGGGAAATTATAGTGGGGGGTGGACATGCCTTTTAAAGCAATGGAAGTTGTAAATTAATTTTATATATTAGTAGACATATAATCCTGTGAATATTACACAGACCATGACATTCTCCTAATGTCTCTGTTCCTCCCTGGCTCCCCCCTCTCTGATCATTCTTCTTTGTGGAAAAGAAGAATTTTCCCTTATAAAGTTGTGATACTGTGTTAGTTATGTGTCAGGGCTCCAAACAAACCCTGTGAGAAAACATTCCATAAGCTAGTGATATCACACTGATCAGATGGTGCCTATATAATGTTATTGGAGAACTGGGAACTCTGGGATTTTCTGATTTACCACATTACCCCAATGTTTACCATGTCCAAACATTCCTTACTCCGTTCTTTTGAGATTAATATTTGTTTACCTAAATCAGCCTTATTATAAATTCACTAACTTCTAGAGACATTAAACAACGTGCATTATCTGTAAGCAAAAAGTAAATAAATGTTGGGGAGGTAGAGTATTTCTACCTCTCTTTCTTGCCTGTAAGCTGATCAGCTGTGTTTTGAAAATAGCAGTGTGCACAGGTGCATGTGTGTGGCATACGCAATGGACAGGGAGTGTCAGTGAAGCTTTCTGGCTACAGTGCTCACTATTTTCAAATAATTTATATTATAAACATATGAACAGAAAAGCTCCACTCATTTTACCCAATAAAAAGTTACATATAAGATCGTAAACCTATACTATAGGGCATGTTTATAAAGAAGAGGTATTTGCTCCATTTTTTAACACTACAAAATGTCACTGTTTTGTACATTTTATAAAGAGGCACATTTTAACTGTGACAGTTTTTACCATGGTGAAAAGTAGCATTATAATGGTAAAATCCAAGACATATTAGGGCATGGTAATGTTAAAGGAGAAAGGAGAATAAAAGTGTAATTATGAATGAAGTTCAGGTGATTCCCCATGTGATGAGGACCTTATCCAGTCATCCTACCCCGCCCTTTCAGGTTTCCAGGCAGGGTGGGAAAAGGGGGATGATGAGAGGGGTGTGACGTCACACGGGGGTCGGGATGTCATGCGGGGGCAGGGTGTGATGTCACACGGAGGTGGGGCTAACCTTCTAGGGTTGGTGGGAGGCGGGGTTAGGGCAAAGTTAGGGGCATTATGGGGCATGTTCCTCAAAAGGGGGCGTGACTGAGGAGAAGACTAGAGTCTCCTCTCAGTCGCAGGAGTCTGGGGTGGACTTGCGGGAGTGCGGGAGACCACCCCAGAATGAGGGAGACCCCCAGACAATCCGGGAGAGGTGGGATACTTGCTTATCTGCAATATATTTTCATTTTTGAATGCTAACCTTAAAACCTTTTATATATTGATCCTTTGTTCCTGCTTCCCATGATCCTTTTGGTGTTCGGGTGTTACAAGAGGAACTTGGGTAGAAAAAATAACAACAATAACTAATGTATGAAATATATGTTCCTGAAGGACTGTATAAGAGAAATAAAGAAGCACTAGTCATGTGACCCGAAAGAAGGGGCAATGTAGCCCCGAAACATAGGTTGATTAAATGTTTGTTTTGTGTGCAGCTACAGTATGTTGGTTGCATTTAGTCCAGATTTATTGAACCAGTAATCTTAGCCACTACATGCACTTTGGTTGGGCATCGTGGATTGTGAGATGAGGGGAAAGCTATGAGTGACATGTATTATCCTGTTACTAGGCCTACAATGACACACACCAATAAAACAGGTAATAGCAGAGTATCCCAGGTAGTTGAGAACAGATGCACAGTTTCAGAATAGAACAAAATGTGATGACGTGGTCACACAATGTTTTGGGGGCTGAGAAGGGGAGGAAGCCCCTAAAAAGTTGTGTGACCACATGTCATTATATTGATATTAAATTTTGTTCTATTCTGAAACTGTGCGCCCTGACCTTTTATATCTATGCTCCAATGACACACGGTTATTACCTGCTTGGTTATATCTACCTGAAGCAAGAGGTCGCTTGTTGATCGTCCTGTAGGGCCTTGTTTTGAAGTGAATGAGCCCCTTGATGATATGCAATGACCTATAATTCACACTCTATTATACATCTCTATATACTCTCTTACGAAAATTCCTGGATTGTGACGTTAAAGGAGCTGTGCCTTACCTTCCTTTCTTCAATAGAACAAACAGGAGTGGTGAGAAGTTAAGAAACTTACCGGCTCGCTCGCTCCCCCGGCGCTTAATCTGACAGGTCCCGACGGACCTTGTCTTCTATGCGCATAGATCGCGCATGCGCATAGAAGACAAGGTCCGTCGGGACCTGTCAGACTACACGCGGGGGGGAGGACGGCGAGCGGGTAAGTTCTTACCTTCTCTCCTGGCTCCTGTTTGTTCTATTGAAGAACGGAAGGTAAGGCACAGCTCCTTTACCTCCCGTTCTTCAATAGAACTGAATTACCAAACCTTGAAAATACGAGTGGAGATACCCTTTAATATTATCATGACATAATTGACGTGTTTTGGCTGAATGCAGCCAAAATGTGCTCAGACCCTCAAAACCTAGAGAATCACATTAACATAAAGGGCATGTCCACCCCCCAAACTAAGAAACTACTGGCCCCACTCTACAATAAAAAAAAATCCTTACCTTACATTCCTGCTCCTTGTGGTTCTCCTGGTTTGCCTCTTCAAACTCATCCGGTGCCTGTTTCTCTGTTAACCTTAGCAAGGTTATGCGCTGTAGAGGCCCCCTCCCTCCCGATCCCTCTGTGGCTGGCAGTCTTTCATCTATAAAAGCTTTTTATATCATGCAGGGCATACCCTCTCACCCCCAAACACTATATTCATAACTGTAAAATCCCTTCCAATCCCCCTGCCTGCCGGAACTGAGAACCAGACCAGAACAGCCACACCAGAACAGCGCAGGAACAAGGAGGTGTAAGTAGAGATTGGAAGCGATTTTACAGTTTTGAATATAGCGGTTGGGGGTGGGAGAGTATTCCCTGCATGATGTAAAAAGTTTTTAAAGAGGGTGGACATGCCCTTTAATTTAGTTTTCCACTTTTCTCCTTTAATTATGTTTAATTAAAATCTACAGCACTACTTACCCAAGTGGTGCTTTATAAATAAAATTATACATACATGATATATGTATCATAGCAGAGTGATTTTGAAAAGTTTAGAGGTCATGTTCACCCTATAAATTTAAGTTTAAATAGTCATGCTGACATCACGGCAAATAGCTGACAGCCAGACCCAATTATGCCTCCTCAGCTGCTGTGTGGCCATTAAAGACTACATAATCTGACAAAATTTACCATCCTGTCCGACCGAATGTTTGTTTGATTTGGGGTGAACGTTCAACTAACATCAGTCCATCACGTGAAATAACTACCACTGATATTTCAGCCCAATTGACTAAAATTTCTGTTGCGGTGGTCAATCAGGCCGAAATATTGTGCCATGCGTACACAGCATAACACTCATCATTAACACCACCTCAGAGGAATGAGGAAAACGCTAGTGTAGCCTAGTTCTTAATGTTGCATAAAATGTGATGCGAAGGATAAATTTTACCTTTCAATAAAAAATAGCACGAAACTTTACTTTCACCACTTTTTAAATATGGCTCTATTAGCAACAATGAATGACCTGCAGTTTTAGAAAAAAATTACCTTTTTCTTTGGCAATGACTAAGGGCCATATTTCTAAAAGAAAAGTAAGCGGTGTAAAATTACAGACGCACATCGCTGTGGAAAAAATACCACTATAGCCATATTTATAATGGCGAGCCGTATCGCTGCGAAATGTTTTGCGGTGGCTATTTGAACTATCTTCGCGGTGATACTGCACTTAGCACAATGTGCTAAGAACAATACCTCAGTGAATCCCGGAGCAGGGGGCTGGGAGGGGATGCTGGGAAAGGATCACCGTGGGTGGTCGCCCACCCCGCCCTTGCCCCCGTGGCCACGATCCCTTCCCAGCAGCACCTCCCAGCCCGTACTCTCGCGTACTCTCGTGGGGAGGGAAGGGCCCACTGGGGGGGTGGAGAGACCCTCCAGCGGGGGCATTGAAAAGTGCCTTTTGGGGTCTAAGGGGTCCCTCAGCTCGAGCCGGGACCCCCCTCCCCAGCGCTATCAGGGCCTTTGCGGCACTTACAGGTGCCCTTGCGGCTCTAACATGAGCACTTTGGGGCTTATGGGTCCCGCAGCTCGAACCAGGACCTCCAGTGAGCGGCTCTTAAAAGAGCCCTTTGGCGGCGTCTTCTTTCTTCCAGTCCCAGCAACAAGGGCACTTGTAAGTGCCGCAAGGGCCCTGATAGGGCTGGGGAAGGGGGTCCTGGTTTGAGCTGCGGGACCCCTAAGCCCCAAAGGACTCTTGTTAGAGCCGCAAAGGCCCTGATAGGGCCAGGGAGGGGGTCCAGGCTCGAGCTGCGGGACCCCTTAAGCCCCAAAAGGCACTTTTCAGTACCTCCACCCCCCCCCCAGCAGACCCTTCCCTCCCCCTCCCTGGGAGAATACAGGGCGGGGGGCTGGGAGGGGCTGCTGGGAAGGGGTCACATCTGCCGGGGGGGTGAGTGTGGGGTGGTTAAGGAACGCTACCACCCGCGGCAATCCTTTCCCGGCATCCCCTCCCAACCCCCTGTAATCTCTACCGTTTTCACCACCCTCAAGGTAGCAAAGTGAAAAGGCCGAGATAAGCGCGGCGCTTCAGTTACCGCCGCTTTATAAATAGAAGCGGCGGTAACTGTTACGATAGGCGCGGTCATTTATAAATTGCGATTATCGAATTTTTTGCGAAAATGTCGTGAAAAGTGCCCGCAAAAACATAACGCTCGTTTATAAATATGCCCCTAAGTTTCATAATTATGTTTGCATCACCAAGCTTTTTACTTCTTTATTTATTCAATAGCAAAATTCCTTTATATTTTACTCCCTTCTACAGACCATTTTACCGAATGCCCACAAAATGATTTGCCATCTTATGGATGAGTTTTAACAATGTGCAGGCTAAAGTCCAGTCTCTGATACATAATATGGGTTATAAAAAGATTAATTTGAAAACAGGAAATACAGAAAGTATTATCCATGTTTACACTTGAAAGTAACAAGACAAACCAGTCTGACCACATCTGCTAAATATGCTTCAGGTGACTTCCAAACTGGGAGGTTTGCAGGTTGCATTGTATTGAATAGAACATGATGGGTGTGGAATTTGCAACTATTGATACAACTATAGTTCTGAATAACACTGCAGTGTCAGCATAGCGCAACTTTCTAAATGTTTAGGGCACGTTCACACTGCAATGCAAACGCAATTGCACACGGAATCGCATGCGATTTCATGTTCGATTTCATTGCGTTTGCGCGTGCGTTTTTTTATTAAGTATTGCAATTTAAAATGCGGAACGCAAATCGCAATCGCAACGCACCCGAAAACGCGCATTTTCGGTGCGTTGACGCGTTTTCAATGATATCAAAAAACACAAATGCAAAAAAAGCGCAGCAGTGTGGTCTAGCCCTTAGTGGCCGGAAAACAGCACATGTAGCTTTTTTAATTTGGTAACCACTAAGAAAATGCTAACCAAAAAACATGCTGCTTTCGTAAAAGAAGCAATAGATTTTTATTGTATGCAAGAAAGAATATCATATTAAAATGGATGGCAAAAGTGCATGATTTGATAAATAATGATCTGCCTCTACAAAGTTATATATAAACATACACGACACTCTGGGAAATGTAAGATAATAAGGGAAGGTTGATTATAATATTACAAATACAATATGTGAATTAAACTAAGGTTTAAAATAATAAATAATGTGTATTTATGATTGGAACAAATTTGGAGGTACTAATTAAGATTAAGTTAAAGGTTTGTCTCTATAATTGTGTAATATATTAAAATGTATGTTTCCTGAAATAAAAATGCAATGTACGTTATTATAAAAATTGGGTTAAATAAAATTAATTTAAAAGCTAAGTGTTCAGAAAAAAAATATTGCTAATTTTTTTTTGAAAAAAAATCTACAAAGTATAGAGTAACATTCATTATTCTATAGTAATTGGTGTGCACTGTACAAGCCTTGACAAATGGAGTTTCCATGATGCAACACAAACTGGATTGAAATAATGAATCAGACCATTAAATAATTGTGTTTTTTTAAGAACTGGTATTAATTTATTTACTTCAGTTTTGCTTAATCCAGGGATACTTTCTGATTGCCGTTTGGAGTCAGGAAGGAATTTTTTTGCCTTCCTCTGGATAAACTGTTAGGGCTAGGCCACACTAACGCGTTTTTAGCGCGTTTGCACACGCGATTGCACGTAGATTTTTGGTTAACATTGAAATCGCGGGAACACACAAATTCTCGTGAATTCCGATGCACACGCGTTAGCGCCTTCATTCGCGTTTTGCGTGCACCATTTTTTAACACAAACTCATGCGTTTTTATAATATTAAATTACAAATGTAATGCGGCGCAACATCATGCAACAACACAGAAAAAACGCGATTGCGTGTGATAACGCTCGTGATTGCGTGCGCGATTTAGTGCATTGTAGTGGGACCTCAGCCTAAGATAAGGTTAAAATGTTGGACTTGATGGACGTTTGTCTTTATTCAATCTCAGTTACTATGTTACTATAATGTAGCCAAAATTGGGCTTATGTCATAAATGCCCCCAAGTTGCCTGTACCATTATGCTGCAGCAACCAAATGGATGTTACCTTTTTACTGCCATTCATGGTCGCTAAAGATTATGAGCTGGTACACACAAGTCATCTCAGGCCTGATATTTTAATCAATAAATTGAAAATGTTCAGATGCACAGCAAATTTAAGCCCGATTAGACCAAAATATCGACCAGTTTTTACCTGACTTAAGACCTGGCAAACACGTGAAAAGAAGACCAACCAGAGCCCAATATACCTGACCAATAAAATAGAGATAATTGATAAGCCAACTGAAAGTCTGTTGGTCAGGAATTTAAGGTTATGCACACTGGAAAAGGGCAACTGTGGTCTCCATATTATCTAAGTATGTTCACACTTTTCAAACAAGCCCTGGATAATGTTTCTAGATTCTATGGATCTTAAGTTATAGGCTTGTAAAGTTACAGTTCCTGATCTGTTCTGTCCTGTCTGTCCGAGACTCTGTGACAGTCACATGATGTTTTGTGCAAGAAATCCCACCCCAAAAATCAATCTTTTCTGAAGCTTTTTACAGACCTGCAACCATTCTCTATCCATTCCTCTACCTATGGGCAACTTAGGGAAAGAATATGTTTTTTTTAGGTTTGTGGCTAACTTTAAAAATGATTAGAAGTTTGGGGGCAGGGCTTATGATGCAGCTGATGATGCTCTGACCCAGCTGTGAGCATGCTTCAACCTTATACTTAGGCAGACTCCAAAATTCAGGTGATGTCACAGTTCACAGTACTAGCAAGAAACCCACACTTTATACTGCTGTCACTTTGGATAGACTGAAGCTGAAGGCATGATCCTGAGGTCATTTTAAAGGTAGGAATGCTTTTAATAAGGGCTACTTGTATAAGTAAGGCTTCTTTAAGTCAGCCTTCTAGTTTACCAGCCACTGTTAGGTCAGCCCTCCAGGTTACCAGCCACTGTTAGGCCAGTCCTTAGGTCTGCTGAGCCACTGTTGACTTTACAATGTCTGCTGAAGTGGGCTGACCTAACAGTGTCTGCTGGGCTGTCAAGTCAGCCTTCCGGTTCACCAGCCAGTATCAAATAAGACCACCACACCTACCTCCACAAGCCATGCCCCTTTTTCGTGCCTCAGGAGGTATATAGGGGGCTTATGGAAAAATGTTTCCTGTCATAAACAATATGAAAGCATAGAACCATCGTGCCTTGTGTCAACAGTTCAGGAAGGTGATAGTAGTGTAATGCGGAGGGTGCATTTTATTGCCACACTTTAAATGTTTAAACTCCACAACCTACCTGAATTTTGTTGCTGACCATGACCTTCCCCTTATGAGCACAGTGTTAGGTGTACGTAATAAAGTTGTACTTGAATCATTTTAATTTTCCAGTTTGTTCGTTTCCTTTATTTTGCTATTAATTTTAGATACATGTTTCACTTCCCACATAAAAAATTTCACATTTTCCTTTCCACTATGTATAACTTAAACCCTGTACTACTAATTCCCTTTAATTATAATATTCTCAAGGATAATATATATATATATATATATATATATATATATATATATATATATTATTTAAATAGTGTGTGTGTGTGTGTTTTAATATAAATATTATATTTTTATATGTTACAACAAAAGGTTGTTGGTGTTGGAATATTCCTTAATTGAGGGGCTTTTTTCACCCAAAGTGTTTGCTCTCTGTTGTCCGCTGTTCTGTTAGAACAGAATTGGTAACGTTTTTCATTTTAACAGGGAAGATCAGCAAACATATTGGGCCATGATCCAGATGGGGGACAGAAAGACATTCCACTAAAACATCCCATTAAAACACAAATCTGTGAATAATAATTGGTTTAATGTGGTATTTGTCATATTGGAATGTCCAACCTAACACTATTCAGTACACTAGAGATGCAGGGTACACACTATTGGAAATTTCCATTCCTGGCCTTTTCAGACTAAAATGAGTTGGTCTCTTATGGATCTTCATGATGCAACGTATGTCTTGGACATGGATAGTGCCATCCATACCTTATAAAAATAATTGCAGTATGCTCTCAATTTTAATCTGGTCAGACCAGAAACAGCTAGATTCATCACAAAGAAATCAGTTATAAATAATTTTCTATTTAGTCTATATTGTAAAACAAACCTAGGATTACTATTATTGAAAAACACATCTAATCACATGGTGCTACAGTTCAGTATTAATTTGTATAAAAGTTTTCCATCAACCAGTTACTAGAGTTTGTTAATCAGGGTCATCACACCCATTAGGCACAGTGATCCTGTCTAATAGAAGCCAATGGCAAGCCAACATCGACTTTTATTGACAGGGGAGCAGCACCAGAGGTAATCTGCTACCCTAGCATTAAATCATATTATAAGGACTAAGTTAAATGGCCTTTTGATCGTATTTCACCAGAAATCTAAAAGAGATTGATTAACTCCTACTTTACTTGATGCAGTAGAGAGTGTAAAAGGTTATAGAGCACCATTGCATCTTTTCAACTTGGCTAAAGAGACTTTCAGAACTGCCAGAAATCGATAGGCAAGTTAAAGAGAGTAAGTTTTTCGCAGATTTTGTAATTAAAGGGTAACTGTGGTCTCAAATTCTTCCAAACTAGTAATAATTATATAAAAAGCCTTCCATCATACCTTCAAAATAAAACCTAAATCACATCTCTAGATAAAATTTCTGAGAAGTTATTGCTGGAAAGGTTCAGCAATGTAACTTACTGGTTGAACTCTTCCTGTTTTTTGCCATGTGACCAACTTGTAGTCATGTGACCAGCCTGTCTGCATTAATAGGCTCCCCTTCTCAACTGTCAATTTTTTCCTTAGATACTTCCTAATTTCCCGAGCAATAAGTCCTAACTGAGCATGCTTCTCCCCCAGGGGAAAAGGGCCAGCAGAGGTCAGGTGATGTCACTCAACCTACTGGAAGCAGGAAGTTTGAACATTCACCCCAATGTAATTTATCACAGGCTCCAGCCAGAGATGAGATGAGAGATTGTTGGCTCAGTGTAAAGGATATACTGCAGGCTTTCATTTAACCCTAACTTGTTTTGAGAGCACAGTTGCCCTTTAAAGTGAATAATTTTGCCAAAAAATTTAACTGTGTATGCTCAGCTTAAGACAGGGAGGACATTTGCTTTGGGAAGAGAATAAATTAGTTTAAAAAACACAAATGATCAAGCCAGCTAGACTTACAATTACACTAACTGCAATAAATGGGGGGTTGGAGGGGTTTACGGTACACTTGCATAGAGAAGCTCAGTGCTGGGGGACAGACCACACCAAAACTATAACTAGAAATATAAAAACTAGAAATAGTAGTTTTAATTTCCTTAAAAATTCTCTAATCAAACATTTTTTAAGTTTTAACATTTAAACAGTATCTAAATAGTATCTTTAGACTCAGCAAGATCCCACTACTTTTTAATCTTTTAAATCTGAGCTGTAGATTCTGAGAAATCATAATTTTTATTTACAGCATTTACAGGGAAGACCTGTCACTCCAGAAACAGATATTATAATATTTTCCCCATCCCTGACCTCTTACTAGGATCTTTGCCTGGCTGCCAGCACATTTTCTGCAACAATTAAGGGAATCTGCAGAGAAAAGAAGGCAGGGGGAGGGAGGGGGATATATGTAAGCAGAACAGGGTCTATAGTGAGGCTGTGCAGAACTTACAAGTGTCGCAGACATTACAAGAAGGCAGTTAGTAAGGGGGGGGGGGGGTAATTAGGAGCACTCACTAAGCATTAATAATTTAATGACAAAGCAAGCACAGATAAATATGTAAGTACCACTCTCAAAATGTAGTTTCAGATAATGTAAAGTTGTTTGAGTGAGTATAGTGACCCACAAAAAGTAGGAAGTTGGCGATTATAACTGTTTAGGCTGTAAGAGTGGTGGTTAGCTTTTAGGCTACTTTCACATGAACGCCTGTTGATCATTCATGTCGCGTTCTTCCCAGCAGTTTCTGAGCATTGCCACTAGGAAAATGCTGCATGCAACGTTTTCCTACAACAACAAATAGAAGTTGGTGTGAAAGTAGCCTTTTGTAGTTTAAAAAAAAATCATAAAACCTGCAAATTTTTATACCCAGGTAGTTTGGTCAACCCTACAGTATGTGCATTGGATGATGCCTCCTATTCACTATATAGGGGTTGATAACCTCTGCAATCATTTGTAGAGATATTTTTGCCATGACCAAAAGATAAAACCACAGATTGTGAACTATTTGTGAACCACAGATTTTAAATATTTATATATAGAGATTCAATGCTCCTTCATACTACCATTCATACCATCCAAATAAAGATAAGGGGTAATACGGTCCTCAGTGCAATCATCTGGATTTTCACATAATAATCTTTATTACAAATACAAGGCTCGCGATCTTTGCGTTTCGGTCATCTTGGTTTAGGCTGTCATCAGGGTTACAGAACCATCTTCAGACAGGATTTTCAAGGAGGGGTTCTTGAAGTTACCACCAAACAAGCTCAGAAGGACATTCATGACCAAATAAATATATTCTATTATATATGGATCACATAATAATATTGTATTATATATTCTATACTTGCCATGATTATCATCATAGCTAGCCACAACCAATATCATTTACATTTGTTATAAAGTATAGTCATGTTCTGTTTTACTGAGAAATCCACATTTGTACTTTTGTTCTGGATAGAGAATATATGGAAAAATCACTCCTATGTATATATAAGGGATAATACGCTACCTACAGTGTAATATCCGTATATTATTCTGTAGGTAACGTATTATTCCATATAATACATAAGAAGAATCCAGCACAGACATTCTGTGTTAACAGATGAAAGATTCCACTATTGTGACTCAACCGATATGTGCATGACTATGGTAGTCCTTGATTGTACCGCTTCCTTACTACCCTACCCCTTCCCTTTAACCCCCCATTTAATTAACCCCTTATTTAACCTTCTTCTCCCCCAAGAACTACACCACAACTTCAGTATTGGATGAAACTGGTCACAGCTTTATTACATAACAGCGTAACAAGGTTATACACAGATAATGCGTAATATAAAACATAATCAACTGATTATTTCAACGTATCACCGTATGACAAATATTAGTTATAACCAATAACATGGATAAATCCCTGCCAGTCTGCCCTTCCTTGTCAGCCTCTTGTCCTCCACCAGCTGTACTCCCTGGCTCGGTGAGGGTATGCCATCCCTAAAGCTGGCCCTCCAATTTGCACCTTGGCCAGCTCCATCACTCCAAACCAACTGGCTACCCACTTGAGGGTTAGACCAGTCCCAGTTTAACCATACCAATAACAGTGATTTGTTTTACCAACGTCAAAATCCTGAACTAACTGACGGATATATCCCAATTTTTCCTGGCAGACTGGCAAGGACCCGCCATTGCTGCGACAATAACGTCCTCTATACTGACTGTCCTACTCAGGTACCTTAACTTTATGATTGCCCTTCCGATGTATATATATCCTACAGGGTGGGAGGGTGGGACGTTCTGTCCCTGTGGCTGACTTTACTGAAAAGGAAGTGCCCCCCCTGCTAATCCCTACCTTTCTATCCCTAGATCCCTCCCCTTCCCTTTGCATTATTCTAACCACCCAATCTGCTAACCCCGTCCCCCCCAGTCATGGCGCCCCTCCCCCTAACTCTGTCTGCTCCGGGGCTCCCTTGACTATGGTAGTCCTTGATTGTACCGCTTCCTTACTACCCTACCCCTTCCCTTTAACCCCCCATTTAATTAACCCCTTATTTAACCTTCTTCCCCCCCAAGAACAACACCACAACTTCAGTATTGGATGAAACTGGTCACAGCTTTATTACATAACACCGTAACCAGGTTATACACAGATAATGCGTAACATAAAACATAATCAACTGATTATCTCAACATATCACCGTATGACAAATATTAGTTATAACCAATAACATGGATAAATCCCTGCCAGTCTGCCCTTCCTTGTCAGCCTCTTGTCCTCCACCAGCCGTACTCCCTGGCTCGGTGAGGGTATGCCATCCCTAAAGCTGGCCCCCCAATTTGCACCTTGGCCAGCTCCACCACTCCAAACCAACTGGCTACACACTTGCGGGTTATACCAGTCCCAGTTTAACCGTACCAATAACAGTGATTTGTTTTACCAACGTCAGAATCCTGAACTAACTGACGGATATATCCCAATTTTAAAGTTAAATATGTCTAGACCCACCTCATTGAGGTGGATCCGTCCGGCCGAAAGAGAGCATAGTCAAACTCGATATCCTGGTGTCTAACTGCCAAGCCCCCGTTAAGCCTTACAAATTTCGAGATGGCCCTATTCATTTTTATTCTGGCTCTATCGATTGCCTGCCATGATTTTGCCCCCCTCCATGTTTTTCTAGGGATAATCTCCGACCAAATTAACCTAACTCCTGGGAATCTAGACCACAACCGCAAAAAATCTCTCCTGATGTTCTTAATTAACCAGTGCATGGGGCAAACGCATAAATCATTCCCTCCCACGTGGACCAATATAATGTCTGGAGAACCATAAGTTTTTGCCTGCTTAATAATCAAAGGAACAGTTTCTTCCCAGACCATCCCTCTTATACCCACCCAGCTCACCGCTACCTCGTCAGGAAACCCCATTTGAGTGCCCGAGTTCTGACCCTCGCTCTCATTTCTGCCCAGTGAATGAACGAATGACCCATTACCGTAACTTTACTGCCACACCTGCGGAAGCGGAACCAAGGAAAAAGGTTAAATGCTGGCCCAGCTACGTCTTATGCAGAAGCACTAAAATTCTCCACCATCCCTGGTCGTAAGTATGACCGAAAACGGGATGACTCCCATCTGCCAATACGCCTAATTACCTCCTCTCCTAACCCCCACCGTGAGGCCTCTGTGGCAGCCCCAATACGGAATGAATGACCTCCGTATTATTCCTGCTTTAATCCTAGTCCCTTTAGGACCCTTTGTAGCAGTGCCAGGAATTGAAAACGGGATAAAGCTGACCCATTTCCATGGATGAAAAATGGGCCCGTCTTGCTCGGTCTGACCGCTCTATATGCTATATAATGCTGTACTGGACAAGATCGAAAACCTTGTATTTGCTGCAACTCCACCTGGAACACCTTCCCCCCTTTTCCAGTCTTAGACTCCCTAACCTGTATGTATTTTGGACCAGCTTGATGTCCTCTTCTCTCAGGATTCCCTTGCCCACTCTATTGGCGCTCACTAACTCCGCTATACGAAAGGCCCCATAAAATGCAAAGACAAATGCCACTTGGAACAGTTTGCATTCGAAACTGGACGATGTCAGCTGCTCTAGTTGGCCTAGTAGCCCTTCCAGAATCTGACTCGTGATGGGGCGTCTAAAATCCGTTGTCTTCCTATCCCTCTTAAAACCCTTCACCGCCTGCCTGATTAAGAATGTTTTTGAAATATCCATCACCCCTTGAGCTTTGAACCAAAATGAAAGAGCCGCCAAGACCCTATCGACCGTACTACCCGATACTCTCCTCTCAAATAGTTGCAACAAATACCATATTAGCAGGCCCTGTCTAACTGTGTCACTAATCTTGTCCCCTACTTCCGCTTCTAACTTAAGCCATTCCTTCCAGGTCCTCTCATAACTCACCCATGTGGCGGGGGCCAGTGACTGCCTCACCCACCCCATCATACCTTGTAAAGTTCGGTCCACAGCAGGGCCGGGCAAGTTTCCCCCGTTTTGCATGCTCGCGGCGCCAGTAAGCGAAACTTGTCCATCTGAAAACGTGACAGGGCATCAGCGATTTCGTTATTCACTCCTGGAACATGGACTGCCCTAACTTGCATGTTATGCTGTAAACCTCTAAGCACTATGTGCCGCAGCAAAGCTAGGACTGGCTGGGACACTGACGTGAGACTATTGATCCCCTCCACCACTGACATATTGTCCGAATGAAAAAGAACATTTTTGTTTTGTAATTCAAAGCTCTATGGCGACCACAATTGGGAACATTTCCAGGAAATTCAAGTTCCTTATCAGTGGTGATTGGACCCAAGCCACAAGCCAGGCCTCAGCCGCCCATCGCCCCTTGAAATACGCTCCGAAGCCCCATGTCCCTGAAGCATTGGTGTACAACTCCAACTCTTGGTTCGCTTGCTCCCTCTCTCGCCAGTACGACTTGCCATTATATCTAGTGAGAAATCTCTTCCATATGTCCAAATCGACTCTTAGCTCCTTGCTGACCCTAATGAAGTGGTGTGGCTTTTTTATGTGTGCAGTAGCTAATGCCAAACGGCGCGAAAACACCCTGCCCATTGGCATGATACGACAAGCGAAATTTAACTTGCCCATCAGTGATTGCTTGTATTTGAGGGAAACTTTTTTTGCAGCTACTGTCCTAGCAACCAGGGATTTTAAATCATCTATTTTGTCTCTTGGTAACCTACATTCTCGCTTAATTGAATCTATCTCGATCCCAAGGAACGTGAGGCAGGTCGTAAGTTTAACTGTTTTATCAGGAGCTAAAGGGACGCCGAATTTTTTTAGATACCCAATGCAGTCATTCCCTTTGTTAGCTGCATCCTTTGCTCTAGGCATGTTGGGCTTCGCCCGTTTAAAACACCTGGAGTAAGAGTGGGACCCTGCACATAGGGAACACTCGTGCCAAAATTTGTACAATGTGCCCCATTTGCATTGGCTGTCATTAAACTGCCAGCATATTCCTTTCTTTTGACCTGCCCCCATTCCTCCTGCCAGGAAAGGACTGAAACACTGCACTTGACTCCTTACGTCTAAAGAGACGTAAATCATTGAAGACTTTTGTTATTCATCGTTTTCATCCATATATCCCTATGATCCCAATTAATTTCTTTTCTTATGGCCATCTTTTGTCTAAAATGTTCGTCGTAACGAAACCAAGCTATGCCCCGTATACCCTATGCGCTTCCCAAATTCCGTCGAGGTAACAGAACAATGCCGAGCATTGCTCTGGATGTTTCACCCCGATAATGCTGCCTAATATCGTAAAGGCCTGGAGCCAGTTCCCAAATGTACTAGGGATCAGTCTACTCCTACGTTTTTCTTCATCCTCCTCTTTACGACTCTCTTTTCCTCTCTCCAGCTTGTCTAAATTAAATCTGTCCAATGGAAGTAGTGCGAAAATATCAACGTATTCCTTACTCCAAATTTTTTCTTTTGTGTCCTGTTTTACATGAGCTCCCAGTGGGCCCTCAAAACATACGTACGTGTGGGCTAATTCTCTGTGCCTTGTACCTCTATCTGCCACCAAGTTCCATTCTGGGGTCTCTACCCTGGGTGTAACTTCTTGCCCCACCCCGCCGCTGATCTCTGCTGATATAACTCCCCTATGACCCGCAAACCCACTATTAGCAGTTTGCGTCTGCGCCTTCTCCCACTGGCACATCAGCTGTCTTAAGCTCGCCATGATAACGCCTATAGCCTCGGTATTGCCGCAACTGTCCTGCCCTGCTTCGCCCTCCCTACAAACGCTGGCGCCAGCCTGGAAATTGTTACCTGACTGTTGCCTTGCAGGCAGACTGCCTGGCCCTGCGATTGGCCGTGTGGTCTCTTCTTATGATGTTCCTGGGGTCCTGATGCCAGCAGACTGTGAGGTCGATGCTGTTTCTGTCTCCCCCATGATGGTTGCAGGCGCAGATCTCACTTCACCCGCTGGTGATGGCTGGGCGGATTCCTCAAATGCTGCGGAAGGAAGCTGTAACGACATGGGAGACAGAATGGACAGTCCCTGTCCCTGCATGGCTGATCCTGACCCCCTTTGGTCGGTTTCTTTTGCCTGTCCTGCCCCTGTGTTAGGTGTTTCTCTCCCTGCCTGAGCGTTTCTTTGCTGGTCGCTTATGCCTGTCTGGCAGCACTGACACACCGCTGCCCCCTCATTGCCTAGCACCCCCTGTGTTGCCAATCCTCTCTCCCCCTTCTGGTGTTCTCGAATGTCCCTCCGGTTTTCTTCTCTCAGGGCTTGGCTGCCTAGAGCCCTTGTCCGGCTCTGCTCTCTGTGTGTGGGCCAGTAATTGCTCCACACCTCTAACTGTGTTGGCTGCAAGCGCTCTCCCCTAAAAAAGCCCTCACTATACTCCTCTAGTTTAGCTAACTACCGCCCGGTCTCTCTCTTACTGATAGCCTCTAAACTGCTACAACAATTAGTCTTCTCCCGTATCAAAGAATCAAATACTGTAGGTTATCCATGCTCGTAACCTATTGGATCCTTTGCAATATAGATTCCATCCTGCACATTCCACTGTGTAAGGTTGTGAATGATCTTCAGGTTGCAAGGGCCAATGGTCACTTTTCTTATCCTTCTTGGCCTCTCCTCTGCTATCAACACAGTTGATCATTCCCTCCTTATGCAGATACTTCACTCCTTGGGCATTCGGATTGAAGTGGCATTGCGTTTCTTCAACTGTCTCCTTGTCACAACGCTGCTTCAAACTGAATCTTTCTAAAACCGAACTAATCCTTTTCTCACCTAAACCTGGTCCTGTCCCATCTTTCTCTATTTTAATACCCCCATTTTCCCTAACCAATGGGCATGCTGCCTAGTAGAGATGCACTAGAACTCGAACTCGAACCAGAGTTAGAGCCAAACTATTTCGAATTCGAACGAATTCGGACTTCTCGAACTATCCCGGATGCGGATTTTCGATATTTTAGAACTTTAGATAAATATCGAATGTTCGACCGTTCGAGCATCGAATCCGTGAGTAAAGTGTCCATTAAAACCTATACGCGAGCATCGAATCCGCGAGTAAAATGTCCATGGTATCTAGGCACGAACGCGAACATCGAATACACGGGTAAAGTCTCCATTAAAACCTATACGCGAGCATCGAATCCACGAGTAAAATGTCCATGGTATCTAGGAGCGAACATCGAATCTACGAGTAAAGTGTCCATTAAAGCCTATACGCGGGCATCGAATCCGCGAGTAAAATGTACATGGTACCTGGGCGCGAACGAACTCAAAAATAGCGCGAGAGTGAAAGAGAGTAAAATAGATTTTTCGAATCTCCTGGATATTGGAACATGTTCCCCAGACCATTTCCCAGGTCCCACAGCCATTTACATTAAGATACCATTAATATTTTAATTGTATTTCATTAGAACTTTTCGAACTATTTGACTCCCATTGACTTTAATGGTCTGTTTTCGAATTTTTTAACTTTCTATATAGTTCAAAAGTTCGAAAACGGACCGAACTTTCTAAAGTTTGCCCATCTCTACTGCCTAGGGGTAATTATGGACTACTCTCTCTCCTTTTCTAACCACATTAACTATGTTGCAAAAACCTGCCGATGTTTCCTCCACAATATAGAGAAAAATTTGCAGGTTACTCTCCCGACTACCGTAATGCTTATGCATGTGCTCATCCTATCACGCCTGGACTATTGTAACCTACTACTCACTTGTCTTCCTGCTTCAGTCAGTACTAAACTCTTCTACACGTATTGTTTTTCCCTCTAATAAATAGGGATGGCATAGAACTCGAACTCGAACCCGAGTTCCAGCCGAACTTCCGAGTTCCGGACGGACCCAGACTTCTCGAACTATCCCGGACACGGACTTTCGATATTTCCCAGACTTTCGATGATTTATCGAATGTTCGAAACGTTCGAACGGTCGAACATTCGAAAAATCATCGAATTTAAAAAAAAAGGTGCCCACATGTCCAAAATCACCCAATGGCAGCTAATTTGAGCATTGCCAGCCCCCTGGGTATAAAAGGCAATGCAACAGCGCCATTTAGTCAGTGTGTTTAATGGAGACCTGACAGTGTAGGAGTTGGAGAGAGATTTTTGCGCTTTTTGAACTTTCTGTGTGTGGATTTCAGCGTGGTGGTTTAGATCTTGTAGTTAACCACCCCTGTATTCACACATCTTGAGACCCAACAGTCCTTTTAAGGACTAACCTTCCTTGTGAGACCCAAAAGTCATTTTAAGGACTAACTCCCCTATAAGACACAATTTTTGTGTTAGACCTTTTAGAGGTCTAGGTGTCCTGTTTTTTTTGTTTGTTTCTGTATCTGTGTGTCAGCGTTTGTGCGTTTGTGTAACTGACTGTGCTGCGTTCAGCAGCAAACAGCAGCTTTTGCTGTCTGATCTGCTATTTGCTGTCAGTTGTGTCTGTTGTTGCTGTTTGCTGTTTGTTTGCTGTCAGTTGTGTGCCTGCCTGGCTCTGCAATAATGTTGTCAAACTGAAGTGAATCTACTGCTACTCAATGGTGCTGTTCCTACAAAGCGTATCCCCTTCCCCGCTTTCCCTTGCACGAAGCATACACTGAGGGAGAGAAGCCAATGGGGAATGGGGTCTGTCTGGAGGGGCCAAGCCTGCCTGATCAAAACATGTTGTCAAACTGAAGTGAATCTACTGCTACTCAATGGTGCTGTTCCTACAAACTCTATCTCCTTCCCCGCTTTCCCTTGCACGAAGCATACTCTGAGGGAGAGAAGGCAATGGGGTATGGGGTCTGTCCGGTGGGGCCAAGCCTGCCTGGCTCCGCAATAATGTTGTCAAACTGAAGTGAATCTACTGCTACTCAATGGTGCTGTTCCTACAATCCCTATCCCCTTCCCCGCTTTCCCTTGCATGAAGCATACTCTGAGGGAGAGAAGCCAATGGGGTATGGGAAAAGCCTAAATAATTATGTTTGTAGTCAATGTCATTTGTAAAGATAAAACACAGAGATTTGTTTAGTTTAACTTTTTTAGTAAACGTAAGCACCTTGCTTACATATTAATAATAATTAGAACAATAATAAAATAATAAAAAAAATACATAAAAAATAATAATAACAAACATGGTGCAGAAAAAAAAAAAACAGCACCTAATTATTTTTTAAAATTTCGCGCTTAATGCGCAAAATGTCTCTGTGCATGGAGAGCAAGCGCCCCTCCATGCGCATCTGGCTCCTCTCCAAGCGCCTCAGACGCCTGTTCATATTCCCCAGCTGGCGTGCTGGTCCCTGCTGGCGTGCTGGTGCTGGCGGTGGCAGTGGTGGTGAAGGGGAAACTGGAGGGGGTCCTGGTGGAGGTGACCCTCCCTCCTCTGTATCACTCTCAGAAATAGATCCCACATCTGCAAATTTATATATTAAAAAAGTAAATTTTAATTATAAATAATAATAAAAAATAATAATAAAAAATAATGTAAATATTGTGAATATTTTTCATGTGTACTAACATTTACTAACATTAACTAACAGTTACATTTACTAATACTAACACTAACTAACATAAAGGGCTAGGCCACACTAGCGCATTTTTCGTGCGTTTGCGCACGCGTTTCGCATTCACGTTTGCGTCCGCGATTTTTGCTAAAATGTAAATCGCGGGAACGCGAAAATTCCCACGATTTCCGATGCGCATGCGATTGCGTGTCCGTTCGCGTTTTGGTAACGCATGCGTTCACCATTTCTGGTGCGTTAACACATGCGTTTCCATAACGCAAAAAGGCAAAAACGCATGTGCAAAACGTGAACGAAAAATGCACAAGAATCGCACGCGCGCAATCGCGTGCGATAACGCTCGGGATTTGGTGCACGATTCCTGTGCGTTACAGTGCAGCCTCACCCTTACTAACATTAAAAAATATATACTTTGAGTCGTTTATGAAAAAAGAGCTTTCAAAATCTGTATTATAATTAAATATTGTAAATATTTTTCATGTGTACTTGTCCTTTAACTAACATCTACTAACATTAACTGTTACATTAAAATTTGCTAACACTAATTAACACTAACATATGCACTTTGAGTCCTTAAGGAGAAAAGCACTAAAGGCCCCGCAATCGTTTGTGGCGGTTTGCAAAATTTCAAAGCGCTATCGCCAATCACAAGTGCTATAAAAGTAACAAGAAAAGTGCAGTTAGGGCTAGGCCACACTAGCGCGTATTTCGCGCGTTTGCGCATGCGCTTCGCGCTCGCGATTGCACCCGCGGTTTTCGCTAAAATGGAAATCGCAGGAATGCGAAAATTCCCACGATTTCCGATGTGCATGCGATTGAACGTCCGTTCGCGTTTTGGTAACGCATGTGTTCACCATTTTTGGTGCGTTAATGCAGCGTTTCCATAACGCGAAATGGCAAAAACGCGAATGCACATGAAAAGCGCACACAATCGCGTGCGATAACGCTCGCGATTTTGTGCGCGATTCCTGTGCGTTGCAGTGTGGTCTCAACCTAAATTCGTATAATGGTGATACTTAGTGGTGCAAAAGGTGGTGTTTTATACAACTCAATCACAGACAAAATTTGATATATAAATGTGATACTTGTCTTGGACATTCTGCTGGATGTCCTGGACGTAGTTCCGTCTCTGCCGTTTGAGGTCTGACCACCTCTTTTGGAGCTGGTGGTCAAATCAATGCGAAACTGAGTCCGCAGTTTCGCCTGCAGGTGGCGCATTATGCGCCGTTTACGCTCTTTAATGTTGGGGGTGCCGATTGGCACCCCGTCATAACCCAGCCGGGTGAGATATTCCACCATCAGACGCTGCCATTGCATGGTGGCCATGCTTTCTGGTTGGGAAAGAAATGGTGGAATGACTACACCCACTTTCCATTTTAGATCCTGGATTGCATATTGAAGTCAATGGGAAGAAGGGATTATAATCGAATGTCGAAATCGAATCCGTGAGTAAAATGTACATGGTATCTAGGCGCGAGCATCGAATCCACGAGTAAAGTTTTAATTTAAGCCTATACGCGAGCATCGAATCCGCGAGTAAAATGTCCATGGTATCTAGGCGCGAACATCGAATCTACGAGTAAAGTGTCCATTAAAGCCTATACGCGAGTATCGAATCTGCGAGTAAAATGTCCATGTTACCTCGAACGTTCGAACGCGAAAGTTCAAAAGTAGCGCGCGTGAGAGTAAAATCGATTGTCTCCTTGCCATCTCCTTCTGGATGTCACAACGCTGCTTCAAACTGAATCTTTCTAAAACCGAACTAATCCTTTTCTCACCTAAACCTGGTCCTGTCCCATCTTTCTCTATTTTAATACCCCCATTTTCCCTAACCAATGGGCATGCTGCCTAGTAGAGATGCACTAGAACCGAACTCGAACCAGAGTTCGAGCCAAACTATTTCGAATTCGAACGAATTCGGACTTCTCGAACTATCCCGGATGCGGATTTTCGATATTTTAAACTTTAGATAAATATCGAATGTTCGACCGTTCGAGCATCGAACCGCTAGTAAAGTGTCCATTAAAACCTATACGCGAGCATCGAATCCGCGAGTAAAATGTCCATGGTATCTAGGCACGAACGCGAACATCAATACACGGGTAAAGTCTCCATTAAAACCTATACCGAGCATCGAATCCACGAGTAAAATGTCCATGGTATCTAGGAGCGAACATCGAATCTACGAGTAAAGTGTCCATTAAAGCCTATACGGCGGCATCGATCCGCGAGTAAAATGTACATGGTACCTGGCGCGAACGAACTCAAAATACGCGCAGAGTGAAAGAGAGTAAAATAGATTTTTCGAATCTCCTGGATATTGGAACATGCTCCTCAGACCATTTCCCAGGTCCCACAGCCATTTACATTAAGTTACCATTAATATTTTAATTGTATTTGACTCAAACTTTTCGAACTATTTGCCTCCCATAGACTTTCCCAATAGTTCGAAAGTTCGAACTATTCACCCTTTTTGAAGAAAACATACACGCGATCAGCTCTTTAAAAAGGATGAATACTGCAGGAACCTGCATGGAGGGAGGAGGGAGTCAGGGGCCCGGCCCCCAAACTCACAGGGGGGCTCGGGCCCCTTCACGTATACCCCTGGTTCCTGCTTGCACCCTTCGATCAACACAGAACCAGCTTCTGTACAGACCCCCCACTCGTACTGCTTCCTCTCATTTTAAAGGGCATGTCCACCCCCAAAACTATAATCCCCCCAACTACTGGCCCCACCATGTAGTGTAGTTTAATCCTTACCTCACATCCCAGCTCCATAGGGTTCTCCTGTAGTCCCCCCCCCCAAAGTCCCAAAACTAACCACCAGGAGGTTACAGGGCTCTGCCTGCTATCTTGCCTCCGGTAGATATTTGCCATGCGCACTGCAGCCCTTCTCCCCCCTCCCTCTCCCTCCCTCTCCCTCCCGTTCTACTATTCCTCCCCCTAGCAGAAATCCCCCATATATGCTGCTCCCCCATGTCCCCCAGCCCCAACCGCATATTTTTTTTTTTTTTCAAAAAGCTCCCCAAACTCTTACTTACCTCTCCGCTTTCCTCCGCTGCACTGAATGACCGGCAGCCGCGTCCGTGATTGGCTGCCGCTCAGCCAATCACAGACGCGACTGCCGGTCCCGCCCCTCTGCTTGCATTCTCGCAAGCAGAGGGCCGGCAGTGCGGCGGAGGAACGAGGGGAGGTAAGTATGAGTTTGGGGGGCTTTCTGAAAAAAATATTTATGCGGTTGGGGCTGGGAGACAAGGGGGAGCAGCATATTAAAAATCCATTTTAGGGGTGGATATACCCTTTAAAGGACAATTATACTCACCTTCTCTCTGCTCCTCTTAGTTAGTTTTTCCAACCCAGGGTGAGGACCTGAACTGCTAGGTCCTCACCCCTGGGTTCACTTAACTTGCGGCATATACTTACTTATTCGCTGCTCCAATGAGCACTGTCCCCTCCTCCCCATCAGCGACGAGGGGGGTGGAGTCATTAAAGGGCAGGTTCCGGTCTCTAGTGTTAATGTCCTACCACTGCAGTACACTATTGCGCATGAAACAATTGGTGAGTACTGGCAGACAAAGGGGATTCTTTGGTTTCCCCCATTTTTTGCTACCAAATTGGTGTTTCTTCTTTCCCCAATGCTCTTAGGAATTAGGTTTGTATGGTCCTTTCATCATTTACCAGTGTGTTCTGGTCTGTTGATTTAATAGTGAGGGTAGAGAATGTCCACCCTCCCTCTTTGTATATTCTCAAATCTAAGTAATCTATCATATGTCATATTTGTGATAAAGATAAGTGCCAAAGGAACCAAACGATCAGCACTCCATTCCAAACGATCAAGTGCCAGGGTGCCATACAAACAGTGCAAAGTATCTGAGTACACGAAGGCACTCATAGGTCTAAGATAAAAAATAACTTTGATTTGAAACAGTTAAAACGCTATTTATGCGTTTCAGCATCTACACATTTCAGCTCAGTAAAAACTATCCTCACCATCCTCAGGATATAACGTTCTAACTGGGTGGAAAGGTTATATAGCCTCTCCAATGGGCGTATCAGAGCAGACAGTGATAAAACCACAATGTAACTACATTTGTAATGGTTAGTAAAACCTGAAAAACTGTCCTTATTAGCTAAATATTATATTAATGTATTTTCGATCTCCAATGTAGTAGTATTTGATGTAAAAACAAATGTTGTGGTGCTATGCTGCCCCCTAGTGATCAATCATTATGCATACACCTTTTTCATCAGTAGTAATAGTAGTTGAAGAAAGTTTTGTTTAATACAGTATGTAGAGCTTGTTATATTCCTACTAAACAACACTGAACACACTTTTTGTGTTCCAGTATTAACATATAGTGTTTTACCTGTGTGATCTATAAAGGTCACATTTCGACACACACCCCTCGCCCCCCAAAACTAATTACCTGCCAAAACCTAGTCATTTCTAGGTAAAAAAAATCTCCCTGACACTCCTAACCATATTTACCAGCACCCTATCCCTCCAATCTCTTCTGCTGCTGCTATATGCCTTTTCCATGCACTTACAGCAGCAGAAGAGGCTTGTCCAGTAATGCCCGGCAGTTGCAGCTCACACTGTTGTCCACTGCTAGGAATGAGAGCGGGCAAGGTGTTGGTAAGTATGTTTTCAGAAGAAGGGAGTTTTTTAAACCTAGCAAGATTCATTGTAATTTCCGAATGTCAGACCACCAGTTGATTTATCATTCTGTTGGTCTGGAATACATAGCCAAAAAAACCCCAGTATTGTGCCATTGATGCCTAGCCGCCAATAAATAGTCATGTTGTATGTAGCGCAAATAGCATTATTGAATTAGTTGTTGTGGCTGCATCGGTGTCTTTAGTGATACCTGCGAACCCAGAACAAGGAAGGGGGTAAAGTTGCACTAAACAATGTGGAATCAGTTGGCGTGACTTAAACTGAAGACAGAGCTTAAGAAGATGTATTAGCCACTAGCTGCTATGTTGTTTTCATGAAGTTTATCTTTAACCTTTTGAAAGGTCATTTAAATGACTTTGAGGGTCTTCTTCTTAAAGGGACAGTTTAGTGGAAATTATCAATATTTGTTAAATTGTTATTTTGTGTAATGCATACTTAGTTATTCTACATATTCTCTTCCATTTTAAAAAAATTAGTTGATTTCATACCTTTTGCTGTTCCCCGCAGTTGACATTAGTGAGCTGACATTTCAGGTTCTAACGGTCCTTCTTCTTCCCAGGATGCACCACATGCTTGGAATGTTCCCAACAGTAATTTCTACTGATTGGCTGTTGGGTGGGTCAAACATGCTCAGATCTCTACTGAGTAACTGAATCAACCCAGGCGCTGGGTCAAGGGCAAGACCATAACGATCTCTATTAGGGATCCTGCAAACAGGAAGTCAGTATTTCGGTTTTAGTTATTTATACACAGACAAAATGCTGAATTGGCATATTAAGGTCATTAGGATGAAAAAATACTGCTCTTTTTTTCTGAAAAATACATGTATTTGCACTGAACTTCCCCTTTAAGGTGCCCATGAGGTGCCCACTCACTATCGGATTCTGGTGGAATTGTTTCATGAGTTTGCCAATGCCTGCATACATAGGAACGATCGTTCCATATATACTTTATACGGAACAATTGTGAGTTCGGGCAATACACACATAATTATTATCACTGCTATATACTTTAGTATAGGTAGCCAGTAACGGTGCAACAAAAAAATTCTGTTTGGTGCGTGTTAATCTGAAATCTAACTACATCCATACACCATCCAGTACATTGGAGGAAAGGAAGAAGGAGAAAATATTTCCTTGGTTCTGTAATAACCCAAATAATAGGTAGGGGGGTATTTTTGGATGGTAGAAAATAGGCAGAAATTCACTAAAGTGGTCATAAACAAAACAACAGAACAAGTAGGAATAAAAAGAATAATTTTAAATGAAAAACATTCCCATTTCCAGTGCTGTGTTTTTTTCAATAAAATGTTTAAGCACTGATCATACACTAAATGGGCACCAGGGAATCATTGCAAAAGAGTTAAAAATGTATTTCTCTTTAAATAAAAATTGTACAGGCGTCAGTGTTCAAACGTGTGAATATCAAATGGCCAAACTTTAATAACCTGAATAGTCTAGGATAAATGGACATCGGGTGCTGCATGATATATGCTTAAGAGGCTCCAAAATGGAAAATATATTAAGTTGTTTTACAAACTGCAATTAAGGTGCCTCATAAAACACAGAGAAACGGCTCTGCATCTGCTATAAACTGCCATTTAGGTGACTTAGTTGACTCAGTGGGTACAGGGTGTGTGAGACTCCTTGAAGACATCTTTACAGAAATAAAGCATTATTGTAGTGTCACTTTATTCTTCTAAATGTTTTATAAGAGATACTGCTGACAGAGCTGACCTCATCAACCCCATTGACAATGCCTCTCAACCCTGATACAACAGCCTGTGGTAACTGGCAAACCCACATATATCGGTTCCCTCAAATCATAAAACTTTTCATACGGCAGAGATCCAGAGTGCTGAAATGTGTCATTTTTTGCAAAACATTTTTATCTTTGCTTTTGTATTCCTTTAAGCTATGAGACCTTTCAGCACATCAGGTCTCCACTATTGTGACACTGCTGGGTGGATAGACTTACATATGTACATTTATTGGAATACCTTAAAAAGGCTTTGCACATGATTGTGCATGTTTGCAAGCAAGAGAAGGATGGAAACTGTGTTTATTCTCATCCTGCTGTTTGGAGGTTTCCTGTATACTTAGAATTCTGCAAACATTGACATTGAATAATGTTTTATATTGTTATTATTTCTATGCATGAGGTTGATGACCTACTTACACCAATGGTGTGGGGATGTGGTTACAAAGACAGAATCTTGTGGGTCCACAATGAGGCTTCCTATTAAATGGGCCGGAAATTATGTGTTTCCCCTCCCACGTTTTGCACTTGGCTTGGCATTTTCTGTTAATATACACTTTCCACATATCCCTCATTATGGTTGGTTTGTGTGGGTCAGAGAAACAAGATTACTAACAAAACAGTTAAAAAGAAACTTTTCCACCAGGGAAACTTTTACTAAATTTTAATTTTGGAATAAACATCCCCATGTTGCATTTACAATGACTTTAAGGGTGAGGCCCCAATATACCAAGCGGCATTGTATGGAAAAGCGTTTTCCTGTGTGATGCCGCCCGCTTGTGCACATGCAATTCGCAAAAATTGATGTGGATCAATAAGCGTATTGCAGCAAAACACAGCGCACCTAGTCTGGCCAATTGGCCAACACTTTTTAATGCGGGATCGTATCACAATCATGATAAGATCGCACTTTTAATTGATGCAGTGTGGCCTAGCCCCAATACACTGTTTTCAGAATTCACTGTCTGAATCTTATACATTCACTTCATTATGGGATACATACTGGATTTAAAGTGCATGTCCAAAAAATTGGTGCCGCAATCCTAACTGCTATTTTTAACAATTAATTACATGTATTTGTAACCAGATATAGACAAGGTAGGGGTGAGCTAAAAGGAGCAAAAAGCCCTCCACAGAGCATAAAAATTAGGCAGAGCCTTCTTATAACATATAATAAAGTTATCTTGCAGTCTCATGCTATATGAATAGCATTGCCCATAATATAAGAAACAAAAAGTGATTTCTTACTCCCAGGTTCCCCATAGTAAGAGGCAGGGATATGCAAAATTTCTCCTTTATGTCCTATGGCTAATACATATGTCCAGAACCACTGGCTTATAAACATGCAATACAGCCTCACCTCTCCTAAAGCTTTTTAGCTGCCTTGTCTGTGCTTCCCAAGTTCTACCCCACAGAGCCATGAATCTGTATCTTGCACTGATGAGATCTAACAAGATTGAAACATGTCATGTCTGCAGGTCAGATGATTGGCTCTATACCAAAAGGCTGTATTGCATGTTAATAAGCCAGTGGTTCTGGTCAGATTTTGTGGGCAATGCTATTGATATAGTATGAGACTGCAATATACTTCTGTTCTTTATAACCAGATATATAAAGATATGTTTACTTCCATTTTGGAAAAGGTATCCATCTCCTCCCTCTGTTAAATTAGCTTTTTATACGATTGAGTAGAGATGGGATCCGTGTCCCATATGGAACCTCTCGGTTCTGAAATCTGATCATTCCATCCAAAACCGGGTTAATCATTCGAATTTCAGGATTTCGAAACATATTTTCGAGTGTTACTGAATGTACAAGGTTATTTTCGGGAAACCCTTGAAAATAATCTTGAATATTCGCTAAACCTCGAAAATACGACCAGAAACTCAAAAGTAGTTTCCAATCGTATTTATGAGGGTTGTCAAATGTACAAGGTTATTTTCGAGGGTTACCGAAAATAATCTCGTATATTCAGTAACACTCGAAAATATGTTTCGAAAGCTCACAAGTGAGTTCCGTTTTCAGACCTTCTGGGTTTCCGTGAGTTCCGTAAATCCGAAAATGGAACAAAACTTCAGAGTTTAGGCCATCTCTATGATTGAGGCAGCAAGGGAAAAAGCAGTCAATAATTGGTTGCAATGTCAGCAATCACAGCTTTGAGGGAGGAGCCAGCTTACTCTGCCAGAATGGAGACAATATTATACATAAATATCTGGTTAATAACACATCGAGTAATGAGCTAAATATATCAGTTGGGGGCAGGTAGGAGAAGAAACCACAAATGGAGAGGACTAGTAGTCATTTTAAACAAAACAGTGCCTAAAACTACATGTTCTAAATAATTTCCATTGCAGTTCCACTTTAACAAGTAATTGTCATTACTGTTTAAATCATATAAACTTCACCACTAGTTGAATGGACACACAAGTTAAATGGACATCCCCAGCATATATAGAGTGGTTCATGTTAACTATGTTAGTTAGATCTTAAAGGGCAACTATAGTGAAAAAAAAACTTTGTCTGTATACAAGTTATAGATCACTTAGTATAAGCTGCCATGTTCGTGGGGGGCTTCGTTTCTTCACACTGGCAGAAGTTTGTAGCAAGTGTGTAGCCTCCCCTCTCTGTCTAGTCCCCCTCAAGCAGTGACGGGCTGTATACAGAGTCCGAGCATTGTCAGTTGAAAGGACTTAAATGAAGTGCTGACATCCTGTGACCCCTCCTTCCAGAGCTAGACTGCAAGCAGTCAAAGTGTGGAATAAAGTAGCAATATGCTGAAGGGAGGGGCAGAGGGGGAGAGAGGAGGACAAGTGGTGCTGAGATTCTTTACAAGTAAGTTACTGAACTCCCCTGTTCTCTAACTTTGCTAATTGTTATTTACTTTTTACCTAAAGTTCATATCTCTCCCCCTGCTTAGCTGAGATCATAATCACTGAAGAGAGAGTCAGTGTAACAGCAGTTGTAGTGAGACTTCACAACACAGTGACACTGCTTGTTGTCCTGAACATTTCATTTGCTTTAGTCTATATATTTCATAGATTGCACTGTGTGTCTTGTTTGGTATATAGTCTGTATTACTGATTATATATACTGTATTAGTGTTCCATTTGAGTCACTGGTTTTGTATGTATATAAGATATTGGGGGGGAGGGGCTGTTTTATAGTGTGTTATGCTCATATTGCTGGGTTAATGGTTTATTGATTGTGTTTAGCACTCGCATTTGACTATATGTTGCACATGGTACATATAGTGTGGGTGAGAGAGTGTGTGACAGTACTGCAGGGGAGCTTTGGAGTGTGTGGGTGTGTGCTTTGAGACAGATGAGGTGTAGCAGCTCTACAAATCACAGCATATTCAAAGGTTATATCTCGGGACTATGAAGAATTTAAAGAAACTAAAGGTACCCTGGTGGATGGGATGACTTATAGGATACATTAGAAGAAATTTAAAAAAAACTATTTTCTCACTATAATTGCCCTTTAAAAATTCCATGTTATGTCACTTACACATCCATCTCTATAAATATCCTGGGGATGTCCCTACCACTCAGTTGAACTGAAGAAGCCACTTGGATAAGTAGTGAAATTACTAAAACAAGTCCATTTAGACTGACAGAAATTACTTGATATACAATAAATTGGATGACTGAAAACTTATAGATTAAATTCAATGATAATGCTCTAGTTAGTAAATAAAAAATCGGTTTTCTATAGAAAAAAATGTAACAACTTCCACAATTCCTTTATTACAAACTGAGTTTACTTGAAGAGCCTATCTGCACAACTAAATTGAGTCGCATAGCACATTTACATCCAGGCATAATACTATATAATTAAATTGTTCCTGCTGTATAGCTCAAAATCAATTAAAGAGAATAATTCTGAAAAATAACTCCCCACCTTTCATTCTATAATTATAGACAAGAAATTATTCTCATTGTGCAGTGTGCATCCCTAAGTGGCACCATGTAAATAAAACTCTACATTCATACACCCATACTAAAGTGGTATACTGTTCTTAGCATGGATGATTTCAGCTAATAGAAGGATACAAATGTAGGGTTAGTTTCAAAGGGGGGAGGTTTTCAGTATAGCGGTTCTCTGAAAGTTTAGTACTGCACAAATCTATCTACTTTATATAGATTCTATATATATATAAAAAATGGCTGGTATAGGCTCAGTATTCAGCCCTTTGGCGACCCTCCTGGACAGGGCCCTTGCGCCACTGGTACAGAATACACAGGCATATTTGAGAGATACTGTACATTTTTTAGAAAGGCTGAATAATCTTAATGTGAATACTAATGATAATATCTTACTGGTTACTTTAGATGTGGCCTCATTGTATACGGCCATCCCACATAAAGATGGCATTAATGCGGCCAAGAGGTTGCTTTTAAAGAGTGACATATATGATGAACAGCAAATAAAATTTTTTGAGAATGCCTTAAACTTAATTTTGTATAAAATCTACTTTGCATTTGATGGTAATTACTATCTTCAGCTTCGTGGTACTTCCATGGGTTCCAATGCCGCTCCGTCATATGCCAATGCCTTTATGGCCTGGCAGGAGGAGGAATGCATCTATCTGTTGCCGTCATTCGCCAGACATTGTCTGGCATGGCGGCGGTAATAGATGATGTATTCCTCATATGGGGGGGCGGCATTGGTTCTCTCATGGAATTTCATCAAACTATAAATGGATTACATGAAAATATTGAATATGTTATACATTTTGATCCTACAACAATACATTTTCTAGATGTAGAGGTTACATATGAAGGAGGGTTTAGTACAAAAGTTTATCACAAACCAACTGATTGTAATCAACTTTTGATGTATCAGCGTTTTCATCCCTCACATATTAAAAAATCCATACCGTACAGTCAGATTAAAAGAGTGGACAGGATAACAAATAGTGTTGAGAACAAGAAATAGCTTACAAGGAATGTAGGAAGATTTAAGAAAGGGGACCCGATAGGTTAGATCAGCATTGGAAGATGAAATATTGAAGTTAATATAAGTACGAAGAAACGAAAGATTGATAGATATGAGCAATGCGGATGTGGAGTGATCGCATAAATAAAGTGATAAAGAACACTGGCACATTGTACAAGATAGATCCAGGTTTAAAAGAATTTGAACAACCACCAGTGACTTTGTACAGAAAAGGACGGACCATTGGTTCCCATTTAACCTCTTACATGTATAGAATCAAAAAAGATAGGCCTGTGGCCAAATTTACGTGTAATTTTAAATATGTAGTCTACGCCTTATGGTGTCCTTGCGGACTTGTATACGTGGGGGAGGAAACCACACAGGCGATATAAAAGCAAGAATATCCCAACATCGTTCAAGTATACGTTAAAGGATATGAAAGTCCAGTACCACAACATTACGTTGAAAAGGGACACACTGATTCTCAAATAAAATTCATGGTATTAGAATCTATTACTACACCACAGAGAGGAGGTGATAGGCAGTTAAAATTGAAACGTGAAGTGTGGTGGGTCCATAGATAAGGACCTTATCCCCAGGGGGATTGAATAAAGACTACGATTTATATCTGTATATAAATATGTATGAGAAGTGTACTTGTTCATAATAGTTTAACCACTATGGGGTTAAATATGGTTTCCACTGTGTGAGGTCACTTCCTCTGGAATGGTATAAATAGTCATACTGTAACACATGTGTATGCCATTTTTATATATATTATAATATATAATATATATATATATAATTCGCAGCGTTGGGATACAGAGCACTCCAAGGACTAACTCGAACATAAGTTTATTCAATAGTAGGAAAACATAACCTACGCGTTTCGGCTCAATGAACGAGCCGTCATCAGGGTTACAGTATTCGTCAGTACATAACAATAAATAGGTGAGTGCCCTCCTAGACACACCTTCCCCTCGCCTCTCCATCCTGCCCTCCCCAGGGGTCCAACATACAAAAACTACAGGGTTTTAACCCTAACGTGCACTCTGTGTATACCCATGTATAGTGCAGCTACCGTAAAGGAAGAAAGAACCACGGCACCAAAGTCATATCGTGATCTGGAATCGACATATGGTACGGGAATGTGCAATAATACATATAAAGTGCCACGGTGCTGGAAAAATAGATAAATAGTGATATATATAATAAACGGATAAAAATAGGTAAGTAAAAACAGGTAAGTAAACTAAAACTCACCTAATATGGCCTCGTACATACAGGATAGCCAACATCTTCTTCGGCTCCTATATGAATTCAAAGGCCCTATAGATAACATCATATTTATGTCCTGCGATGTAAAAAACCTCTACACAATTATCCCTCAAGTGGAAGGGGTTGATATCTGTAGACGAGCACTGGTAAAATCGGGGCACAGGGATCCTCCTATCGAATTCCTTATGGATCTACTCCTACTCACATTAGAAAAAAATTACTTTCGATTCGAGGAGAAGTTCTTTCTCCAAAAAGCTGGTACAGCAATGGGGTCTAATATAGGCCCAGCCTTTGCAAATTTGTTTATGGAAGAGTTTGGGCTAAATTCATTATCCCCAAGGGGGGCAGTCACATCGTCATGTACAAGAGATACATAGACGACTTATTCTTCCTATGGGAAGGCACTACAGACGAGGCCAAGGGGTTTGTTGAGGCATTGAACGGTCTGGGGTCTCCAGTGCAGCTTACAGCTACAATACACACCAATGTTATTGATTATTTGGATCTTAGAATCTTTAAGGAGGAACAAAAAATTTGCTCCACATTATTTACTAAACCCACAGACCGCAACACCCTTATGCATGCCTCAAGTTTCTTCCCTGAAACGCAAAAGCAGGGGATTATTTACTCACAGGGACTGAGGGTTATTAGGAACAACACTATCCCTGAGAGGGAAGAAGCCCAACTGAATGAACTTACCCAAAAATTTGTGGACAGGGGCTATAACAAGGAGACAGTGCGCAAAGAACTAGCGAGAGCAGTCTCCACATCACGCACAGTGGTAGCACCAAAAGTTGACAACAAAAAAGTGGGGTGCCCAATCCCCTTCATTAGCTCCTATTCACCTTACAGTGGCAGTCTCAAAAAAAGCATAAGTAACCGATGGGAGGTTCTAAAAAATGACACAAAATCCCCGTTAGCCCTTTCCAAACCCTGCTTCGCATACAGACGAGGCAGGAACCTTAAAGATATGCTGGTTAGGACTGACTTTAAGGTTCAGCCTAGGGGTATAACCCCATCCTGGTTACCTAGTACAAGATTGGGTTTCTACAAATGCCAGGGTTGCTTGGCGTGCAGAAGTGCCCTTACAGGTCCGGACTTTCCACATCCCCACAGCGGACGTAGGATTAAGATCAAACACAGATTGAATTGTCTAAGCAACTATGTTCATTTATTTCATCTCTTGCCCTTGTGGACTGTACTACGTTGGGAAGACTACAACGACACTACGGGAACGGATGGCCAACCACAGGCAGGCCATACGAATAAGTGAAGCCATGACACTACCCAGGGGTGATAATGTGCCTACAATGTGTGACAAATTTGGGGAACCAGTGCCAAGACACTTTAGGGAAAAGGGTCACCACCGGCCACACTTAAATGGATGGCGATTGATTGGAAGCTCCTATAGAAGGCAGAGATCGCAAACGGCATACTACAGAGTGAAGTCCGTTGGATTCGTAAACTGGGAACTCAGTCCCCAATGGGGATTAACGAACAAGAGGCCTTAGCGTGCTTCTTGTGATCCTGCTATTGTTGGTCATGTATGCACGTGACAAATGGAGTTCCATGATGCACCACAAAAAAAATGGATCGACCCAATAATGACTGCCACGCACCATTAAAAATGTGTTTTTGAAGACCAAACTGGTATAATAGCTTTACTCAGTTGTGTTAATCCAGGGAGACTTTTCTTGATGCCGTTGGAGTCAGGAGGAATTTTTTTGCCACTTCCCTCACACCTCACTGGGATAAACTGTTAGGGCTAGGCCCACTAACGCGGTTTTTAGCGGTTTGCACACGCGGCATTGACCACGTAGATTTGCCGCCTGGTTACACCATTGACAACGCCGCCCGCGAAACCACACCCAGTATCGTGAAAGTCGCCTGGCACACGCCGTTAGCGCCTCTCACATTAGCGGTTTTGCCGCCCCGCCCCCACCCATTTTTTACACACAAACTTCATCGCGTTTTATAATCACTTAACATTACAAATGGCCTATAGCGGGCAACCATCATGAAACAACCACAGAAAAAACGCGATTGAGTGTGATAACGATAGTGATGCGTGAGCATGTAGTGCCATTGTAGTGGGACCTCAGCTAGATAAGGGTAAATGTTTGAGACTTGATGGACGTTTTTTTATTCAATCTCAGTACTATGTTACTATAATGTAGGCCAAAATTCGGGATATGTCATAAGCCCCAAGTTGCATTGTACCATGATGCTGAAGCAAACCAAATGGATGACCTTTTTACGCCATTCATGGTCGCTAAAGATTATAGCTCCGTCACACCAAGTCATCTCAGGCCGATATTTTAATCAATAAATGAAAATGTTCAGATGCCAAAGCAAATCTAAGCCGATTAGACCACAATACCGCACCCAGTTTTTACCTGACTTAAGAACTGGCAAAAAACGTGATGAAAAGAAGACCAACACCCACCCCCCGAGCCCCAATATATACCCTGACCACACTAAAAATAGAGACTCAATTGATAAGCCAACGAAGTCTGTTGGTCAGGAATAGGAAGGGCATTTAAGGTTATGACCACACTGGAAAAAGGGACTGTGGTCTCCATATTTATCTAAGTATGTTAACACTTTCAAACAAGCCCTGACGTAATGTTTCTAGATTCATGGCTCTAAGTGTATAGGCTTGTTAAAAGGTCGTTCCTGATATGTTATGTCCTGTCGGTCGAGACTCTGTGATGGACAGTGACACATGATGTTTTGTGCACGAAAATCCCACCCCAAAAATCATCTTTTCTGAAGCTTTTTACAGAACCTGCAACCATTCTCTATCATTTCCTTACCTAGCGGCAAATTAGGGAAAGAATATGGTTTTTTAGGTTCTGTATGGACTAACTTTAAAAATGATTAGAAGTGTGGGGGAAGGGTTTCTGATGAGACCCTGATGGATGCTATGCAACACAGCTGGAGCATGCCTCAACATCGTATACTTGAGCAGACTCAAAATTAATGCGGGTGATTGTCAAGAAGTTCACAGTATAGCAAGAAACCCAAACTTTAATTACTGCTGTCACTTTGGCTCACGCACTGAAGCTGAAGGCATCGATCCTGAGGTCATCTTAAAGGTCAGGAATGTAGGAATGCTTTTAATAAGGGCTTACTTGTATAAGCTAACGGATTCTTTAAGTCAGCCCTTCTAGTTTACAAGCCCACTGTTAGGTAGACCTCCAGGTTTAACCCGCCAATGCTTAGGCAAGTCCTAGGTCTGCCTGAGCCACTTGACTTCTACAATGTCTCTGACAGTGGGCCGAACCACGTGTCTGCATGGGCTGTCACAGTCAGCTTCGGTTCACCAGCCAGTAATACGCCCAAATAAGACCCACCACACCTACCTCCACAAGCCATGCCCATTTTTCGTGCCTCAGGAGAGTATATAGGGGGCTTATGGCAACAAATGTTTCCTGTTCATAAACAATATGAAAGCATAGAACCATCGGGCCGCATTGTGTAACAGTTCAGGAAGGTGATAGTAGTGTATGCGGACGGGTGCATTTATTGCCACACTTCAGTTTAAACTACACAACCTACATGAATTTTGTTGCTTGACCCTGACCTCCCTTATGAGCAAACTGTAGAGGTGTACGTAATAAAGTTTGTACTTGAATCATTAATTTTCCAGTTTGTTAGTGTCCTTTCCATTTTGCTATTAATTTTAGATTTACCATGTTTCATTCCCACCATACAAAATTTCACAGTTCATTTCCACTACTGTATAACTTAAACCTGCTACTACTAATTCCCTTTATTCCTATATCTCCAAGTATATATATATATATATATAATATTATATATAATATTATATATATATATATTTAAATATTGTGTTGTGTGTTGTTTAATATAAATATTATATTTTTATATGTTACAACAAAAGGTTGTTGCGTGTCTGGAATATTCCTTACATTGAGGGGCTTTCTTTCACCCAAAGTGTTTTGATCTGTTGTCCGCTGTTCTGTTAGAAACAGAATTGGTAACGTTTTCATTTTAACACGCGGAAGCCGCAGCACAAAATATTGGCCATGATCCGCATGGGGGGGGGGACAGAAGACATTCCACTCAAACCATCCCATAAAACACCCAAAGCGTGGACTATAATAATGGTGTGTTCCGGTTTAATGTCCCGAGCTCCTATTTGTCCTATTGAAGTCCACACCTAACACCTATCTCCCGTACACTCGAGCTCGCAGGTACACACTCTTGGAAAATTTCCTTCATGGTCCTTTCAGACTCTAAAATGACGACCCTGGTTCTTATGATTCTTCATGATCTTGCAACGGATCCGCCCCTTGGGACATGGATAGTGCCATCCATACCTTATAAAATTTTCTTTTTTTTTTTTTTTTTTTTTTTTTTTTTTTTTTTTTTTTTTAATTGCAGTATGCTCTCAATGTTAATTATGTCAGACCAGAAACAGCTAGAGTCATCACAAACCGAAATCACGTTATAAATAAGTTCTATTTAGTCTATATGTATAAAAAAACCTAGGAGTACTATTATTGAAAAACACATCTAATCACAGGTGCCTTTGCTACAGTTCAGTCTTAATTTGTTATAAAAGTTTTCCATTAAACCAGTTACTAGAGTTTGGTTAATCAGGGTAATCACACCCATTAGCACAGTGAGCCCTGTCATAATAGAAGCCCAATGGCAAGCAACATCGATTTTATTGAAGGGGACAGCACCAGAGTAATCCTTACCCTAGCAGTTAAATCAATTATAAGGACTAAGTTAAATGGCCTTTTGATCGTATTCACCAGCATCTAAAAGAGATGATTAATCTCCTACTTTACTTGATGCCAGTAGCAGAGGTGTAAAAGGTGATAGAGAACACTTTGCATCTTTCAACTTGCTAAAGAGACTTTCAGAACTGACAGAAATCGATATAGGCAAGGTAAAAAGAGTAACGTAAGTTTTTTCGCAGATTTTGAATTAAAGGGTAATGTGGTCTCAAATTCTTACAAACTAGTAATAATATATGAAAAAAAGCTCATGCATACCTGCCAAAAAAACCTAAATCACATCTCTAGATAAAATTTCTGAGAGTTTTATTGCTGGAAAGGTTTCAGCCCAATGTAACTTACGGGTTGAAAAACTCATTCCTGTTTTTTGCATGTGTGTGACCAAATCGGTAGTCATGTGAACCAGCATGTCTGCATTAATAGGCTCCCCTTCTCAACTCGTCAATTTTTTGCATTAGTACTCCTAATTTCCCCGAGCAATGAAGTCTAACTGAGCATGCTTCTCCCCCAGGGGAAAAGGGCCGCAACGAAGCCAGAGTTCAGGTGATGTCACTCAACCTACTGGAAGCAGGAAGTTTGAAACACTCACCACAATGTAATTTTATCACCGGCTCCAGCCAGAGGATGAGATGAGAGATTGTGGCTCAGTGTAAGGATATAAGCAGCTTTCATTAACCCTAACTTGTTTTGATGGAGCAACAGTTGCCCTTTAAAGTGAATAATTTTGCAAAAATTTAACTGTGTATCTCAGCTTAAGACAGGGAGAGACCTTTGCTTTGGGAAGAGAATAATAAATTAGTTTAAAAAACAAAAATGATCAAGCAAGCCCGACTTACAATTACACTAACTGCAATAAATGGGGGGTTGGAAGGGGTTTCGGGACACTTGCATAGAGAAGAATCAGTGCTGACGGGGACAGACCACACCAAAACTATAAACTAGAAATATAAAACTATGACATAGTAGTTTTTAATTCCTTAAAAATTCTAATCAAACATTTTTAAGTTGTAACATTTAAACAGTATCTAAATAGTATCTTTAGACTCAGCAAGATCCCATATTTTATCTTTAAATCTGAGTGTAGATTCTGAGAACATAATTTTTATTTACAGCATTACAGGGAAGACCTGCACTCCAGAAACAGAGGCCATATAATATTTTCCCCATCCCTGACCTCTTACTAGGATCTTTGCCTTGGCTGCAGCACATTTGCTGCCAACAATTACGGCATCTGCAGAGAAAAGAAGGCAGGGGGAGGGAGGGGGATATCAGCGGGGAGGGAGGGGGATATTGTTAAGCAAGAACGGGTCATAGTGAGGCTGTGCCAGAACCACAAGTGTAGCAGACATTACAAGAAGGCGTTAGTAAGGGCGGGGGGGGGAATTGGGGCCCTTACCCCCCCCCCCCCCCCCCCCCCATTAGGAGCACTCACTAAGCATTAATAACTTAATGCAAAACCGCAAGCCAAGAGAAATACTCGTCAAGTAAACCACTCTCAAAGATGTAGTTTCAGGATAATGTAATAAGTGTTTGAGCGGCGTATAGGACCCACAAAAAGTAGGAGGTTCGGCGATTATAAATGTTTCGGCTGTAAGAGTGGTGGTTCCGCCCATAGGCTACTTTCAAATGAAACGCATGTTGATATTTCATGTCGCGTTCTCCCAGCCAGTTTATGAGCACGTGCCACTCGGAAAATGCTGCATGCCAAAGTTTTTCATACAAAACAACAAAATGAAGTCTGGTGTGAAGTAGCCTTTGTAGTTTAAAAAAAAAAACATAAAAACCTGCAAATTTTATACCCAGTAGTGGTCAACCTACAGTATGTGCCATTGGTGATGCCTCTATTCACTATATAGGGGTGATAACCTCTGCAGATCATTTGTAGAGAATTGTGCCACGACAAAAGATATTAAACCAAAGATTGGAACTATTTGGAACCAAGATTTTAAAATTTATATATAGAGATTCATGCTCCTTCATACTACCATCATACCATTCCAAATACAAGATAAGGGGTAATACGGGCCTCAGTGCAAGAACTGGATTTCACATAATAATCTTATTTACAAATACAAGGCTGCGATCTTTGCGTTTCGGTCATCTTGGTTAGGGGGGCGATGTCATCAGGGGTACAGGAACCATCTTCAGACAGGATTTTCACGGAGGGGTTCTTGAAGTTACCACCAAACAAGCTCAGAAGGACATTCATGCCCAACATAAATATCATCCTATTATATACTCGACCGACACCATACACACAATATTGTATCCGATAACCCCCTTCTATAATAGTGCCCCCCAATTGACTTTCACATCCAATAGCCACTAGCAACCCAACCAATATCCCATTTACATTTGTTATAAAGTATAGTCATGTTCTGTTTTCTGAGAAAATCCACATTTGTACTTTTGTTCTGGATAGGAGAATATAGGAAAAGCACTTCCTATGTATATATAAGGGATAATACGCTACTACAGTGTTTGTAATATCCGTTATATTATTCTGTAATGGAACGTATTATTCCATATTAATGAATAAGAAGAATCCAGCACAGGACATTCTGTGTTAAACAGATGAAAGATTCCACGATTGTGACTCAACCGAATGGCCATGACTATGGTAGTTACTGATTGTACCGCTTCCTTACGACCCTACCCTTCCCTTAACCCCCCATTTAATAACCCCTTATTAAACCTTCTTCTCCCCCAGAACTACACCACAATCTTCAGAGTATTGGATGAAAACTGTACAGCTTTATACACTAACAGCGTAACAAGGTTCATCACACCCCAACCGATCCAAATGCGTAAGACACCACCACCCATACAGCAAATGATCCCTCCATCTTTAAGCCCGACATCACACCAGTATGACAAAATTACACGTTATAAACCAACACCCCTACCCAACATGGACTTAAATCACCCTGCCAGTCTGCCTCCTTCAGCCTCTTGTCCTACACCAGCTGGACTCCCTGCTCGGTCGAGGGTATGCCATCCTAAAGCTGGCCATCCCATTTGCCACCTGGCAGCTCCATCACTCAAAACCCCCAACACACTGGCGACCCACTTGAGCGCTTAGCACACAGTCCCGTCCCCTACCTACCATAACGTGATTTGTCCCCACTCCTTACCAACGTCAAACCATCTGAATCACAAGACGGATATATCCACACAAATATTTAACTGGCAGACGGCAAGACCCGCCAATTGCATGCGACAATAACGTCCTCTATATGACTGTCCTACTCAGGTACCTAACTTTATTGATTGCCCTTCCGATGTTGTATAATATCCTACAGGGTGGGAGGGTGTAGTGACGTTATGTCCCTGTGGCTGAACTTTACGAAAAGGAAGTGCCCCCCCTGCTTAATCCCTACCTTTCTATCCTGATCCCTCCCTTCCTTTTGCCATTATTCTAAACCACCCAATCTGCGAACCCCGTCCCCCCCAGTATGGCGCCCCTCCCCTAACCTGTCTTGCTCGGGGCTCCTTGACTATGGTAGTCATTGATGGTACCGACGTCCTACTACCTACCCTTCCTTTAACCCCCCATTAATTAACCCCTTATTTAACCTTTTCCCCCCCAAGTAGAACAACACCACCAACTTCAGTATTGGCTGAAAAACTGGTTAACAGCTTATTTATTACATTTAAACACCGCTTAACCAGGTTCTACACAGCTAATGCGTAACATTAAAAACATAATCAACTGATTTATCTCAACTATCACCGCATTAGACAATATTAGTTATACAATAACTGGATAATCCCTGCCAGTCTGCCCCTTCCTTGTCAGTCTTGTCCTCCACCAGCCGTAGCTCCCTGGCTCGGTGAGGGTATGCCATACCCTAAAGCTTGGCCCCCCAATGTGCACATGGCCAGCTCCACCACTCCAAACCAACTGCTACACACTTGCAGGTTATACCTCTCAGTCCCAGGTTAACCGTACCAATAACAGTGATTTGTTTTTACCAACGTAGAATCCTGAATAAATGACGGATAATCCCAATTTTAAAGTTAAATATGTCTAGACCCACCTCATGAGGGGATCGTCCGGCCGAAAGAGAGCATAGTCAAAACTCGATATCCTGGTGTCTAACTTGCCAAAGCCCCCGGTAAGCCTTACAAATTTCGAGATGGCCCTATTCATTTTTTATTCTGCTCTATCGATTGCCCCCCTGCCATGATTTGCCCCCCTCCATGTGTTTCTGGGGATAATCTCCGACCAAATTAACTAACTCCTGGGCAATTCTAGGACCACAACCGCAAAAAAATCTCTCCTGATGTTCTTAATTAACCAGTGCATGGGGGGCACAATACGCCAATAAATATTCCCTCCCACGTGGACCCAATATAATGTCTGGAGAACCATAAGTTTTTGCCCTCATGAACGTAATAATCAAAGGAACGTTCTTCCCAGACCATCCCTTTATACCCACCCAGCTCACCGTACCTCGTGCAGGAAACCCCATTGAGTGCCCGAGTTCTGGACCCGCGCTCTCATTCTGCCCAGGGAAGGAACGTAATGAACCATTACACGTAACTTTACTGCCACACCTGCGGAAGCCGGAACCAAAGGAAAAAAGGTGAAATGCTGCCCAGCTACGTCTTATGCAGAAGCACTAAAATTCCCACCATCCATGGTAGTAAGTATGACCGGAAACGGGATGACTCCCATATGCCAATACGCCTAATTACCTACTCTCCTACCCCACCGTGAGGCCTAGTGGGCCAGCCCCAATACGGAATGAAGACCTCCCGTATATGCCTGACTAATCCTAGTCCCTTTAGGACCCTTTGTAGCAGTGCCAGTGAATTGAAAACGGGATAAAGCTGACCCATTTTTTTCCAGCGATGAAAAATGGGGCACGTCTTGCTCGGTCGTCTGAACGCTCTATATGCTATATAATGCTGTATGGACAAGAGCGAAAACCTTTGTATTTGCTGCCAAACTCCACCTGGAACACCTTCCCCCTTTCCAGTCTTAGACTCCCTAACCGTATGTATTTTGGACCAGCTTGATGTCCTCTTCTCTCATGATTCCCTTGCCCACTTATTGGCGCTCACTGACTACGCCTATACGAAAGGCCCCATAAAATGCAAAGAAAATGCCACTTGAACAGTTTGCATTCGACAACTGGACGATTGTAGCTGCTCTAGTTGGCCTCGTAGCCCTGCCAGAAGTGACTCGTGAGGGGCGTCTAAAATCGTTGTCTTCTATCTCTTAAAACACCTTCACCGCTGCCTGTTGAGAATGTTTTTGAAATATCCATCGACCCCTTGAGCTTTGAACAAAATGAAAGAGCCAGCCAAAGACCACTATCGACCGTACTACCATTGATACCTCTCCTCTCAAAATCGTTGCAACAAATACCAGATTAGCAGGCCCTGTCTAACTGTGTCAAATCTTGTCCCCTACTTCGCTTTCTAACTTAAGCCATCTTCCAGGTCCTCTCATACTCACCCATGTGGCGGGGCCAGTGACTGCCTCACCCACCCCATCATACTTGTAAAGGTTCGGTCCACAGCAGGGCAGGGCAAGTTCCCCGTTGTTGCATGCTCGCGGCGCCAGACAGCGAAACTTGTCCATCTTTTGAAAACGTGACAGGGCATCAGCATTTAGTATTCAATCCTGGAACATGGACTGCCCTAACTTGACATGTTATGTGTAAACCTTCTAAGCACTTATGTGCCGCAGCACAAGCTAGGACTGGGCTGGGACACTGACGTTGAGACTATTGATTCCCTCCACCACGGACATATTGTCCGAATGAAAAGACATTTTTGTTTGTAATCAAAGCTCTTATGGAGACCCACAATGGGAAACATTCAGGAAATTCAAGTTCCTTATCAGTGGTGCTTGGAACAAGCCACAAGCCAGGCCTCAGACGCCCATCGCCCCTTGAAAATACGCGCGAAGCCCAAATGTCATCATGAAGCATTGGTGTTACAACTCCAAATCTTGGTTCGCTTGCTCCATCTCTCGCCAGTACGACGTGCCATTATATCTAGTGAGCAAGAAATCTCTTCCATATGTCCAAATAGACTTTAGCTCATTGCTGGACCCTAATGAAGTGGTGTGGCTTTTTAGGTGTGCAGTAGCTATGCCAAACGGCGCGAAAAGGAAAACACCCTTGCCCATTGCATGATACGACAAGACGAAATTTAAATTGCCCATCAGGATTGCTTGTATTTGAGGGAAACGTTTTTTGCAGCTATGTTCTAGCAACCAGGGATTTTTTAAATTCATCTATTTTGTCTCTTGCGTAACCTACATTCTCGCTTAATTGAATCTATCTCGATCCCAAGGAACGTGAGCAGGTCGTAAGTTTAACTGTGTTATCAGGAGCTAAAGGGACGCCGAAATTTGTTTAGATACCCAATGCAGTCATTCCCTTTGTTAGCTGACATCCTTTGCTCTAGGCTTGTTGGGTTCGCCCGTTTTTTTTTAAAACACAGCGAGTTAAGAGTGTGGACCTAGCACATAGGGAAACCTCGCTGCCAAATTTGTACAATGCTGGCACCAGTGCATGGCCTGTCATTAAATGCCAGAATTTACCTTTCTTTTGACCTGCCCCCTACTCCTGCCAGGAAAGGACTGAAAAACACTGCACTTGACTCCTTACGTCTAAAAGAGACCGTTAAATCATTGAAAGACTTTTGTATTATCGTTTTCATCCATATATCCTATGATCCCAATTATTTCTCTTCTTATGGCCATGCTTTTGTCTAAAATGTTCGTCGTAAGAACCAGCTATGCCCCGTTATACCCTATGCGCTTCCCAAATTCCGTCGAGGGGTATAGGGTAACAGAACATCCGAGCATTGACTCTGGACTGTTCCACCCGATAATGCTGCCTAATATCGTAAAGGCCTGGAGCCATGTTACCAAATGTACTGGGATCAGACTCCTACGTTTTTCGTCATCTCCTCTTTAACGAATCTCTTTTCCCTCTCAGCTGAGCTTGCTAATTAAATCTGTCCAATGGAAGTAGTGCCGAAAATATCAACGTATTCCTACTCCAAAATTTTTTCGTGTGTCTGTTTTACATGAGCTACCAGTGGCCCTCAAAACATACGTTAAGTGGGAGGCTAATTCTCTGTGCTTGCTAACTCTATCTGACCACCAAGTTCCATTCTGGGAGTCTTTTTACCCTGGGTTGTAACTTCTTGCCCCACCCCGACGTGATACTCTGCTGATATAATCCCCTATGACCGCCCAAACCCACTATTAGCAGTTGCAGTCTGCGCCTTCTCCCACTGGCACTCAGCTCGTCTTAAGCTCGCCATGATTAACGCCTATAGCCTCCGGATTGCCCGCCAACTGTTCCTGCCCTGCGTCGCCCTCCTACAAACGCTGCGCCAGCCGGGAAATGGTTACCTGACTGTTGCCTTGACAGGCAGACTGCCTGCGCCATGACGATGGGCCGTGTGGTATCTTCTTTATGATGCTTCCTGGGGTCCTGATGCCCAGCAGACAGACTGTGAGTCGATGCTGTTTTGTCTACCCCATGATGGTTGCAAGCGCCCAGATCTCACTTCACCCGCTTGGTGTGATGGATGGGCGGATTCCTCAAATGATGAGAAGGAAAGCGTTGCTAACGACATGGGAGACAGAATGGACAGTCCGTCCTGCATGGTGATCTACCCCCTTTTGGTCGGTTTCTTTTGCCTGTCATGCACCCTGTGTTAGTGTTTATCTCCCTGCCTGAGCGTGTCTTTGCGGGTCGCTATGCCTGTCTGGCAGCACTGACACCACCGCTGCCCCCTCATGCCTAGCACACCCTGTGTTGCAATCCTCTCATCCCCTTATGGGTTCTCGATGTCCCTCCGGTTTTCTTTCTCTCAGGCTGTTGCCTAGAGCCCCTGGTCCGGCTCTGCTTTGTTGGTGGGCCAGTTAATTGCTCACACCTCTAAACTGGTTGGCTTGCAAGCGCTCTCCCTAAAAAAGCCCTCACTTATCTCCTCTAGTTAGCTAAATATCCGCCGGTCTCTCTCTTACTGAAGCCTCTAAACGCTACAACAATTAGTCTCTCCCGTATCAAAGAATCAAATATGTAGGTTAATCCATGCTCGTTAACTATGGGTCCTTTGCAAGTATAGATTCCATTCTGCCACATTCCACTGTGTAAGGTTGTGAATGATTCTCAGGTGCAAGGGCCCAATGGTCACTTTTCTTATCCTTCTGGCCTCTCCTCTGCTATTCAACACAGTGATCATTCCTCTCCTTATGCAGATGACTCACTCCTTGGGCATTCGGATTGAAGGGCATTGAGTTTCGTCAAAATTCTCCTTGTCACAACGCTTGATGCTTAAACTGAATCTTTCTAAAAACTCGAACTAATCCTTTTCTCACCTAAACTGGTCCTGTCCCCCCATCTTTCTATTTAAATACCCCCATTTCCCGAAACCAATGGGCATTGCTGCCTAGTAGAGATGCACTAGAAACTCGAATCGAACCAGAGTAGAGCCAAACTTTTTCGGAATTCGAACGAATTTCGGAATTCTCGAACTATTCCCGGATGGGATTTCGATATTTTAGAACGTTAGATAAATTCGAATGTTCGACCGTTCGAGCATCGAATCCGTGAGTAAAGTGTCCATTAAACCTATACGCGAGACATCGAATCCGCGAGTAAAAATGTCCATGGTTTCTAGGCACGAACGCGAACATCGGAATACACGTGGTAAAGTCTCAATTAACCTATACGCGAAGCATTCGAATCCACGAGTAAAATTGTCCCATGGTAATTAGGAGCGAACATCGAATCTACGAGTAAAGGTTGGTTTTTCCAATTCCATTAAAGCCTATACGCGGGCATCGAATCCGCGAGTAAAATGACATGGTACCTGGGCGCGAACGAACTCCAAAATAGCTAGCGCGAAGAGTGAAAGAGGTAAAATAGATTTTTCGATCTCCTGGATATTTGGACATGTTCCCCAGACAATTCCCAGGTCCCACAGCCATTTACATTAAGATACCATTAATATGTTTAATTGTATTTCATTAGAACTTTTCGAACTATTTGAACTCCCATGACTTTAATGGTCTGTTTTCGAATTTTTAACTTTCTATATAGTTCATCAAAAGTTCGAAAACGGACCGGACGAACTTTCTAAAGTTTGACCCATCTATACTAGCCTAGGGTAATTATTATGGACTACTCTCTCTCCGTTCTAACCACATTAATAGTTGCAAAAAACTGCCGATGTTTCCTCACAATATCAGAGAAAAAATTTGCAGGTTACTCTCCCGACTAACGTACTGCTTATGCATGTGGCTCATCCTATCACGCCTGGACTATTGTTAACCTACTACTCACTTGTCTTCCTGCCTCAGTCAGTACTAAACTCTTCTACACGTTATTGTTTTTTCCCTCTAATAAATAGGGATGGGCATAGAAACTCGAAAACTCGAAACCGAGTTCAGCCGAACTTCCGAGTTCCGGGACGGACCCAGACTTCTCGAAAACATCCCGGACACGGGACTTGTCGATATTCCCAGAACTTTCGATGATATCGAATGTTCGAAACGTTCGAAACGGAATTCGAAACATCGAAAAATCATGAATTTAAAAAAAAGGTTTGCCCACAGTCCAAAAAATCACCCAAATGGACAGCCTAATGTTGAGCATTGCCTAGCCCCTGCGGTATAAAAGGCAATGCCCACACAGCGCCATTAGTTAGTCAGTTTGTGTTTAATGCGAGACCTGACAGTGTAGGAGTAGTTGGAGAGAGATTTTTGCGCTTTGAACTTCTGTGTGTGGATTCAAGCGTGGTGAGTTTGTAGATCTTGAGTTAACCACCCTGATTCACACATCTTGAGACCCCACAGTCCTTTTAAGGAGAAACCTTCCTTGGTGAGACCAACAGCATTTTAAGGACTAACTCCCCTATAAGACACAATTTTGTGATGAGACCTTTTAGAGTCTAGGTGTCCTGTTTTTTTTGTTTGTTTCTGTATCTGTGTGTCAGCGTTGTGACGTTTGTGTGCCATAACTGACTGTGCTGCCCGTTCAGCAGACAAAACAGCGCTTTTGCTGGTGATTGCCTATTGCTGTCAGGTTGTGTATGTTGTTGCTGTTTGTGGTTTTGTTTGCGTCAGTTGGTGCCTGCCTGGCTCGCCAATAATGTTGTCAAACTGAAGTGAATATAATTGCGACAATGGTGCTGTTTCCTGACAAGCGTATCCCTTCCCCGATTTCCCTGCACGAAGCATACACTGAGGGAGAGAAGCCAATGGGGAATGGGTAGTCTGTCTGGAGGGGCCAAGCCTGCTGGCTCAAAATATGTTGTCAAACTGAAGTGAATTACTGCTACTCAATGGTGCTGTTCCTACAAACTCTATCTCCTCCCAGCTTTTCCCTTGCACGAAGCATACTCTGAGGGAGAGAAGGCAATGGGTATGGGGTCTGTCCGGTGGGGCCAAGCAGCCTGGCTCCGCAATAAGTGTCAAACTGAAGTGAATCTATGCCTACTCAAGGTATGTTCCACAATCCCTATCCCCTTCCCCGCTTTCCCTTGCATGAAGCATACTCTGAGGGAGAGAAAGCCAAGGGGTATGGGGAAAAGCCCTAAATAATTATGTTTGTAGTCAATGTCATTTGTAAAGATAAAACACAGAGATTTGTTTAGTTTTAAACTTCTTTTTTTAGAAACGAAGCACTTGCTACATATTAATAATATTAGAAACAATAATCAAATAATAAAAAAAATACATGAAAAAATAAAATAACAAAACATGGTTGCAGAACAAAAAAAAAAAACAGCACCCTAATTATTTTTTAAATTTCGCGCTTAATGCGCAAATGTCTCTGTGCATGGAGAGCAAGCGCCCCTTCATGAGCATCTTGGCGCCTTCAAAGCGCCTCAGACGCCTGTTCATATTCCCCCACGCTGGCGTGTGTCCCTGCTGGCGTTGCTGGTGATGGCGGGTGGCAGTGGTGGTTGGTGAAGGGGGAAAAGGAACTGGAGGGGGTCATGGTGGAGGTGACCCTCCCGCTCTGATCACTCTCAGAAATTCGTCCCAAATCTGCAAATTTATATATGAAAAAAGTTAATTTTAATTATAAATAATAATAAAAAATAAGAATTATAAAAAATATGTAAAATTGTGAAATTTTCATGTGTACTAAACATTTACGAACCATTAACTAACAGTTACATTTACTAATCACTAACACTAACTAACATTAAAGGGCTAGGCCACACTTAGCCATTTTTCGTTTTTTTTTTTTTTTTGCGTTTTTGGCACGCGTTTCGGCATTCCACGTTTGCGTTCCGCGATTTTTGCTTTAAAATGTAAATCGGATGGGAACGCGAAAATGCCCACGATTTCCGATCGATGCGCATGCGATTGGTTGTCCGTTTTCGGTTTTGGTAACGCATGACGTTCACCATTCTGGGGCGTTAACACATGCGTTTCCATAACGCAAAAAGGCAAAAACGCATGGCAAAACGTGAAAGAAAAATAAAAAATGCACAAGAATCGCACGCGCGCAAGTCGCGGTGCGATAAAGATCGGGAATTTGGTGCACGATTCCTGTGCGTTACAGTGCAGCCTCACCCGTACTAACATTAAAAAATATATACTTTGAGTCGTTTATGAAAAAAGAGCTTCAAAATCTCTGTATTATAATTAAATATTGTAAATATTTTCATGTGTACTGGTTCCTTTAACTAACATATATAACATTAAACTGTTACATTAAAATTTGCTAACACTACTTAACACTAAACATAGCACTTGGAGGCCTAAGGAAGAAAACACTAAAGGCCGCAATCGTTTGTGGCGAGTTGGCAAATTCAAAGCGCTATCGCCAATCCAAGGTATAAAAGTAACAAGAAAAGTGACAGTTAGGGCTAGGCCACACTAGCGCGTTATTTCGCGAGTTTGACGGCATGACGCTTCGCGATCGCGATTGACACCCGCGGGTTCTTCGCTAAAATGGAAACCCAGGAATGCGAAAATTCCACGATTTCCGATGTGGCATGCGATTGAACTCCGTTCGCGTTTTGGTAACGCATGTGTTCACAATTTTGTGCGTTAATGCAGAGTTTCCATAACGCGAAATGGCAAAAAACGCGAATGCAATTGAAAAGCGCACACAATCGCCGGACGATACCGCTCGCGATTTGTGCGCGATTCCTGTGCGTTGCAGTGTGGTCTAACCTAAATTCGTTATATATAAGGTGAGCTACTTAGTGCGGGGGCAAAAACCGGTGGGTTTTTATACACAACTCAATCACAGACAAAATTTGATATAGTAAATGTCGTACTTGTCTTGGACATTCTGCTGGATGTCCTGGAACGTAAGTTCCGTCTCTACGTTTGAGGTCTGACCACCTCTTTTGAGCTGCGGGTGGTCAATCAATGCGAAATGAGTCCGCAGTTTCGCCTGCAAGGTGGCGCATTATGCGCCGTTACGCTTTTAATGTTGGGGGGTGCGATTGGCCACCACGTTCATGAACCCAGCCGCGGTGAGAGAGTCAACCATCAGAGCCTGCCATTGCATGGTGGCCATGGCTTTCGGTTGGAAAAGAAATGGTGGAATGACTACACCCACTTTCCATTTTAGATCCTGATGCATATTGAAGTCAATGGCGAAGAAGGGATTATAACTCGATGCGACTCGAATCCGTTGAGAAAATGACAGTGGTATACTAGGGCGAGAATCGAATCCCACGAGTCAAGTTTTTTTAATTTAAGGCATATACGGAGCATCGAATCCGACGAGTAAAATGTCCATGGTATCTAGGCCGCGAACATCGAATATCTACGAGTAAAACGTGTCAAGAAAGCCTATACGCGAGTATCGAATAAGATGCGATGTAAAATGTCAATGTACCTCGAACGTTCGAACGCGAAAGTGGCAAAAGTAGCGCGCGTGAGAGTAAAATCGATTGTCTCCTTGCCATCTATCCTTCTGGATGTCACAACGCTGCCCTTAAACTGAATTTTCTAAAACGAAACTATCCTTTCTCACTAAACCTGGTCATGTCCATCTTTCTCTATTTTAATACCCCCATTTTCCCTAACCAATGGGCATGCTGCCTAGTAGAGAGCATGAACTCGAACGCGAACCAGAGTTCGAGCAAAAACTATTTCGAATTCGAACGAATTCGGACTTCTCGAACTATCACCGGATGCGGGTATTTTCGATATTTTAGAACTTTAGATAAATATCGAATGTGCGACCGTTCAGAGCATCGATATCCGCTAGTAAAGTGTCCATTACAAATTAAACCTATACGCGAGCTATCGAAATCAGCGAGTAAAATGTCCATGGTATTAGGCACGAAACGCGAACAGCGAATTACACGGGTTTAAAGTCTCACATTAAAACCTATACGCGAGCATCGAATCACGAGTAAAATGTCCTGGTATCTAGGAGCGAACATCGAATTACGAGTAAAAGGTCCATTAAAGCCATACGCGGGCATCGAATCGCGAGTAAAATGTACATGGGTACGGGAGAGAACGAACTCAAAAATCGCGCGAGAGTGAAAGAGAGTAAAATAGATTTTTTCGAATCTCCTGGATATTGGAAACATGCTCCTCAGACCATTTTCCCGTCCCACAGCATTACAGTAAGTTACCATTAATATTTAATTGTATTTGACCTCAAACTTTTCAACTATTTGCCTCCCATAGACTTTCCCGAATAGTTCGAAATGTGCGACTATTCACCCTTTTTGAAGAAAACATACACGAGATCAGGCTCTTTTAAAAACGATGAATGACTGAAGGAACCTGCATGGGGGAGGAGGGAGTTCAGGGGCCAGGCCCCCAAACTTCACAGGGGGGCTCGGGGCCCATTCCCGTATACCCCTGGTCCTGCTGCACACTTCGATCAACACAGAACCAGCTTATGTACAGACCCCCCACTCGGACTGCTTCCTCTCATTTTAAAGGGCAGTCCACCCCCAAAACTATATCCCCCCAACTACTGCGCCCCACCATGTAGGGTAGAGTTTAATCCTTACCTCACCTCCCAGCTACATAGGGGTTCTCCTGTAAACCCCCACCCCAAATCCCAAAACGAACACCAGGAGGTTACAGGGCTCTGCTGCTATCTTGCCTCCGGTGATATTTGCCATGCCGCACTGCAGACCTTTCTCCCCCCTCCCTCTCCCTCCCTCTCCTCCCGTTTTCTACTATTCCTCCCCCTAGCAGAATCCCCACTAATATGCTGACTCCCCCATGTTCCCCCAGAACCAACCGCCATATTTTTTTTTTTCAAAAAGACTCCCCAAAACTCATTACTTACTCTCTCGCTTTTCCTCCGCTGCACTGAAATGACCGGCAGCCGCGGCCGTGATGGCTGCGCTCGCCAATCACAGACGCGACTGCCCGGTCCCCGCCCCTCTGCTTGCATTCTCGCAAGCAGAGGGCCGGGCAAGTGCGGCGGAATAGGAGAAAGGAACGAGGGGGAGGAGGAACTAGCGGGAAGGTAAGTATGAGTCTGGGGGCTTCTGAAAAAAATTATTTATGCGGTTGGGGATGGGAGACAAGGGGAAGCAGCATATGAAAAACCATTTTAAGGGGTGGATATAACCCTTAAAAAGGACCAATTTCTACTCACCTTTCTCTGCTCTCTTAGTTAGTTTTCCAACCCAGGGTGAGGACCTGAAATGCTAGGTCCTCACCCCGGGTTCACTGAAACTTGCGGCATTGATATACTTACTATTCGATGACTCCAATGGAGCACTGTCCCCTCCTCCCCATCAGCGACGAGGGGGTGAGTCATTATTAAAGGGCAGGTTCAGGTCTCTAGTGGTTAATGTCCTACCACTGCAGTACACTATTGCGCATTGAACAATTGGTGAGTACTGGCACAGACAAAGGGGAATTCCTTTGGTTCTTCCCCCATTTTTTTGCTACCAATTGGTGTTTCTTCTTTCCCCCCAATTGACTTTAGGAAATAGGTTTGTATGGTCCGTTCATCATTTACCAGGTGTTCTGTCTGTTTGATTAATAGATGAGGGTAGAGGAAGTCCACCCTCCCTCGTGTATATTCTAAATCTAAGTAAATCTGACATAGTCATATTTGTGATAAAGATAAGTGCCAAAGAACCAAAGATCAGCACTAAATTCCAACGATCAGTGCCAGGTGCCATACAAACAGGTGGCCAAAGTATCTGAGTACACAAAGGCTAATAGTTCTAAGATAAAAATAACTTTGATTGAAACAGTTTTTCAAACGCTATTTATGCGTTTCAGCATCTACCATGTCAGGCACCCTCAGTAAAAAGATCCGCACCATCCTCAGGATATAACGTTCTAACTGGCTGGAAAAAGGGGTATATAGCCGCTCCCATGGGCGATCAGAGCAGACAGTGATTAAACCAAAATGTAAACTACATTTGTAAGGTAGTAAAACCTGAACAAACGGTCCTTATTAGCTAAAATATTATTCTAATGATTTTCGATATCTCCAATGTCAGTAGTATTTGATGATAAAAACACAATGTTTGTTGGTGCATGCTGCCCCCTAGTGTTCAATCATTAGGCATAAACCTTTTTATCAGTGTAATAGTAGTGAGAAAGTTTTTGTTTAATACGGAGTAGAGCTTGTTATATTCCTCTAAACAACAAGTGAACCCACGTTTTGTGTTCAGTATTAACAGTTAGTTTTGACCTTTTTTTTTTTGTGTGAGTAGTTAGTAATTTTTTTTTTTTTTTCGGTCACATTTCGACACACACCCCTCTCGCCCCCCAAAACTAATTACTGCCAAAACCTAGTCATTTCTAGGTTAAAAAAATCTCCCTAGACACTCCTAACCAATTTAACCAGCACCCTATCCTCAAATCTCTTCTGTGCTGGCTATAGCCTGTTACTGCACTTACTTAGCAGCACGACAAGAGGCTTTGTCCAGTAATGCCGGCAGTTGCCAGCTCACAATGTTGTCCATGCTAGGAATGAGAGAGGCAAGGTGTTGCTCCCCTCCCCTTTCTCCGCTCTCTAGTTCTCCCCTTTCGTCTTCTCTTCCTCCTTTCACCCGTCTGGCATTTCTTCCTTTCCCTCGCCTTGATTTATTCTCCTGTCCCATTATCTTTGTATATTCTACCTCTTTCCCCCCGTGCTGTTCTCACCCTCTTTCCCTCCTCTTTTCTTTCTCCTCACTGCCTCATGTCTTTTCTTTTTCTCCCCCCCTCTCCCCTCATCTTCCTTTCTCCCCTCCCTTTCCCCCTCTATTCTTCCTCCCATGTATATAGTCCCATCAGCACTATATGCATTGATCATGTGTAGCGTCACAGTGTCTATGACCGCTCTCTTCAATCTTCTCCTTTCCCGTCGCCCCTTCTTTTTTCTTTTCCTCCTTTTCCTCCCCTCTACCTTTCTCTCCTCCCCCCTCCTATCACCGCACCACATCTTTTCGTTTGATCTGTATTACCCCACATGTTAACAGTTGCCGCTGTCCGGAATTTACATATGAGCTACATATTTATACAAACCACAGTATTCTCCCTCGTGTGACCATTGATGCCTAGCCGACTTCAATGAAAACTCACGTCTCATCGTTCGTTCACCTGTGACGCGCACTATACATGAATGTTTATATTATTCGCGACATACCGCGCTGCTGGTGGCTGTCGGCCACTCACACTCGGCCTCTCGTTCTCTTAGTTCCCCGATTACCATTGATTTTACACTGACCACGATACCCAAGGAAGGGGGTAAAGTTGTCAATAACACAATGTGGAATCAGTGGGTGACTAACAATTGTCTTAAGACATCTCCGATGCCTCTAAGCAAGACACCGTATTAGCACACTGAGCCGTGCCTGACTGTTTGTGTTTACTGAAAGTCTCATTTATTTAACCTTTTGAAAGCATTTAAATGATTTGCAGGGTCTCTTCTTAAAGGGACAGTTCTAGTTGGAACAGTGTTATCAATATATGATTAAATTGTTATTTTTTGTGTTGTAATTGATCTTATTACAATCCACCCGTAGTTATTCTACCTATTGATCACTCCATTTTTAACAACTATTAGTCGCTTGCCCTTATGGATTCTTTTATATTCTCTTTTTTGATTGCTTCACCGGAACTCTTTCCGTCTGCACCTTGTACGTGTATGCTTGACCTCACTTCTGCAGGTTCTAACGGTACCACTCCTGTTTGGTTTTTTTCCCTCTATTCCTAGGCATTTGCGCCCATACACATGATTCTTTGTATATTTACACCCTCTCAACAGTTTATTTCCCACACTTGTATGGTCCTGTCGGTGCGGGTCTTCAACAGCTCAGTATCTCTTCTCGACGCTAACTGAATCATTATATCCCAGCTATCTGCCGCGCGTGTTATTAACGCGCGTCCCATTATTCCCTACGCACCTAGACCCTATTCTAAAGCTACTCTATGTATTTTTACGCGGATCCTGTCCAAACCACAGTGATTAGCACGCGATGTAGGTTTTGTAGCTAGTCATTCCCCTTTTTCCTTTTACAAACATGATTACAAAATATTTTGCCTGGAATGGAATATTAGGTCATTAGGAGAAAAAAAACTACTGATTCTCTCCCTCTGTCTTCTGTAAAAATACATGCCCTTACTTTTGCAACTTATGCTCGCACCCTCTCTTCCTCACATTTTCCCTCCCCCCTCTCCTTTATGAAGCGCCCCTTTTCGCCCCTTAATGATCGCCTGTTCCGATACTATTTCTCATCCCAATCCCTATCGGAGTTCGTCCCCCCCCCCCCTGTTCTTTGTCACTCCTTCTTCCCCCTCTCTCCTTCTCCTTCCCCTCCTTTCCCCCCCCCCTTTCTCCCGTATATCTCTTGACTCTCTCACTGACCGCTTCCTATTTTCGGTGGGACACACTTTGATGGCACCTTCCTCCCCCCACTATTATCGGACCGATCGTTCCATATATAGTCCATTTTATACGGTTTCCCAGAACAATTGTGAGTCGGGCAATTACACACATAATTATTATCAATGCTATATATTTAGTATAGGTAGCCAGTAACGGTGCTGCCAACAAAAAAATTCTGTTTGGTGCGTGTTAATTGAAATTAACTACACCATACACCATCCAGTACATTGGAGGAAAGGAAGAAGGAGGAAAAATATTTCCTTGGTTCTGCTAAAACCCAAATAATAGGTAGTGGGGGTCTTTTTGTGATGGTAAGAAAATAGGCAGAAAATTCACTAAAAGTGGTCATAAACAAACAACAGAACAAGTAGGAATTAAAAAGAATAATTTTAAATGAAAAAACATTCCCATTCCAGTGCTTGTTTTTTCAATAAAATGTTTAAGCAATGAGCATACACTAAAAATAGGTCACCAGGGAAGTCATTGCAAAGAGTTAAAAAATGTATTTCTCTTTAAATAAAAAAAGTGTAAGGCGTCAGTGTTCAACTGTGTTGTTTTTTTGGTGAATATCAAATGGTTTGTTTTTCCAAACTTTAATAACCTGAATAGTCTAGGATAAATGGACATCGGGGTGCCTGCATGATTTATGCTTAGAGGCTCCAAAATGGAAAATTATTAAGGTGTTTTAACAAAAACGCAATTAAGGTGCCTCATAAAACACAGAGAAACGGCTTATTGCATTGCTATCACTTGCCATTTAGGTGACTTAGTTGACTCAGGGGTTGTACAGGGGGGGGCGTTGTGTGAGAATCCTTGAAGACATCTTTACAGAAATAAAGATGTATTGTAGTCACTTTCTTTAAAATTGTTTTATAAGAGATACTGCCTGGACAGCGCTGACCGCATCAACCCATGACAATGCCTCTCAACCTGATACAACAGCTGTGGTTAACTGGCAACCCCACTAATATCGAGTTACATCAAATCATAAACTTTTCATACGGCAGAGATCCAGAGTGCTGAAATGAGTCATTTTTTGCAAAACATTTTATCGTTGCCTTTTGTATTCTTTAAGCTATGAGACTGCAGACACATCAGGTCTCACTATTGTTGTGACAATCGCGGGTGGAGTAGACTTACATATGTACATTTATGAAGACCTAATAAAAAGGACTTTGCACAGTGTGATGATTGTGCAAGCCAAGAGAAAGGATGGAAAACTGCCTGTTGTATTCTCATCTGCTGTTTGGGAGGTTCCTGTATAATGTAGAATTCTGCAAACATTTGACATTGAATAATGTTTTAATTGTTATTATTTCTAGCATGAGGTTGATGGACCTCTTCTACACATGTGGGTGTGGGGGATGTGGTTACAGACAGAATCTTGTGGGTCCACAATGAGGCTTCCTGATTAAATGGGCCGGAAATTGCTGGTTTCCACTCCAACGTTTTGCACTGGTTGGCATTTTCTGTTAATATACACTTCAACAATCCCTCATATGCTGTTGGTTTGTGTGGTAGAGAAACAAGATTACTAACAAAAACAGTTAAAAGAAACTTTTTCCCCCCACCCCACCGGAGGAAACCTTTTACTAAATTTTAAAGTTTTGGAATAAACATCCCCAGTTGCATTTACATGACTTAAGGGTGAGGCCCCCTAATATACCCAAGCGGATTGTAGGGAAAAGCGTTTCACTGTGTGGATGCGCCGCTTGTGACACATGCAATTCGCAAAAATTGATGTGAGATCAATAAGAGTATTGCCAGCAAATACACAGCGCACCAGTACTGGCCAATGGGCCAAACTCTTTTAATGCGGGATCGTTATCACAATAATGATAAGACCATTTTTATTGATGCCAGTGTGGCCTAGCCCCAATACACGGTTCGAATTCACTGTTGAATCTTTTAACATTCACTCAATTATGGGATACTACTGGATTTAAAGTGACGCTCCAAAAAATCTTCGGTGCAGCAATCCTAACTGGTATTTTTAACAATTATTACATGTATTGTAACCAGATATTAGACAAGTAGGGGTGAGCTAAAAGGTAGCAAAAAAAGCACTCCCACAGAGCAAAAAAATAGGCAGGAGCATTCTTATAACATATAATTAAAGTTATCTTGCAGTCTATGCTATGATGAATAGCATTGCCCATATATAAGAAACAAAAAGGATTTCTTACTCAGGTTCCACTCAGTAGTAAGGTGATTAGGCTGATATGCAAAAATTTCTTCTTTATGTTCCTATGGCTGAATACATATGCCAAACCACTGGCTTGATAAACATGCCCAATACAGCCTCCTCACCTTATTGTTTCCTAAAGCTTTTTAGCCATGCATGTGTCTGTGCATTCCAAGTTTCTACCCACAGAGCCTTATGAATCTGTATCTTTTGCACTGATGAAATCTAACACAGATTGAAAAAGGTCAGTTTCGCAGGTACGATGATTGGCTCATTTATACACAAAAAGGCCGTATTGCAGTGTAATAAGCCAGTGTTTTTTGTGTCTGGTCAGATTTTGTGGGCAATGCTATTGAATTATAGCTGAGACTGACAATATTACTTCTGTTCTTTATAACACTAGATTTATATAAAGATATGTTTTACTTCCATTTGGGAAAAGGTTATCCATCTCCCCCTCTGATTAAATTAGCTTTGTATACGATTCGAGTAGAGATGGATCCGTGCCATATGGAACCTCCGGTTCTGAATCTGATCAGTCCATCCAAAACGGTGGTTAATCATGTCGGAATTTTCGGATTTTGAAAATATTTTGCGAGTGTACTGAATGTACAAGGTTTATTTTCGGGAAACCTGTGATAATATAACTTGAATATTCGCTAAAACCCGAAAAATACGACCAGAAAAACTCAAAGTTAGTTTCAATCGTATTTATGAGGGTTTTGCATAAGTAAAAGGTTATTTTCGAGGGGGTTTTTTTACCGAAATAATCTCGTATATTCGTAACACTCGAAAATATGTTCGAAAGCTCACAAGTGAGTTCGTTTTCAGACCTTCTGGGTTGTATCAGTGATTCCGTTAAAATCCGAAAATGGAACAAAATTCAGAGTTTCGAGCCCATCTCTATGATGAGGCAGCGCAAGGGAAAAAGCAGTCACTAATTGGTTGCCATGTCAGCATCAAGCTTTGAGGGAGGAGCAGCTACTCTGCCAGAAGGAGACAATATTAACATAATATCTTGGTTAATAAACACATCGAGTATGAGCTAAATATATAGTTGGTGGGCAGGCTAGGAGAAGAAACGACAACCAAAATGGAGAGCAGACATAGTCATTTTAAACAAAACAGTGCCCTTAAAACACATGTTCTAAATAATTTCAATTGCAGTTCAACTTAACAAGTAATTGTCGTATGTTAATCTATAAACTTCACCACAGTTGAATGGAACACAAAGTTAAATGGACATCCCAGCCATATATAGAGTGGTTCATGTTAACATATGTTAGGGAGATCTCTAAGGCAACTAATAGTGAAAAACAAAAACTTTGTCGTATACAATGTATAGTCACTAGTATAAGCTGCCTACTTCCAGGTTTGCTGTGTGGCTTCGTTTCTTCAACTGCAGAAGTTTGAGCACAAGCTGTGTTGTAGTCCCCCTCCCTCTCGTTTAGTCCCCCATCAAGCAGTGAGGCTGTATACGAGTCCGAGCATTGTCAGTTGAAGGACTTTAAATGAAGTGCTGACATTCTGTGACCCCTCCCTTCCAGAGAGCTAGACTGCAAGCAGTCAAAGTGTGGATAAAGTAAGTAGCATATATGCTGAAGGAGGGGCAGAGGGGGAGAGAGAGGAGGACAAGTGGTGCTGAGATTCTTTAAAGTAAGTTACTGAACTCTCCCTGTTCTTAACTTTGCTAATTGTTATTTACTTTTTACCTAAAGTTCATTATCTCTCCCCTGACTTAGTGAGATCATAATCACTGAAGGAGAGTCAGTGTAACAGCAGCTTGTAGTAGAGACCTTCACAAACACAGTGACACTGCTTGTTGTCCTGTATCATTCATTTGCTTTAGTCTATATATTTCATAGATTGCACGTGTGTCTTGTTTGGTATATAGTCTGTATTACTGTATATATAATGTATTAGTGGTCCATTTGAGTCACTGGTTTTGTATGTATAATAAGAATTGGGGGGGAGGGGGTGTTTTATAGTGTGTTATGTCATATTGCTGGGTTAATGGTTATTGATTGTGTTTAGCACTACAGCATTTGACTATATGTTGCACATGGTACATATAGTGTGGGTGAGCGAGTGTGTGACAGTACTGCAGGGGAGCTTGGATGTGTGTGGGTGTGGCCTTGATTGACAGATGAGGTGTAGCAGCATCCTACAAATCCACAGATATCAAAGGCTTATATTTCGGGACTATGAAGAATTTAAGAAACTAAAGGTAACCTGGTGGATGGGATGACTTATAGGATACATTAGAAGAAATTTAAAAAAAAACTATTTTCTCACTATAATTGCCCTTTAAAAATTCCATGTTATGTCACTTACACATCCAGTTCTATAAATATCCTGGGGATGTCCCTACCACTCAGTTGAACTGAAAGAAGCCACTGGATAAGTAGTGAAATTACTAAAACAAGTCCATTTAGATGACAGAAATACTTGATATACAATAAATTGGATGACTGAAAACTTATAGATTAAATTCAATGATAATGCTCTAGTTAGTAAATAAAAAATCGGTTTTCTATAGAAAAAACTGTAACAACTTCCACAATTCCTTCTATTACAAACTGAGTTTACTTGAAGAGCCTATCTGCACATCTAAATCTGAGTCTGCATAGCCACAATTTACATCCAGGCAATATACATATAATTAAATTGTTCCTTGCTGTATAGCTCAAAATCATATATTAAAGAGAATAATTCTGAAAAATAACTCCCCACCTTCATTATTTATTTATAACAAGAAATTATTCTCATTGTGCAGTGGTGCATCCCTAAGTGGCACCATGTAAATAAAACTCACATTCATGACACCCTACTAAAGTGGTTATTTATACGTTTCTTAGATGGATGATTTCAGCTAATAGAAGGATACAAATGTAGGGTTAGTTTCAAAGGGGGGAGTTTTCAGTATAGCGGTTCTCTGAAAGTTTAGTACTGCACAAATCTATCTACTTATATAGATTCTATATAATATAAAAAATGGCTGGTATAGGCTCAGTATTCAGCCCTTGGCGACCCTCCTGGACAGGGGCACTTGCGCCACTACGTACAGAACTACACAGGCATAATTGAGAGATACTGTACATTTTTTAGAAAGGCTGAATAATCTTAATGTGAATACTAATGATAATATCTTACTGGTTACTTTAGATGTGGCCTCATTGTATACGGCCATCCCACATAAAGATGGCATTAATGCGGCCAAGAGGTGCTTTTAAAGAGTGACATAATGATGAACAGCAAATAAAATTTTTTGAGAATGCTTAAACTTAATTTTGTATAAAATCTTATTTGCATTTGATGGTAATTACTATTTCAGCTTCGTGGTACACCATGGGTTCCAATGCCGCTCCGTCATATGCCAATGCCTTTATGGCCTGGCAGGAGAGGAATGCATCTATCTGTTGCCGTCATTCGGCCAGACATTTGTCTGGCATGGCGGCGGTATATAGATGATGTAGTTTCCTCTATGGGGGGGCGGCATCTGGTTCTCTCTGGAATTTCATCAAACTATAAAGGAATTACATGAAAATATTGAATATGTTATCATTTTGATCCTACAACAATACATTTTCTAGATGTAGAGGTTAACTATGAAGGAGGGTTTAGTACAAAAGGTTATCACAAACCAATGATTGTAACAACTTTTGATTGTATCAGCGTTTTCATCCCTCACATATTAAAAAATCCATACCGTACAAGTCAGATTAAAAGAGGTGGACAGGATAACAAATAGTGTGAGAACAAAGAAATAGCTTACAAGGAATGTAAGGAAAGATTTAAAGAAAGGGGATACCCGATAGGAATTATAGATTCAGCATTGGGAAGATGCAAATATCCAAGTTTGTCAAGTAATAGAATTAAGTCTAAACAGAGAATCCCTTTCATTACAGATTATGCACTGGGGAGTGATCGCATAAATAAAGTGATAAAGAAACACTGGCACATTGTACAAGATACGTATCCAGGTTTAAAAGAATTTGAACAACCACCAGTGACTTGTACAGAAAAGGACGGACCATGGTTCCCATTTAACCTCTTACAGTATAGAATCAAAAAAGATAGGCCTGTGGCCAAATTTGACGTGTAATTTTAAATAGTAGTCTACGCTTATGGTGTCCTTGCGGGGACTTGTATACGTGGGGGAAAACACACACAGGCGAATAAAAGCAAGAATATCACAACATCGTTCAAGTATACGTATTAAAGATATGAAAGTCCAGTACCACAACATTACGTTGAAAAGGGACACACTGATTCTCAAATAAAATTCATGGTATTAGAATCTATTACTACACACACAGAGAGGAGGTGATAGGCAGTTAAATTGAAACGTGAAGTGTGTGGGTCCATAGATTAAGGACCTTATCCCAGGGGGATTAATAAAGACTACGATTTATATCTGTATATATAAATGTATGAGAAGTGTACTTGTCTATATAGTTTAACCACTATGGGGTTAAATATGGTTCCACTGTGTGAGGTCACTTCCTTGGAATGGTATAAATAGTCATAACTTGTAACACATGTGTATGCCATTTTTATATATAATATATATATATATATATATATTATATTAATCGCAGCGTTGGGGATACAGAGCACTCCAAGGACTTAACTCGAACATAAGTTTATTCAATAGTAGGAAAACATAACCTACGCGTTTCGGCTACATGAACGAGCCGTCATCAGGGTTAAGTATTGTCAGTACATAAAATAAATAGGTGAGTGCCCTCCCGAGACACACCTTCCCCTCGCCTCTCCATCCTGCCCCCCCCACGAGTGTCAACTCACGGGTTTAACCCTAACGTGCACTCTGTGTATCCATGTATAGAGCAGCTACCGTAAGGAAGAAAGAACCACGGCACCAAAGTCTATCGTGATTGGAATCCGACATATGGTACGGGAATGTGCAATAATACATATAAAGTGCCACGTGCTGAAAAAATAGATAAATTGATATATATAATAAACGGATAAAAATAGGTAAGTAAAAACAGGTAAGTAAACTAAAACTCACCTAATATGGCCTCGTACATACAGGATAGCCAACATCTTCTTCGGCTCCTATATGAATTCAAAGGCCCTATAGATAACATCATATTTATGTCCTGCGATGTAAAAAACCTCTACACAATTATCCCTCAAGTGGAAAGGGGTTGATATCTGTAGGAGACACTGGTAAAATCGGGGCACAGGGATCTCTATCGAATTCCTTATGGATCTACTCCTACTCACATTAGAAAAAAATTACTTTCGATTCGAGGAGAAGTTCTTTCTCCAAAAGCTGGTCAGCAATGGGGTCTAATATAGGCCCAGCCTTTGCAAATTTGTTTATGGAAGAGTTTGGGCTAAATTCATTATCCCCAAGGGGGGCAGTCACATCGTCATGTACAAGAGATACTAGACGACTTATTTCTTCTATGGGAAGGCACTACAGACGAGGCCAAGGGGTTTGTTGAGGCATGAACGGTCTGGGGTCTCCAGTGCAGCTTACAGCTACAATACACCCAATGTTATTGATTATTTGGATCTTAGAATCTTTAAGGAGGAACAAAAAATTTGCTCCACATTATTTACTAAACCCACAGACCGCAACACCCTTATGCATGCCTCAAGTTTCTTCCCTGAAACGCAAAAGCAGGGGATTATTTACTCACAGGGACCGAGGGTTATTAGGAACAACACTATCCCTGAGAGGGAAGAAACCCACTGAATGAATCTACCCAAAAATTTGTGGACGGGGCTATAACAAGGAGGGACAGTGCGCAAAGAAATAGCGAGAGCAGTCTCACATCACGCACAGTGGTAGCACCAAAAGTTGACAACAAAAAAGTGGGGTGCCCAATCCCCTCATTAGCTCCTATTTCACTTACAGTGGCAGCTCAAAAAAGCATAAGTAACCGATGGAGGTTCTAAAAAATGACACAAAATCCCGTTAGCCCTTTCCAAACCGCTTCGCATACAGACGAGGCAGGAACCTTAAAGATATGCTGGTTAGGACGACTTTAAGGTTCAGCCTAGGGGTTAACCCATCCTGGTACCTAGTACAAGATTGGGTTTCTTACAAATGCCAGGGTTGCTTGGCGTGCAGAAGTGCCCTTACAGGTCCGGACTTTCCACATCCCCACAGCGGACGTAGGATTAGATCAAACACAGATTGAATTGTCTAAGCACATATGTCATTTATTCATCTCTTGCCCTTTGGACTGTACTACGTTGGGAAGACTACAACGACACTACGGGAACAGGATGGCCAACCCAGGCAGGCCATACGAATAAGTGAAGCCATGACATACCCAGGGGTGATAATGTGCCTAAATGGTGTGACAATTTGGGGGAACAATCAGTGGCAAGACACTTAGGGAAAAGGGTCACCCACCGGCCACACTTAAATGGATGGCGATTGATTGGGAAGCTCCTATAGAAGGCAGAGATCGCAAACGGGCACTACTACAGAGTGAGTCCGTTGGATTCGTAAACTGGGAACTCAGTCCCCAATGGGGATTAACGAACAAGAGGCCTTAGCGTGCTTCTTGTGATCCTGCTATGGGGCCGTCATGTATGCTTTTACAAGTCAATGCTAGTTTGGTACTATACCTTGCCACTGACATCGAGTACCTATTCGGGTAGATCATTCTCCCCGTATAATCTATTTATGTGGTTATTTACTATTAGGTATATCTTTAAATTGTTGTATGCATATATGATTCGTTGTGTTACCCTAATATTTTTATTCCCTACTAGCATTGCCATATAGTGTCTTGATTTCCTTACACTGTGGGCATTGATGTCTATCCATAGCCAGTTTTAGTGTACTTACCTGTTTTACTTACCTGTTTTATCCGTTTATTATATATACACTATTTATCTATTTATTCAGCACGTGGCACTTTTATGTATTATTGCACATTCCCGTACCATATGTCGGATTCCAGATCACGATATGACTTTGGTGCCGTGGTTCTTTCTTCCTTTACGGTAGCTGCACTATACATGGGTATACACAGAGTGCACGTTAGGGTTAAAACCCTGTAGTTTTGTATGTTGGACACCTGGGGAGGGGCGGGATGGAGGGGCGAGGGGGAGGTGTGTCTAGGGAGGGCACTCACCTATTATTGTTATGTACTGACGAATACTGTAACCCTGATGACGGCTCGTTCATTGAGCCGAAACGCGTAGCTTATGTTTTCCTACTATTGAATAAAACTTAGTGCGAGTTAAGTCCTTGGAGTGCTCTGTATCCCAACGCTGCGAATTACATATTCACACAGTAGCACCCAGGCCACAGACCACTGCTAACGGAGTGCGAAGGATTCTTAACCTGTATATATATATAATATATATATATATAAAAGGAATAGTCCTGAGCACAGGACTATTCTTTTTGTGGCTAGGAATTGCAGACGAGGCATCTGTATCCTTTGAAGCACCCGTTAACCCATGAACATGGACTATATATATATATATATATGTAGAAATAAAGGAGCACATCTGGGATTATCCAATGCTTTAATGTGCTAAATGTCAACGCGTTCGGTCCGTTACAGACCGTTCTCAAGACAACTCACAGCACAAGTAAACAAACTTAAATAGCAGTGCTCATCACGTGACCCTCCCTACATGTGATAGAAGTTCCCCTCCACACAACATTCGTCCACATTTGGGTAAACTTTTATAGGGTAAGTCCTTGGTTATTATTCAGGTGGTTATATGATAAAAATCCAGCCTTGTCCATAATATCACATCATCCTAAGGTCCCAAATATAAAATGTCAAGTCCAAAAATGGTGGGTAATATATCCAAAAAAGTGCAAGTGTCTGTAAAATAATGGCCCATTAAACACCTTATACGTATAAAATGATTAAAAAATCTATAAAAGATCTGTAAAAATGCCTGAACTACAGTACTTAAGGCCAAAAAATATAAAATACCTTCTGGTAGTTGCTAGGTGAAAAAACCAAATCATATATAACTAAATAATAAATATACATATAGCATTCCTCCTCGAGTGTAAATACACATGTGAATTTTACTAACCAATAGGTGTACAAAAGTGAATACCGTATATACTCGAGTCAGTACATTTACTTGTGCATCCAGCTCTCCAGGGATTCCTGTCTGTAAGTGCAGCCTCCAAGTTGAATCCTGTGTGCATCCGGCTTCCTGTCAGTAAGTGCCATCTGCAAATAGAATCCTGTTCATTACCGTACCGTACTTAACCAATTCGGCAGCCCGGCGCTGAGTCCGTATTGGCGCGCCGGTGACGTCACTGTCCGGCGCACGGGCAGTGAAATCAGCCGGCGCGCCAATACAGGGACTCAGCGCGCGGCTGACAGGAAGCCCGGATGCCACACAGGATTCAACTTGGAGGCTGCACTTACAGACAGGAATTGTGAATAAAGAGTTCTGCCCAAATATCCATGAAGATCTCCAGATTCTTTGGAAGTTAGAGACTTTATCCAAATGAACATTACAATATGGGCCTGCACTTACAGACAGGAATCCTTGGAGAGCTGGATGCACAATGGAGAGAAGGTACCCTTTGAATTAGGTGGGGGGTGAGGGTGGTGTAGATGTTTGGAAACTACAACTCCCAGCTAATAAAGCATGCGGGAGGTTGTAGGTTCCAAACATCTGGAGTGCCAAGGAATGAGAATTTAGAATGTCAATTTCTACCCTCGGTTTATACTGAGTCAATCACTTTATTGTTTTTTCAGGTACAATTGGGTACTCGGTTTATACTCGGGTCGGTTTATACTCGAGTATATACGGTAAAAAGTAGATAATTACTAAAAAGCTTTTTATATAAGATTAATTTTTCTAAAAAAAAAGGTTTGGAAACAAATTTGAGAAGTTAATACAGACGAACCCTGTTTTATATAAAACATGATAGGGAGCATTTCTGTTCAAACCCCTAGGGGCTACTGTATCTAGGCTTTAATCCATTGTGCTTCCCGTTGAAGCAGCTCTCTATCCCTATCTTTGCCCTCCTTAGGTAGGACCAAATCTATAGCCATCCATCTGAAATTGGCTAATGAATGATAGGCTTCTTGAAATTGCTCGCTAAAGATTGTTCCCCATATTGAGACCGGGCTTTACTTGATTTATGGGTCGTTATTTCAAGGGCTGTCCTTATAGATTTCCTGTGGTTGGCCATCCTGTCCCTAACACTCGTGGAGGTTTTTCCTTCATAATAATAACCACACTGGCATGTAATTATGTAAACCACATAACTGCTCATGCATGTGAGTCTATGTTTAATTCTTAATCCAATTACCCTTATGTGGATGGGGAAAATCTATGCCCGTAGTTATGTATCGACAGGTTTGGCAGCCTTACAGCTGAAAATCCCAGCTTGGGTTTTGGCATCCAGTTTTTTGTTTCTCTGGCCCGGTAAAGCCGGTCTCAATGGGGAACAATCTGTAGCGAGACATTTCAAGAAGCCCATCATTCATTCGAAGCACCCACGCCATTTGTTGGATCACTGGTTCACGCGCACACCCCTCTCTCTTGATCCGTCCAGCAGTAAGTGCAGGATGAATACTAAGAAGTTAACCACGGACACCTTTGCTCCCAGCGTATGGGCTTACATCCATCAACACGGATGATGATTTTATTTTACACATCATGATATCCGAGGATTGTTCACTGACACGGCAGTTCGCCTCAGTGTAGAAACTGACAACGGGAAGCTTTCTTCCAACTCCTGAGACTGAGGAGAAGGAGATTGATCTCCATCTGCACGGCATGTTCTTTCTGATTACCACAGGAGCCGTAAATTACCAAGGGGATTCCGCCTAAGAAATGTTCCCACGATAGGCAGGACAGATAGTGAATTCTGTTCCCGCTGGGTGGGATTTGAATAGGTGCTCATTCGATCTCCTACTCCTGGTTATCGAACAAGTGGGGAGAAAAGATTACAGAATGTACGGACTGACATTGCCTCCTTTGAAACAGAAAAAAGCCCATCACTTACAGCTGACACGTCGTGTGATGGCTGGGAAATTAAATACCCAGTTACACAAGTATAGGGAGGAACTAATAGCTTTCAAAAAAAAGAAACTTACGGTGGTGGAAAATGATTATAAAGAAAAGAAAGTATACGGCTGGCTGTTTGGCAAACAGCCGGGACGCTTACACAGAGGAGAAGGATGGTAAACCAAGGGTCCTAACCACAGTGGAGAGTTCAGAGGATTCCCAACAGTCTGATTCCGAAAACCTTCAACCCCAAAAATCACCCAAGGAAACTATACCTCACAGCCCTAAAGCCAATTCTACTCGATCTTTTTTAGGGGTGGGCACGCGATCGGGGAACGCCCATGGAACAAAAAGTGGATACCAACCAGGAGAGGGGGGTTCCACAAGAGGCTCCGGACATCCTCCACGAGAAAGGAGGATGAAGGAGTATTCAACCTCAGCAGACATGCCTTGACAGTAGAAGAACAATCAGGTACTCAGTAAAGGTCTTACATTCGTCCCTACCCCCAATGTTGACAGGTTTAGGGACGAGTGGACCTTATAAATTTCAAAGGAAGTTAAAACTTAGAGATCTATTTGTGAGGAAGCTAAAGCCAAAAACCCCTTCTCCCCAAAAGTGTATTTGATCACCCAACACACCACTTCCATCAGAGGTTTGGCAGTATGGTAAGGTCTGATTTACTTTCGGGAACGGAAACCAAACCCCGCAGGGATAACCGACACCCCAAGAAAGCGGGCACTTAGGTCACTTAAGGAAGACCCCGAACTTTTCATAAGACCAGCCGACAAGGGGGTTAGTATTAGACTTATGGACAGGAGGAGTACTATTGCAAGGAAGCCTTAACACAACTGGGGGACCGGGCAGTATACAAATTATTGGAGAAATATCCAACTATCACATTTAAAAGACAACTAGAGATATTATAATTGTGGGAACCCAAAATAATTGGATCAGCCAGAATGAGGCCAAATTCCTGACTACAATTACCCGAAGTGTCCTATTTTCTACACGGTGCCCAAAATCCACGGCCCTGTGGATATGGGCTGAAACGGTAGGTCATCTGCCTACACTATTTATAATAAATCTTAAGTAAGACCCAGGAGTGCTCCGCTTGCTTTTCTGTTTATAACTATTCATCATCGGCAGCACCCGGGCGTTTAAATCTGGAACGGAGTGCGGACAAGTTCCTATTGATGTTATATATATATATATATATATATATATATATATATATATATTTTTTTTTTTTTTTTTTTTTTTTCTTCAGTTTACTGAAGGTGGCTTATAATCTATATAGACAGAAGCCAACGTATATAAATGTCAATACTGCAGTGCTGATTGCTAACCAATCTGGATAAAAAACTGGGAGCCTGTTTTAAGCTACGTACAGATTCTCAACCAACCCACGATGCACACTGGACAGAATCTGTCTGTATTTTTAAACATGGCTGCACACCACCCTGAATAGAGATGGCCAAAACGATGAGTTTTGTCCCGTTTTCGGATTTCGTGTGAAAATTCGAAAATCGAAAAACGGACCCATAGAAGTCTATGGGGAAAAAAAAATGAAAGTTTCTATCAATTTTAAAGGGCATGTCCACCCCCAAAACTAAAATTTAACCCCTACTGGCCAATCAAGTAGTTTAAAACAATCCTACCTTACATTCCTGCTCAAAATAGTTCCACTGCTGTGCCCCTCCAAAGTCCAGGAAACTGCTGTGTAGGAGCAGTGTGGGACTCATGCTGTGCTGAGACTTCCTCAACCTCATCAAGGTTGAGGCATGCTCAGTGCAGCCCTCCTGCCTCTCAGCCATCACGGACGCGGCGTGCGGTCCCGCCCCTGCTTTCAATTCCATGCAAGCAGAAGGCCTGAACACTGCAGCGGAGGAGAGAGGGCAAGTAAGTAAGAATCAGGGGACTTTCTAACAATTATAATGCGGTTGGGGCTGGGGAGCATGCCTACCACATATCAAAAGTTAAATTTCAGGATGGACATGCCCTTTAAGCATTAAATAGTAATAGTAGGTTACTGTAAAATAACACCGGGACCTGGGGAATGGTCTAGGGAACCCGTAAATATAACCAAATATAACCGTTAAAATAACCATTTAAAAACTATCTTCTCACGATCTGGCTGTTTTCGAGCTTTCGCGTTCGATTTTCGAGGGTTACCGAAAACCGAAACACACTTTGAGGGTTTTCGATATTACAAATACGAGGGTACCGAAATTGAACTATACCATCGAGGGTTACCGAAATCGATCTTTCCTTACGAGGGTTACCGAAATCGATCTGTACTTCGAGGGAGATCGACCGCTGCTTTCGGAGATTACCGCAGATTTGAGGGTTAACAAAATCGGCTCCTGTTTTCGAGGGTTACAGAAACCAGGACTTCCTCTTTCGGAGATTACCGAAATCGGCTTGTATTTTCGCAGATTACCGAAATCGGCAGTTCTGCTTTCGGAAATTAATTCCGGTTTTCGGAGCTTGTTCCTGTTTATCCACATCTGGATTACTGCTTCAAGATGCCCAGCATGGAGTAGCAGGCTTCATGGTGGCCTTCCTGGCCAGAAAGCAATTATGACGGGATGCGGCTGGCACACCCACATATTAAGCGGCGCAGATTGCGCATTATGACACGTTTGCAGCGGAAAGCTGCAAACGAAGTATGACGTGTTTTTTACAGTCAATGCTAGTTTGGTACTATACCTTGCCACTGACATCGAGTACCTATTCGGGTAGATCATTCTCCCCGTATAATCTATTTATGTGGTTATTTACTATTAGGTATATCTTTAAATTGTTGTATGCATATATGATTCGTTGTGTTACCCTAATATTTTTATTCCATACTAGCATTGCCATATAGTGTCTTGATTTCCTTACACTGTGGGCATTGATGTCTATCCATAGCCAGTTTTAGTGTACTTACCTGTTTTTACTTACCTGTTTTTATCCGTTTATTATATATATCACTATTTATCTATTTATTCAGCGACTTTGGTGCCGTGGTTCTTTCTTCCTTTACGGTAGCTGCACTATACATGGGTATACACAGAGTGCACGTTAGGGTTAAAACCCTGTAGTTTTGTATGTTGGACACCTGGGGAGGGGCGGGATGGAGGGGCGAGGGGGAGGTGTGTCTAGGGAGGGCACTCACCTATTTATTGTTATGTAGTAGTTTTGTATGTTGGACACCTGGGGAGGGGCGGGATGGAGGGGCGAGGGGGAGGTGTGTCTAGGGAGGGCACTCACCTATTTATTGTTATGTACTGACGAATACTGTAACCCTGATGACGGCTCGTTCATTGAGCCGAAACGCGTAGCTTATGTTTTCCTACTATTGAATAAACTTATGTTCGAGTTAAGTCCTTGGAGTGCTCTGTATCCCAACGCTGCGAATTACATATTCACACAGTAGCACCCAGGCCACAGACCACTGCTAACGGAGTGCGAAGGATTCTTAACCTGTATATATATATATATATATATATATATATAAAAGGAATAGTCCTGAGCACAGGACTATTCCTTTTTTGTGGCTAGGAATTGGCAGACTGAGGCATCTGTATCCTTTGAAGCACCCGTTAACCCATGAACATGGACTATATATATATATATATATATGTAGAAATAAAGGAGCACTCCTGGGATTATCCAACTTGCTTTAATGTGCTAAATGTCAACGCGTTTCGGTCCGTTACAGACCGTTCTCAAGACAACTCACAGCAACAGTAAACAAACTTAAATAGCAGTGCTCATCACGTGACCCTCCCTACATGTGATAGAAGTTCCCCTCCACACACCATTCGTCCACATTTGGGTAAACTTTTCATAGAGGTAAGTCCTTGGTTATTATTCAGGTGGTTATATGATAAAAATCCAGCCTTGTCCATAATATCACATCATCCTAAGGTCCCAAATATAAAATGTCAAGTCCAAAAATGGTGGGTAATATATCCAAAAAAGTGCAAGTGCTCTGTAATAAATAATGGCCCATTAATAACACCTTATACGTATAAAATGATTAAAAAATCTATAAAAGATCTGTAAAAATGCCTGAACTACAGTACTTAAGGCCAAAAATATAAAATACCTTCTGGTAGTTGCTAGGTGAAAAACCAAATCATATATAACTAAATAATAAATATACATATATGCATTCCTCCTCGAGTGTAAATACACATGTGAATTTTACTAACCAATAGGTGTACAAAAGTGAATACCGTATATACTCGAACTTTGTATCTTTGCTTTTGTATTCCTTTAAGTATGAGACTCAGCCACCATCAGGTCTCCACATTGTGACTGCGGGGTGGATAGACTTAATATGTACATTTATTGGAAACCTAAAAAGGTTTGCACATGATGTGCATGTTTGCAAGCAAGAGAAGGATGGAAAACTTGTGTTTATTCTCATCCTGCTGTTGGAGGTTCCTGTATTTAGAATTCTGCAAACATACATTGAATAATGTTTTATATGTTATTATTTCTATGCATGGTTGATGACCTCTTACACCAATGGTGTGGGGATGTGGTTACAAAGACAGAATCTTGGGGTCCACAATGAGGCTTCCTATAAATGGGCCGGAAATTATGTGTTTCCCCTCCAGTTTTGGCACTTGGCTTGGCATTTTCTGTTAATATACACTTTCCACAATCCCTCATTATGGTGGTTTGTGTGGGTCAGAGAAACAAGATTACTAACAAAAACAGTTAAAAAGAAACTTTCCACCAAGGAAACCTTTTACTAAATTTAATTTGGAATAACATCCCCAGTTGCATTTACATGACTTAAGGGTGAGGCCCCCAATATACCAAGCGGCATTGTAGGGAAAAGCGTTTTCTGTGTGATGCCGCCGTTGTGACATGCAATTCGCAAAAATTGATGTGGATCAATAAGGTATTGCAGCAAAAACAGCGCACCTAGTCTGGCCAATTGGCCAACACTTTTTTAATGCGGGGATCGTATCACAATCATGATAGATCGCACTTTTATTGATGCAGTGTGGCCTAGCCCCAATACACGTTTCAGAATTCACTGTCTGAATCTTATACATTCACTCATTATGGGATACATACTGGATTTAAAGTGCATGTCCAAAAAATTGGTGCCGCAATCCTAACTGCGTATTTTTAACAATTAATTACATGTATTTGTAACCAGATTAGACAAGGTAGGGGTGAGCTAAAGGAGCACAAAAAGCACACCACAGAGCAAAAAATTAGGCAGGAGCATCTTAGTAAACATATAATTAAAGTTATCTTGCAGTCTATGCTATATGAATAGCATTGCCCATAATATAAGAAACAAAAAGTGATTTCTTACTCCCAGGTTCCCCATAGTAAGAGGCAGGGATATGCAAAAATTCTCTTTATGTCCTATGGCTAATACATATGTCCAGAACCACTGGCTTATAAACATGCAATACGCCTCACCTCTCCTAAAGCTTTTTAGCTGCCTTGTCTGTGCTTCCCAAGTTCTACCCCACAGAGCCATGAATCTGTATCTTGCACTGATGAGATTAACACGATTGAAAAAGTCATGTCTGCAGGGTAGATGATTGGCTCATACCAAAAAGGCTGTATTGCATGTTAATAAGCCAGTGGTTCTGGTCAGATTTTGTGGGCAATGCTATTGATATAGTATGAGACTGACAATATACTTCTGTTCTTTATAACCAGATATATAAAGATATGTTTTCTTCCATTTTGGAAAAGGTATCCATCTCCTCCCTTGTTAAATTAGCTTTTATACGATTGGTAGAGATGGATCCGTGCCCATAGGAACCTCTCGGTTCTGAAATCTGATCATCCATCCAAAACCGGGGTAATCATTCGAATTTCAGGATTTCGAAAAATATTTTCGAGTGTTACTGAATGTACAAGGTTATTTTCGGGAAACCCTTGAAAATAACTTTGAATATTCGCTAAACCCGAAAAATACGACCAGAAACTCAAAAGTAGTTTCCAATCGTATTTATGAGGGTTGTCAAATGTACAGGTTATTTTCGAGGGTTTTTACCGAAAATAATCTGTATATTCAGTAACACTCGAAAAATATGTTCGAAAGCTCACAAGTGGAGTTCGTTTTCAGACCTTCTGGGTTTCCGTGAGTTCCGTAAATCCGAAAATGGAACAAAACTTCAGAGTTTTGGCCATCTCTATGATGAGGCAGCAAGGGAAAAAGCAGTCATAATTGGTTGCCATGTCAGCAATCAAGCTTTGAGGGAGGAGCAGCTACTCTGCCAGAATGGAGACAATATTAACATAAATACTGGTTAATAACACATCGAGTAATGAGCTAAATAATCAGTTGGGGGCAGGTAGGAGAAAGAAACACAACAAATGGAGAGGACCTAGTAGTCATTTTAAACAAAACAGTGCCTAAAACACATGTTCTAAATAATTTCATTGCAGTTCCACTTTACAAGTAATTGTCTACTGTTTAATCATAACTTCACCACTAGTTGAATGGACACACAAGTTAAATGGACATCCCCAGCATATATAGAGTGGTTCATGTTAAACTATGTTAGTAGATCTTAAAGGGCAACTATAGTGAAAAAAAAAACTTTGTCTGTATACATGTATAGATCACTAGTATAAGCTGCCTTACTTCCATTTCTGTGTGGCTCGTTTCTTCACACTGCAGAAGTTTGTAGCAAGCTGTGTTGTCCCCCTCCCTCTCGTCTAGTCCCCCTCAAGCAGTGACGGGCTGTATACAGAGTCCGAGCATGTCAGTTGAAAGGACTTAAATGAAGTGCTGACATCCTGTGACCCCTCCCTTCCAGAGCTAGACTGCAAGCAGTCAAAGTGTGGGATAAAGAGTAGCAATATGCTGAAGGAGGGGCAGAGGGGGAGAGAGGAGGACAAGTGGTGCTGAGATTCTTTAAAGTAAGTTACTGAAACTCTCCCTGTTCTCTAACTTTGCTAATTGTTATTTACTTTTTACCTAAAGTTCATATCTTCCCCTGACTTAGTGAGATCATAATCACTGAAAGGAGAGTCAGTGTAACAGCAGCTTGTAGTGAGACCTTCACAAACACAGTGACACTGCTTGTGGTCCTGATACATTTCATTTGCTTTAGTCTATATATTCATAGATTGCACTGTGTGTCTTGTTGTGGTATATAGTCTGTATTACTGTAATATATACTGTATTAGTGTCCATTTGAGTCACTGGTTTTGTATGTATATAAGAATTGGGGGGGAGGGGCGTTTTATAGTGTGTTATGCTCATATTGCTGGGTTAATGGTTTATTGATTGTGTTTAGCACTACAGCATTTGACTATATGTGCACATGGTACATATAGTGTGGGTGAGAGAGTGTGTGACAGTACTGCAGGGGAGCTTTGGATGTGTGGGTGTGTGCCTTGATTGACAGATGAGGTGTAGCAGCTCCTACAAATCACAGATATTCAAAGGCTTATATCTCGGGACTATGAAGAATTTAAAGAACTAAAGGTACCCTGGTGGATGGGATGACTTATAGGATACATTAGAAGAAATTTAAAAAAAAACTATTTTCTCACTATAATTGCCCTTTAAAAAATTCCATGTATGTCACTTACACATCCACTCTATAAATATCCTGGGGATGTCCCTACCACTCAGTTGAACTGAAGAAGCCACTTGGATAAGTAGTGAAATTACTAAAACAAGTCCATTTAGAATGACAGAATTACTTGATATACAATAAATTGGATGACTGAAAACTTATAGATTAAATTCAATGATAATTGCTCTAGTTAGTAAATAAAAAATCGGTTTTCTATAGAAAAAAAATGTAACAAATTCCACAATTCCTTCTATTACAAACTGAGTTTACTTGAAGAGCTATCTGCACACTAAATCTGAGTCTGCATAGCCACAATTTACTCCAGGCAATATACATATAATTAAATTGTTCCTTGCTGTATAGCTCAAAATCATATTAAAGAGAATAATTCTGAAAAATAACTCCCCACCTTTCATTCTATAATATAGACAAGAAATTATTCTCATTGTGCAGTGTGCATCCCTAAGTGGCACCATGTAAATAAAACTCACATTCATACACCCTACTAAAGTGGATTTTTATACTGTTCTTAGATGGATGATTTCAGCTAATAGAAGGATACAAATTAGGGTTAGTTTCAAAGGGGGGAGGTTTTCAGTATAGCGGTTCTCTGAAAGTTTAGTACTGCACAAATCTATCTACTTTATAGATTCTATATATATATAAATGGCTGGTATAGGCTCAGTATTAGCCCTTTGGCGACCCTCCTGGACAGGGCCCTTGCGCCACTGGTACAGTACAGAATACACAGGCATATTTGAGGGATACTGTACATTTTTTAGAAAGGCTGAATAATCTTAATGTGAAACATAAATGATAAATCTTACTGGTTACTTTAGATGTGGCCTCATTGTATACGGCCATCCCACATAAAGATGGCATTAATGCGGCCAGAGGTTGCTTTTAAGAGTGACATATATGATGAACAGCAAATAAAATTTTTTGAGAATGCTTAAACTTAATTTTGTATAAAATCTAATTTGCATTTGATGGTAATTACTATCTCAGCTTCGTGGTAATCATGGGTTCCAATGCCGCTCCGTCATATGCCAATGCCTTATGGCCTGGCAGGAGAGGAATGCATCTATCTGTTGCCGTCATTTCGCCAGACATTGTCTGGCATGGCGGCGGTATATAGATGATGTATTTCCTCATATGGGGGGGGCGGATTGGTTCTCTCATGGAAATTTCATCAAACTATAAATGGATTACATGAAAATATTGAATATGTTATCATTTGATCCTACAACAATACATTTTCTAGATGTAGAGGTTACATATGAAGGAGGGTTTAGTACAAAAGGTTATCACAAACCAACTGATTGTAATCAACTTTTGATGTATCAGCGTTTTCATCCCTCACATATTAAAAAATCCATACCGTACAGTCAGATTAAAAGAGTGGACAGGATAACAAATAGTGTTGAGAACAAAGAATAGCTTACAAGGAATGTAAGGAAAGATTTAAAGAAAGGGGATACCCGATAGGAATTATAGATTCAGCATTGGGAAGTGCAAATATCCAAGTTGTCAAGTAAAGAATTAAGTCTAAACAGAGAAACCTTTCATTACAGATTATGCACTGGGGAGTGATCGATAAATAAAGTGATAAAGAAACACTGGCACATTGTACAAGATAGTATCCAGGTTTAAAGAATTTGAACAACCACCAGTATGACTTTGTACAGAAAAGGAGGACCATTGGTTCCCATTAACCTCTACATGTATAGAATCAAAAAAGATAGGCCTGTGGCCAAATTACGTTGTAATTTTAAATATGTAGTCTACGCCTTATGGTGTCCTTGCGGACTTGTATACGTGGGGGAAACCACACAGGCGATAAAAGCAAGAATATCCCAACATCGTTCAAGTATACGATTAAAGGATATGAAAGTCCAGTACCACAACATTACGTTGAAAAGGGACACACTGATTCTCAAATAAAATTCATGGTATTAGAATCTATTACTACACCACAGAGAGGAGGTGATAGGCAGTTTAAATTGAAACGTGAGAGTGGGGGGTCCATAGATTAAGGACCTTATCCCAGGGGGATTGAATAAAGACTACGATTTATATCTGTATATTAAATGTATGAGAAGTGTACTTGTCTATAATATGTTTAACCACTAGGGGTTAAATATGGTTCCACTGTGTGAGGTCACTTCCTCTGGAATGGTATAAATAGTCATAACTTGTAACAACAATGTGTATGCCATTTTATATATATATTATAATATATATATATATATATATATAATTCGCAGCGTTGGGATAAGAGCACTCAAGGACTTAACTCGAACATAAGTTTATTCAATAGTAGGAAAACATAACCTACGCGTTTCGGCTCAATGAACGAGCCGTCATCAGGGTTACAGTATTCGTCAGTACATAAAATAAATAGGTGAGTGCCCTCCCTAGACACACCTTCCCCTCGCCTCTCCATCCTGCCCCTCCCCAGGTGTCCAACATACAAACTACAGGGTTTTAACCCTAACGTGCACTCTGTGTTATACCCATGTATAGTGCAGCTACCGTAAGGAAGAAAGAACCACGGCACCAAAGTCCTATCGTGATCTGGAATCCACATATGGTACGGGAATGTGCAATAATAAATAAAGTGCCACGTGCTGAATAAATAGATAAATAGTGATATATAATAAACGGATAAAAATAGGTAAGTAAAAACAGGTAAGGAAACTAAAACTCACCTAATATGGCCTCGTACATACAGGATAGCCAACATCTTCTCGGCTCCTATATGAATTCAAAGGCCCTATAGATAAAATCATATTATGTCCTGCGATGTAAAAAACCTCTACCACAATTATCCCTCAAGTGGAAGGGGTATTTATCTGTAGACGAGCACTGGTAAAATCGGGGCACAGGGATCTCCATCGAATTCCTTATGGATCTACTCCTACTCACATTAGAAAAAAATTACTTTCGATTCGAGGAGAAGTTTTTCTCCAAAAAGCTGGTACAGCAATGGGGTCTAATATAGGCCCAGCCTTTGCAAATTTGTTTATGGAAGAGTTTGGGCTAAATTCATTATCCCCAAGGGGGGCAGTCACATCGTCATGTACAAGAGATACATGACGACTTTTTCTTCCGGGAAGGCACTACAGACGAGGCCAAGGGGTTTGTTGAGGCATTGAACGGTCTGGGGTCTCCAGTGCAGCTTACAGCTACAATACACACCAATTGTATTGATTATTTGGATTTAGAATCTTTAAGGAGGAACAAAAAATTTGCTCCACATTATTTACTAAACCCACAGACCGCAACACCCTTATGCATGCCTCAAGTTTTCCCTGAAACGCAAAAGCAGGGGATTATTTACTCACAGGGAATGAGGGTTATTAGGAACAACACTATCCTGAGAGGGAAGAAGCCCAACTGAATGAACTTACCCAAAAATTGTGGACAGGGGCTATAACAAGGAGGACAGTGCGCAAAGAACTAGCGAGAGCAGTCTCCACATCACGCACAGTGGTAGCACCAAAAGTTGACAACAAAAAAGTGGGGTGCCCAATCCCCTTCATTAGCTCCTATTCACCTTACAGTGGCAGTCTCAAAAAAGCATAAGTAACCGATGGGAGGTTCTAAAAAATGACACAAAATCCCCGTTAGCCCTTTCAAACCCTGCTTCGCATACAGACGAGGCAGGAACCTTAAAGATATGCTGGTTAGGAATGACTTTAAGGTTCAGCCTAGGGGTATAACCCCATCCTGGTTACTAGTACAAGATTGGGTTTCTACAAATGCCAGGGTTGCTTGGCGTGCAGAAGTGCCCTTACAGGTCCGGACTTTCCACATCCCCACAGCGGACGTAGGATTAAGATCAAACACAGATTGAATTGTCTAAGCAATATGTCATTTATTTCATCTCTTGCCCTGTGGGCTGTACTACGTTGGGAAGACTACAACGACACTACGGGAACGGATGGCCAACCACAGGCAGGCCATACGAATAAGTGAAGCCATGACACACCCAGGGGTGATAATGTGCCTACAATGTGTGACAATTTGGGGAACAATCAGTGGCAAGACACTTTAGGGAAAAGGGTCACCACCGGCCACATTAAATGGATGGCGATTGATGGGAAGCTCCTATAGAAGGCAGAGATCGCAAACGGGCACTACTACAGAGTGAAGTCCGTTGGATTCGTAAACTGGGAACTCAGTCCCCAATGGGGATTAACGAACAAGAGGCCTTAGCGTGCTTCTTGTGATCCTGCTATGTTGGTCATGTATGCTTTTTTACAGTCAATGCTAGTTGTGGTACTATACCTTGCCCTGACATCGAGTACCTATTCGGGTAGATCATTCTCCCGTATAATCTATTTATGTGGTTATTTACTATTAGGTATATCTTTAAATTGTTGTATGCATATATGATTCGTTGTGTTACCCTAATATTTTTATTCCATACTAGCATTGCCATATAGTGTCTTGATTTCCTTACACTGTGGGCATTGATGTCTATCCATAGCCAGTTTTAGTGTACTTACCTGTTTTTACTTACCTGTTTTTATCCGTTTATTATATATTCACTATTTATCTATTATTCAGCAGTGGCACTTTATATGTATTATTGCACATTCCCGTACCATATGTCGGATTCCAGATCACGATATGACTTTGGTGCCGTGGTTCTTTCTTCCTTTACGGTAGCTGCACTATACATGGGTATACACACAGTGCACGTTAGGGTTAAAACCCTGTAGTTTTGTATGTTGGACACCTGGGGAGGGGCGGGATGGAGGGGCGAGGGGGAGGGTGGTCTAGGGAGGGCACTCACCTATTTATTGTTATGTACTGACGAATACTGTAAACCTGATGACGGCTCGTTCATGAGCCGAAACGCGTAGCTTATGTTTTCCTACTATTGAATAAATTATGTTCGAGTTAAGTCCTTGGAGTGCTCTGTATCCAACGCTGCGAATTACATATTCACACAGTAGCACCCAGGCCACAGACCACTGCTAACGGAGTGCGAAGGATTCTTAACCTGTATATATATATATATATAATATATATATAAAAGGAATAGTCTGAGCACAGGACTATTCTTTTTGTGGCTAGGAATTGGCAGACTGAGGCATCTGTATCCTTTGAAGCACCCGTTAACCCATGAACATGGACTATATATATATATATATATATGTAGAAATAAAGGAGCACTCCTGGGATTATCCAACTTGCTTTAATGTGCTAAATGTCAACGCGTTTCGGTCCGTTACAGACCGTTCTCAAGAAACTCACCGCAACAGTAAACAAACTTAAATAGCAGTGCTATCACGTGACCTCCCTACATGTGATAGAAGTTCCCCTCCACACAACATTCGTCCACATTTGGGTAAACTTCATAGAGGTAAGTCCTTGGTTATATTCAGGTGGTTATATGATAAAAATCCAGCCTTGTCCATAATATCAAATCATCCTAAGGTCCCAAATATAAAATGTCAAGTCCAAAAATGGTGGGTAATATATCCAAAAAAGTGCAAGTGTCTGTAATAAATAATGGCCCATAATAACACCTTATACGTATAAAATGATTAAAAAATCTATAAAAGATCTGTAAAAATGCTGAACTACAGTACTTAAGCAAAAATATAAAATACCTTCTGGTAGTGTGCTAGGTGAAAAACCAATATAATTAACTAAATATAAATATACATATATGCATTCCTCCTCGGGTGTAAATACACATGTGAATTTTACTAACCAATAGGTGTACAAAAGTGAATACCGTATATACTCGAGTCAGTACATTTACTTTGCATCCAGCTCTCCAGGGATTCCGTCTGTAGTGCAGCCTCCAAGTTGAATCCTGTGTGCATCGGGCTTCCTGTCAGTAAGTGCCATCCTGCAAATAGAATCCTGTTCATTACCGTACCGTACTTAACCAATGGCAGCCGCGCGCTGAGTCCCTGTATTGGCGCGCCGGCTGACGTCACTGTCGGCGCACGGGCAGTGACATCAGCCGCGCCAATACAGGGACTCAGCGCGCGGCTGACAGGAAGCCCGGATGCACACAGGATTCAACTTGGAGCTGCACTACAGACAGAATGTGAATAAAGAGTTCTGCCCAAAATATCCATGAAGATCTCCAGTTCTTGGAAGTTAGAGACTTTATCCAAATGAACATACAATAGGGCCTGCACTTACAGACAGGAATCCTTGGAGAGCTGGATGCACAATGGAGAGAAGGTACCCTTGATTAGGGGGAGGGTGAGGGTTGTAGATGTTTGGAAACTACAACTCCCAGCTAATAAAGCATGCTGGGAGTTGTAGTTTCCAAACATCTGGAGTGCCAAGGAATGAGAATTTAGAATGTCAATTTCTACCCTCGGTTTATACTCGAGTCAATCACTTTTATTGTTTTTTTCAGGTACAATTGGGTACCTCGGTTTATACTCGGGTCGGTTTATACTCGAGTATATACGGTAAATAGATAATTACTAAAAAGCTTTTTATATAAGATTAATTTTTCTAAAAAAACAGGTTTGGAAACAAATCTTGAGAAGTTAATACAGACGAACCCTGTTTTATATAAAACATGATAGGGAGCATTTCTCGTTCAAACCCCTAGGGGCTACTGTATCTAGGCTTCTAATCCATTGTGCTTCCCGTTGAAGCAGCTCTCTATCCCTATCTTTGCCCTCCTTAGGTAGGACCAAATCTATAGCCATCCATCTGAAATTGGCTAATGAATGATAGGCTTCTTTGAAATGTCTCGCTAAAGATTGTTCCCCATATTGAGACCGGGCTTTACTTGATTCTCATGGGTCGTTAGTTTCAAGGGCTGTCCTTATAGATTTCCTGTGGTTGGCCATCCTGTCCCTAACACTCGTGGAGGTTTTTCCTACATAATAATAACCACACTGGCATGTAATTATGTAAACCACATAACTGCTCATGCATGTGAGTCTATGTTTAATCTTAATCCAATTACCCTTATGTGGATGGGGAAAATCTATGCCCGTAGTTATGTATCGACAGGTTTGGCAGCCTCTACAGCTGAAACATCCCAGCTTGGGTTTTGGCATCCAGTTTTTTGTTTCTCTGGCCCGGTAAAGCCCGGTCTCAATATGGGGAACAATCTGTAGCGAGACATTTCAAAGAAGCCCATCATTCATTCGAAGCACCCACGCCATTTGTTGGATCACTGGTTCACGCGCACACCCTCTCTCTTGATCCGTCCAGCAGTAAGTGCAGGATGAATACTAAGAAGTTAACCACGGACACCTTTGCTCCCAGCGATATGGGCTTTACATCAATCAACACGGATGATGATTTTTATTTTACACATCATGATATCCAGAGGATCCTGTTCACTGACACGGCAGTTCGCCTCAGTGTAGAAACTGACAACCGGGAAGCTTTCTTCCAACTCCTGAGACTGAGGAAGAAGGAGATTGATCTCCATCTGCACGGCATGTTCCTTTCTGATTACCACAGGAGCCGTAAATTACCAAGGGGATTCCGCATAAGAAATGTTCCCACGATAGGCAGGACAGATAGTGAATTCTGTTCCCGCTGGTGTGGGATTTGAATAGGTGCTCATTCGATCTCCTACTCCTGGTTATCGAACAAGTGGGAAAAGAATTACAGAATGTACGGACTGACATTGCCTCCTTTGAAACAGAAAAAAGCCCATCACTTACAGCTGACACGTCGTGTGATTGGCTGGGAAAATTAAATACCCAGTTACACAAGTATAGGGAGGAACTAATAGCTTTCAAAAAAAAGAAACTTACGGTGGTGGAAAATGATTATAAAGAAAAGAAAGTATACGGCTGGCTGTTTGGCAAACAGCCGGGACGCTTTACACAGAGGAGAAGGATGCGTAAACCAAGGGTCCTAACCACAGTGGAGAGTTCAGAGGATTCCCAACAGTCTGATTCCGAAAACCTTCAACCCCAAAAATCACCCAAGGAAACTATACCTCACAGCCCTAAAGCCAATTCTACTCGATCTTTTTTAGGGGTGGGCACGCGATCGGGGAACGCCCATGGAACAAAAAGTGGATACCAACCAGGAGAGGGGGGTTCCACAAGAGGCTCCGGACATCCTCCACGAGAAAGGAGGATGAAGTAGTATTCAACCTCAGCAGACATGCCTTGACAGTAGAAGAACATCAGGTACTCAGTAAAGGTCTTACATTCGTCCCTACCCCCAATGTTGACAGGTTTAGGGACGAATGGGACCTCTATAAATTTCAAAGGAAGTTAAAACTTAGAGATCTATTTCGTGAGGAAGCTAAAGCCAAAAACCCCTTCTCCCCCAAAAGTGTATTTGATCCACCCAACACACCACCTTCCATCAGAGTGTTTGGCAGTATGGTAAGGTCTGATTTACTTTCGGGAACGGAAACCAAACCCCGCAGGGATAACCTGACACCCCAAGAAAGGCGGGCACTTAGGTCACTTAAGGAAGACCCCGAACTTTTCATAAGACCAGCCGACAAGGGGGTTAGTATAGTACTTATGGACAGGGAGTACTATTGCAAGGAAGCCTTAACACAACTGGGGGACCGGGCAGTATACAAATTATTGGAGAAATATCCAACTATCACATTTAAAAGACAACTAGATGATATTATAATTGTGGGAACCCAAAATAATTGGATCAGCCAGAATGAGGCCAAATTCCTGACTACCAATTACCCGAAGTGTCCTATTTTCTACACGGTGCCCAAAATCCACGGCCCTGTGGATATGGGCTGAAACGCGTAGGTCATCTGCCTACACTATTCATTATAATAAATCTTAAGTAAGACCCAGGAGTGCTCCGCTTGCTTTTCTGTTTATAACTATTCATCATCGGCAGCACCGGCGTTGAAATCTGGAACGGAGTGGGGACAAGTTCCTATTGATGTTATAATATATATATATATATATATATATATATAGTATATATATATTGTGTTTTTTTTTTTTTTTCTTTCTTCAGTTTACTGAAGGTGTGGCTTATAATCTATATAGACAGAAGCCAACGTATATAAATGTCAATACTGCAGTGCTGATTGCTAACCAATCTGGATAAAAACTGGAGCCTGTTTTAAGCTACGTACAGATTCTCAACCAACCCACGATGCACAACTGGACAGAATCTGTCTGTTATTTTTGAAACATTGGCTGCACCCACCCCTGAATAGAGATGGCCAAAACTGATGAGTTTTGTCCCGTTTTCGGATTTTCGTGAAAATTCGAAAATCGAAAAACGGACCCATAGAAGTCTATGGGGAAAAAAAATATGAAAGTTTCTATCAATTTTAAAGGGCATGTCCACCCCCAAAACTAAAATTTAACCCCTTACTGGCCACATCAAGTAGTTTAAAACAATCCTTACCTTACATTCCTGCTCAAAATAGTTCCACTGCTGTGCCCCTCCAAAGTCCAGGAAACTGCTGTGTAGGAGCAGTGTGTGACTCATGCTGTGCCTGAGACTTCCTCAACCTCATCAAGGTTGAGGCATGCTCGTGCAGCCCTCCCTGCCTCTCAGCCAATCACGGACGCGGCTGCCGGTCCCGCCCCCTGCTTTCAATTCCATGCAAGCAGAAGGCCTGAACACTGCAGCGGAGGAGAGAGGGCAAGTAAGTAAGAATCAGGGGACTTTCTAACAATTATATTAATGCGGTTGGGGCTGGGGGAGCATGCCCTACCACATATCAAAAGTTAAATTTCAGGATGGACATGCCCTTTAAGCATTAAATAGTAATAGTAGGTTACTGTAAATAACACCGGGACCTGGGGAATGGTCTAGGGAACCCGTAAATATAACCAAATATAACCCGTAAAATAACCATTTAAAAACTATCTTTCCTCACGATCTGGCTGTTTTCGAGCTTTCGCGTTCGATTTTCGAGGGTTACCGAAACCGAAACACACTTTCGAGGGTTTTCGATATTACAAATACGAGGGTTACCGAAATTGAACTATACCATCGAGGGTTACCGAAATCGATCTTTCCTTACGAGGGTTACCGAAATCGATCTGTACTTCCGAGGGAGATCGACCGCTGCTTTCGGAGATTACCGCACTTTCGAGGGTTAACGAAATCGGCTTCTGTTTTCGAGGGTTACCGAAACCAGGACCTTCCTCTTTCGGAGATTACCGAAATGGCTTTGTATATTGTTAATTTCGCAGATTACCGAAATCGGCAGTTCTGCTTTCGGAAATTACTTCCGGTTTTCGGCAGCTTGTTCCTGTTTATCCCACATCTGGATTACTGCTTCAAGATGCCCAGCATGGAGTAGCAGCGCTTCATGGTGGCCTTCCTGGCCAGAAGCAATTATGACGGGATGCGGCTGGCACCCCACATATTAAGCGGCGCAGATTGCGCATTATGACACGTTTGCAGCGGAAGCTGCAAACGAAGTATGACGTGACCCAGACCATCTTCCAGCTGCAGCGGAGATGGTCTGACTTAAAGAGGCAGAGGGCCAGCTATGTCCCGGACATAGCCAACAGAGCTCAAGGCAAGTATCAATGTTTTAGCCATTTATTTCTGCTTTGATTGTTATAAAAAAAGTTTATAAAAAATATTATCTCATTTATTTGTACTTTTTTGTAAACCACATAAATAATTGTCAGAGAAGCTTTTGTTTTATATTTTTATATTTGTGTAAAGCACTTCTTATTACCGATAACCACATTGCAAACCGCCGCTAACATTAGAGGGACCTTATTAATGTTAGTTAGGGCTAGGCCACACTAGCGCGTTTTTCGAGTGTTTGCGCACGCGTTACCGCGATTTCCGATGCACATGCGATTGCGCGTCTGTTCGCGTTTTGGTAACGCATGCTTTCACCATTTTTGGTGCGGTAACGCATGCGTTTCCATAACGCAAAAAGGCAAAAACACATGAGCAAAACGCGAACGCAAAACGCACAAGAATCGCACACACAACCGCGTGCGATAACGCTCACGATTTTGTGCGCGATTCCTGTGCGTTGCAGTGTTGCCTCACCCTTAGTGTTAGTGAATAAACTGGTGGGGCGTTAAAAAGCCCAACAAAGATGTCGCTACCGACATATTCATTGATTTTTTTTTTTATAATCTTACAGAAGAGGAAGATACAGGGACAGAGGACTCTGCCCCATCCTCTTCTCCTCCTCCTCCAAGGCAAGTTTCACGGTTTTAGCCATTTTTTCGACCTTGAGGCTGGGGCCACAATGCATCGCATTGAAGCGTGCATACAATTCCAGTGCATTGTCTCATATTGTTGATGTGATGTTGATAATTTCCATTATGGATGTGCAATCGCAGGAATTTTTGCATTCCCGTAATTTCCACAATATTTAAAATCGCAGGTGTAATGTTAAAAAGCTGTTAATGGCCTAGCCCTGTTTGTTATATAAAATGTTTATATAAATATTATCACTTTTATTTACATAAATAATTGTCAAAGAAAGTTTTTGTTTTATAGTTTAAATTTGTGTAAAGCACTTCTTATTAGCTATTAATGTTAATATGTTAGTAATGTAACTTGTGGCGTGTTAACGAGTGCGGAAAGCTGTCGCTACCATAATGAATCACCATTAATGTATTTATTTTTTCTATGATCTTACAGAAATGAAAGCTGCCCCCACTGCACCGCCTCCACCCCAGCACCACCCACAGTGGATGAAAGGCTGGAAGGAAGGAGAGGGCCATGACAGCAATGGCCCACAATGTCCGCCGGATGGAGGGAGATTATTCCTAAAAGGAAATTTAATTTTATTTTTTTTGTTTGTAAAGTTATTTTTATATAATAATATATATATTTTTTTTTTTAATTAATATATATATATATATATATATATATATATACTAAAAAAATTAACTTTAAAAATGTTGTTTTTATAATTTACTGCACACATACATCACACCGCACACAGTTTTCATTGTTAAGAGGAAAGTGGGTGATGGGGTACCATTTTTACAGCACCACAGAGTACAGGAGCAGGCCCAGTGTAGTAGAGGAGCAGGCCCAGTGTAGTAGAGGAGCAGGCCAGTGTAGTCAGGAGCAGGCCCAGTGTAGTACAGGATCAGGCACAGTGTAGTACAGAGGAGAGGCCCAGTATTGACAGGAGCAGGCCCAGTGTAGTACAGGAGCAGGCCCAGTATAGTACAGGAGCAGGCCCAGTGTAGTACAGGAGCAGGCCCACTGTAGTTTGTTACCATTGTTGCTGAGACAGGCAGTGCTGTTCCTAAGTGATTAATTCCCACAGGCGGAAGAAAGTGAGAGTAATGGGGTAGCGGTCCTTTGAAGTGTACAGGCCCACAGTGTTAGCATTGTGGATGAGCCAGGTAGGCAGCCAGACAAGCAAATGTAGACTGTTGGTTTAGGCCAGGCAGGTAGAAACATTAGCCACAGAGTAGCTGGCGCATCTGTATAACATGGTCAGATCAGGTGACACCACAAGGGTAAACATTGTCATGGCTCCAGGCAGGATTGCCACACAGGTACAAACATTAGCCACAGAGTAGCTGGGTTTAAAACATTTGGCATGGGCCAAGCAGGATTGACCCACAGGTAGAAACATTAGCCACAGAGTAGCTGGTGCAGCTGCATAACATGGTCAGATCAGGTGACACCACAAGGTGTAAACATTTGGCATGGGCCAACATTTGGCATGGGCCAGGCAGTATTGACCCACAGGTAAGAAACATTAGCCATAGAGCAGCTGTTCTTAACTTAGTGACCATGAAAGATTAGCTTTAGTATAGCTTAGTCAGCCATGATAATAGAGCCACACATAACTGACCCTACACTGGAAAAATTAGCCGTTACACAGCTTAAATGAGGTAGAGCGAAGTAGGACCATACATGACCCTACCAAATAGAAAAATTAGCCACTTGAGCTGGCATTAGCTAGGCCTCAAGGTGAACATTGAGGCAGTGGGAAGGAGCAGTATGTATAGCAAGGGGCAACTGGCCTTCAGTCACAGACATCAGCAACAGGGACGCTGTACTGAGATGAGATATCACCAATACATACTGGTACCACCATCTCCCTACTTGTGCCCCGTGCTGCGTCTCTGCTGGCTAGCAGCATGACCCACTGGGCTGTAAAAGACAGATACCGCCCCTGGCCATACTTGCTGGACCACGAGTCCATAGTAAGGTGGACACGCTTGCCCACACTGTGGTCCAGCGAAGCAGCTATATTGCCCTGCAGGTGGTCGTGCAGGGCTGGTACTGCCTTCTTGGTAAAGTAATTACGGCCAGGGACTTGCCACTGTGGTGTGTCAATAGCCACAAACTCTCTGAATGCTGCACTGTCTACCAGGCTGAATGGTAGCAGCTGCACCGCCAGAAGTTTTGCTAAGCCGGCAGTGAGACGCTGTGCTTGGGGGTGACTGGGGGATAGCTTCTGTCTCCGTTCCAATAACTGGGGAAGAGAGACCTGCCTTTTAGTGGACAAACCAGCAGCTGTGTCAAGGCGCCTCTTAATGCCGCCTCCTGGGGCCAAAGGCTGTCTCTCCTCCGTAACTTCCACTGGTGAAGCATCTGATGAAGCTGGATGGGGAGAAGTGGTGGCTCCTTGGGCATGAGGAAGGGAACGAGCAGGTGCCTGTACATTCTTTGTATGTTGCTCCCACCGAGCTCTGTGGTGCAGCACCATATGCTTCCTCATAGATGTCGTGCCCAAGTTAGAAGTGGTCTTCCCATGGCTTACACGTTGCAGACACAGACTGCACACTGCAACCGTGGCATCACCTGGAGCCAAGGTGAAAAATTCCCACACTGCTGAGCCACTGGCCCGCCTTGGAGCAGAGGTCGCCTGCTGTTGTGGAGCACTGGCACCAGATGCTAATGGTGTCCTGCCTCCACACGCATTACTAGGTGCGCTGCTGCCTCTACCCCTGACCCCAGCCCTGCCTCTGGGTTCAGGTTCGTGCTCATGCTCTGAGCGCTCTCCCTCAGACACACTCTCCTGCTCCTCCTCTCCCACTTGTGGCACCCATGAACGGTCTGTGACATCATCGTCCACGATCACCTCCTCATCACTGGAGGCTGTGTCACTAAAATGAGCAGCTTCAGCTGGAACCTCACCCCCTATATTAGTTCCCTGGCTGCTATCTCTGGACTGCTGCATGATAAGCTCAGCCTCCTGTCCCCCTGTGCACTGAACACTTTCTTCCTCTGCCAAAGGTGTCAGGAAGGACTGTGCGTCAGTGCAAAGCTCCTTCTTGACCACACTAGCGCCACACATGGTGTGGGAAAACATTTCCTCTGACTCCTCCTCCGGATCCCCGAAGGTTTGGACCATGTGGTCAATAAACTCCTGATAGACAGGATCAGGGTCCATTCCCACAGTAGGAGCCACAGGGGAGGGAGGGGCAGGCACATTATCAGTGGTGGCAGCTCGGCTGTCCTGTGCCTGTGAGGAGGTGGAAGGAGAAGGCTGGGTAATCCAGTCGACTACCTGCCTTCCTTGATCAGGATTGATAGCCCTAGCCTGGCTACCCCAGAACATATTAGGCAATCTCTCCAAATTCCAACACTATCAGCTCTCCAACTAAACTCTCCAACACACTGACAAAATGGTGTCTGAAAGGTTGCCTTTTATACCCAGGGGGTTGGCACTACTGTGGTTGGTGAATTTAGGTCATGTGGCAGAGTCATTTCCATAAATTCGATGATTATTGTGTTTTCGATAATCATCTACTTTCGAGTTCGATAATCATCTACTTTCGATTTCGATAATCATCTACTTTCGATTTCGATAATCATCTACTTTCGATTTCGATAATTATCGAATTTACGCAAAAAATCGAAAACTCGGAAAATTCGCGCTGCGAAAAATCTGTGAGTTTCGTCGGGACTTCGAAACCGGCGGATTCGAATCGAAAAGTACATCTCTACCCCTGAACAAGGGAAATTTTAAGACAGGTCCAAGCGTTCCCTTTTACCGTCCGCTTCGGTAACGCTCATTTCTGCATTAAATCCGGCGGAATATTCTTCATATTATTAAAGTGTGTACCCAGCATTACGCTTGCTGGAGAGAGAATTTATTTCATGTTTCACAGACACCTGAGGGGCCAGTGACTCTGCTGCATTCAAGGGGACAGTTAAGCTTAAAGGACAACTCCACCCTCATAAGAACACCTTTTAGAAAGAATGGCCTCTTTAAAATATATTGATATCATAGTTTGTCCTATGAATTCATTACTGTATGCCTGCTATGCTTCTGGGTGCCTCATGGAAACTGAGCAATTTAGAAACCTGTATTGAGCCTGAGCATGCTCAGAAGAGGCAGCTAGGTGATTAGCATTCAGTCATTGGCTTTGATGTCAACTGTCAAATCCATAACTGACGATTGCTAACTGGAAGAACCAGGAAGCAGAAACAGGGAAACAGGACATTGTGCAGGATTTCAGGTTAGACTTATATATTTCACATTTCAAACTATTACCCTTTAGGGTTTTGGGGGGATTTACCTGTATGTAAGTTTTCATTTTGGGGCTGGACTTGCCCTTTAAGCCACTCTACAACGAAGTAGCATTGGCACACGTCACCGCCTGTTTGCACTGCTATATGCTCAATTTTGCATAATCTGAGCACATTTTCAATTTGCAAAAAAATGCATATGGCATTCTGAGTGTGTCTGCTTGACTGAGCATGTCTGCGTGACTAAGAGTGTTTCTACTGTACCCTGTTTTATCCCAATCTGTAATAAGCCAAAGACACTGCAATCACGAGCGCGTTGGGTGATAAATCTGATTGGCCATACACGGGCTAACAATCGTTCTGTGGTTGTAGCGTCACGCTCTTACGATCGTACTTGCAATCCATAAGATTGTGAAAATCACATTGCAGTGTTTGTCAATGCGGGTGACTACACTGCATGCACTGCGCTGCAATCCATTTTTGGAGCACATGCAATCAGCATTGTTTTTGTGAATCACATTTGTTCAGATGATTCAAAATTGCGCAGATCGTAATGCAAACTGACAGTAACAGTAGATTCTGTGTTTTTATAAATCATCATCAAAAATGGGTTTTGGATCTCGATTACTATTCCCTGTTCTATCTCACTGTGTAATGGTGACCATAGATGCCGAGTTCATGGTCGTATGATCCATAGATCATACAATCGTATTGGGCAATAAAAAAAATTCTGACCGTCCCAATAGGGAAAAATATTGAACTTTTTTTGTCTGTTTGACATATCTAAATATCTAAACATATCTAAATACAATTCAGCCACATATACCCAGTCTACCCTGAGATACAATAAGGTTCTCTTGCAACTCCTGTGTAACTTACTAAGCAAAATGTGGTGGGACGTGGGCCAGGTGAAAAAGGTGTTCTGCACTTGTGTCTGATACACACAATACAACTGAGTGCTCGCCTCACAAGTAGGCTGGCCTGGGTGGATCACTGTCACATCTCCTCGCTTGCTATATTACTTCCAATTAGAAAATTAATATTTGGCAACGCTTCACTGGTATAGATCACAAAATGTTGGGTACGGTGACATTTGCCATGACCGAAACTATTTCATCATCATGTAGGCAGCTCCTCAGAGCCCTAGTTGTACACCCAACTTATTGGATTTTACATTTACAGCATGTAAATTTAGCCTCCATCACAGCCCCTAAAACTTGGAAATAGTTTACATCATCATTGTTATGAAAGAGGAAGTACCAGGTAGCTTCCAAAAGAAAACACATTTAGTGACTATTTGTTTTTAAATGGTACTCAATGACTTAGAATACATGGGGAATACATGAATATAACTGTCAAGCAAAAATCCCTCTTTCTATGCAAAAAAAGTCAATACATTAAATAAAATGGGTAGTATCCCTAACGTATGAAGATAATATTTGCACTAGAAGGCTTTAGAAGAACATCAACTGTCAGAAAGTCATAAAGAGCTCCTGTACACGCTATGATCCGATGCACTGTAGGAAGTCACTCAAGTTTGTGTACCTTTTGTACAAACAATAGAAATTCTGACACCAAAAATTAAGCAACATTATTAACTAGTTTTATATGGATCTCCTTATATATACCCATAGAAAAACCAAGGTGTCATTGTTCAGCTGACGAAAAAGTTCTCACTTATAATCATCCCTACTCATCATGACCACTACGTCATCACCCTGGCCAAGTTTTTAATGACAATGGTGATTCTGTTCTGAGGGCACATTTCTCTCATACTTAAGATTCTTTGTTTAATGTTTATGCTTCATTGTGAAGCTTTATTTTAGTTGCTTAAGATCCTGCTCCACCAGTTCTTGAAACATATTATGTTGTTCCTACTACTTATCAGGTAAAATTTATTATGTCTTTTAAACCTGTAGTATTTTGGTAGGGGGGGTCATAGGTGATCCCTTCAGGATCTTCCATCTTTTGTGGAAGAAAATGGCAGACCCCTAATTCCTCCTTTTTCTCAACTTGCATTCTTGCCTTCTTCAAGAACATCTCCAAACTAGTCAAATATGTCTGTCTATACAAAAATCATGTGGCCTGTTCCCTCGTGTCTACAGGTCGTTGGTATGTTTCTACACAGTTTCTGGAGTTCCTATTATGGTACAGTAGACTCTGATTTTCATTATCCATAACACAATTAGAATTTGGGCATAAAATGGCAATCACGGACATAAACTTATGATTGTGATCATAATTGAACAATCGCCCATACAATACCATGACAGTAGTCTACTATTGCTTGCTATTGTATTTATAAATATATATATAAATGTACGGCCACACTTTTACCATAACCTGTAGTATCGGAACTATGCAATACTGTGGGTTAATAAATATTAGGGGTGAATCAGAGTAACACCTGCAGAGGTAAAAGGATCCTTCCTAAATACTACCCTGGCTGCATTTTATTCAGGGAAGTGGAAGTTAGTGAAATTTTTGGGGAAATACGCAGACAACGTATGTGCATTAATAAATGAGTTTTGTGTCTCTAGCTTAAAAAGCAGTTAAAGTCCAAATGTGGGATGGATAAAAGAGAAAGTAGAACACTAATTTGGCTTTTTTTTAAGACAAATTAATTAAAGGCTATGTCCCCCCTAATTCGAATTTTAATATTCTGCTCCCCCCATGTCCCCCAGCCCCAAACGCATATTTTTTCAGAAAGCCCCCCAAACTCTACTTACCTCCCCTCGATCCTCCGCCGCACTGCCGGCCCTCTGCTTGCAAGAATGCAAGCAAGGGGCGGGACCGGCACGCGTCTGTGATTGGCTGAGCGGCAGCCAATCACGGACCGCTGCCGGTCTTCAGTGCAGCGGAGGAAACGGAGAGTTAGTAAGAGTTTGGGGAGCTTTTTTTAAAAAAAAAAACATGCGGTTGGGGCTGGGGGACATGGGGGAGCAGAATATTAAGGGGTTTAATGCTAGGGGAGGGATAGTAGAACGGGAGGAGAGAGGGAGGAGAGGGAGGGGGGGAGGGGGAGAGGGCGTCAGCACGCTGGCAGGAATCTCCGGGAGGCCAGGTAGCAGCAGTGTCCTATATGGACCTGCTAGCCTCCTGGTGGTCAGTTTTTGGAACTTTGAGGGGGGACTACAGGAGAACCAATGGGTTGGGTGTGAGGGAAGATTAAACTACACTACATGGTGGGGCCAGTAGTTGGGGGATTATAGTTTTGGGGGTGGACATGCCCTTTAAAATCCTAATTTGTTTTTTTTCAAGCAATAGGTAAGATGGTCACACACAGTATACTACTATACCTTCAGTACTCAACTCTTTTTTAATGCACATATTGGGATAACTTTAAGGTTATTCAATAAAAGTCTTATCCTTAAAAATGGTACTAATTTTGCCCCAACCAATCAGATGTTAGATTTGAAATGTTAAATAAGATCTGATTGGTTGGGGCAAAATTAGCACCATTTTTAACGATAAGAACTTTTATTAAATTTCCCTACTGTCAGCATTTTACAAAGGGGCTTGTGAAAATATTAAAAAAGCGGAAATGTCTTAAATAAGGACATATAATATATGAGTGATCTAAAATATTTCCCATTACTCAAACTCCCAGTTTTAGTTCCTTTGCAGAGGAGGAATGGGCAGACCTGGGTCACTTATTATGAGTTACTAGAATGCAAGCAGGGGCGTACATGAAGGGGCCTGGGCCCCCCCATGAGTTTGGGGGCCGGGCCCGACTCCCTCCTCCTTCTCCGCAGACTTCCAAGATCCCTGCAATCCCTGAGTCTTTTTAAAGAGCTGATCGGCTGTTTAAAACTGGACCCGAACTTCTGGTTCAGTTCCGCTCTTAATAAAGGCTCTGTACTGCAGGGATTTGGGCTTGTGACAGGCCCTACTACCGTCCGGGCCCCCCCGTGGTCGCAGGGGTGGCGGGGACGGTAGTTACGCCACCGAATGCAAGGTCTGCACGCTCCTGCATCATAACTAAAACTGTAAGGAGGGAGGGGATTGTTTATTTAGTAGCATTTTACAAACAAGGCTTAACCCCTTAGGTACTTTGACAGATTTCCTATATAAATGATTAATGCAGGGAGAGAGAAGGCTATATCTGAGTGTGTATAAGTGTGTGTGTGTAGGACAAACACACACACTAAATTGAAAAGTTTAGAAAGCCTACTTATATATAATAAGAAATAATGCACCTCTACCATTATAGGGGAAAGTTCAGTGGAAAATATCATTATTTTTAATATTCTTAGTTTATATTACACATAACTAGTTATTCTACATATTCTCTTCCATTTTGAAAAATCATTTGAATTTTTACTCCTTGCTATTCCCTGCTGTTGACATTGTTCAGCTGACATTTCAGGTTCTGTAACAGTCCTTCTTCTTCCCAGAATGCACACATACTTTGGAATGTTCCTCACAGTAATTTCTACTGATTGGCTGTTGGATGGGTCAAACATGCTCAGATCTCTACCAGGCTCTGGGTCAAGTCCATAACGCTATTTAGGGGTCCTGCAAACAGGAAGTCAGTATTTTCAGAAGCTTTTATTTTGTGGGCATACAGTATATTGTGCACCATTAAACAATTTTGTATTGTAATGTCCCACTTGGTCAGGGGTGTAACCAGGGAAGCAGTAGACCCTGCAGCCCTAGGAGGGTCCATCTTTTTATTCCAATGGCAGATATAGCCTCCCCCAGAAAACCAGTGTAGATGAAGCATTGAGAGAAGACCCATAATAGTTTGCTGGAGGGCCCAGTTATTCCTAGTTGTGCCACAGCACTGGGTGTTGAAACTTTTACCCAACAGTCTGTCTCATCCCAGTTTGCAGTGTTATAGTTTATAAAAGGTACAAACTTCTTTGCCTGACATCTGTTGCCTCCACTCTACAGAATAAACATTAGAATAATAACATTCCAGAAAAGAAGTGAAGGTGTAAAAGGTCAGTCAGAGAGGTTTGGCTGCTTTTTCCCTTATGGTGTCTCTTTATTTCTAGTTTATTTTAATTCTAGTTATACTGCATTCTGCGTGGTATTTTATCTTAGTGCACCTGGTTATTGTTCTCGGAAACCTCCCCCATAAGTTGCAGTGGTATGTTCTATCACTGACAGTGGAAGATGTTTTGTTTTTGCTTTTAGGTGTGTTTAACCCACACAAGCACCTTTGTAGTTCACAGAAACTTTGTGCATTTAAAAAACTAATCTCTAGTTCCAAGGGCCATATTTATAAAGCTGCTATACTGCTGCTTAGTTAATTTACGATCGCAGTCGTCGATGTACCATCGCGATCGTACATTTACAACCCCAAAGTTTGAAGAACGTTCGATCGTAGAATACCGTGCGGTAGTAAACCATAGAATACCGCAATGGTATTCTATGGGAATCGTAAATCTACGATTTCGTTATTGTAGATTTACAATCGGTATCGTAAATTTACGATTGTCAAACCAATCGTTAATCTCCGATCAGTTTAACGATCGTAAATTTACAATGCCAATCGTTAAAGACGTGGTATCGCTAAAAAGCGATCCCGCAGCTTTAGAAATATGGCCCTTAGAATCTCTTAAGCTGGGTACACACAGTAACGATAAAGCCCCGATACCGCCAGATTCGACGGTATTGGGGCTTTATCGTTATGTGTGTACGTCCGTTTCCCGAACGAGCGCGTGGCCTCGTTCAGGAAAGGCCGAAAATTTCCAGCTCCCTATAGAGGAGTCTAACGCGGCCGATGGAAACACACAGTCCCGAGTGTTCTCCCTATGAAGTTCATACGGAGAATGCTCGGGACTGTGTGTATGCAGATTTTTGAAAGATGGCAGACAGGATCTTGCAGACCCTGTCTGTCATCTTTCAGAAATCTGTATTGTGTGTACCTAGCTTAAGTCATTGAACCAAGAACCAATACCGGTAGCTTTCTATTTTAAAACCATTCATAAAACTTTGCCTTTGAAAACACTTCAACTTTACTGACATAGCCATATAGATATATTAATAGTGTCACGCAACCTAACCCGTTATATGTGACTATCATTGAATAAAACTGAGAAATGACTGATGCCAAAGTTTTGGCTTTCCGCAGAAATCAGTTGCTTTGGGGATCTGTCAAGTTAGGAAAGTTTGGTTGTTTCACCTTTTAGAGGCCAGATATGAAAATGTCCCCACATATAATGGAGATTACAGTATTAAGGTGTCCGTATGGGAGCAAGTTACTGATTTTAAGTCAGTAATCACTGGCAGATTGATGAACAACTAGAGATATGATCTAGATACACGCATGTAGTGTTTCTTTTACTGATGTCTTTATGAATAACATTTATTTGCCTTTTTTTTTATTTGCCAGGTTGACTTCCATTAGTGATACTATGGACTTTGAGTGAATTTGTGAAATGTGTCTTTACATCTATAGACAAAAAGCAAAGGAATCAGAATTCTTGTAGGCCAATGTTTTTAACAAAAATGGGACCCATGGGATACACGATAAATATACACAGATGTCTAAGTTTCTCTGGGAAGTCACAAGTAAAGCAGTTCTCAGTATTGTGGCAATACACATCTAACCATGCAATTTGTAATGTAACAGAGAAAATATTTTTCAATTTTTAGCCCCTTCCAAGTCTCAGCGCTTTGGACTGCACATATACATTCTCATAACTATTCTTCCCCCAGCGCTTATCATTGCCCATTCTATAGAAATGAATATTGTTTTTATTGCTCCATGTATGTTCTCGGGTCATCGAGGACCAGCTAATATCAACAAGGCAGAATGCAGCATTTTTTCTTTAAAGGGCATGTCTACCCTACTGTACCTCCAGATAATGTGTTCCTCCAAAACCATGACCCCCCCAAACCCTATTATCGCAATACTACAATATGTGATTCCTAAAGAAAGATATTCTAAATTGGAAAGCAGTTAATAAGGTGGATGGAAAAGACAGCAAAAACCAAATGTCATTAAGGAGAAAATTACTGGCTGCACTTCTAAGTTAAATGTAGTAGAAAGTCCTTTATTAGTTAACAAGGTCACCAGGTTAAAAAAAAAACTCTGTATGTAATTGATATTGATATAATTGTATCTACTATCCATTGTAGTTTAGTGTGTCCCTGTTTATTCAAAACAGACTTTTCATGGTGAATAATTTCCTTCAGGAATGCTGGAAAGCCAGTTAAGTATTGCAAAACTTGGGATTTGGGGGTGGGGAGGGTTCTCTGGGGCTTGGGCTTGTTATTTAAGTAGCCATGTGAGAGGGATATCAGTTAATCATCAGTTTGGTGTTGACTAGTGCAAACAAAACGGGGGTTGGTTTTGCCAGTGTTGTCTCACCAGTAGGCCCAGCAATGGCTAAACTACCACCCCCACGAACACGGGGGGGCCTGGACAGTGTATGTTAATTCATACACACAATCAGCTGTTTTTAAACAGTAGGTTGTGGCCTCGTGGATGGGGGTGGCTCAGGGGCCCGGACTCCAATCTCGCAGTGGGCACAGGCCCCTGCAGTTATGCCCCTGAGTGAGATCTGGAATTAGTTTCAGTAGTTTCAAACGGGGGAATTTAGATAGTGGAACAGGGTGTTCAAACTCTAAACAAGGTTTGGTTTATATTCAGGCATGTCTCTAGGGTCTGAGAAGATATGGGGCACTTACGGGCACTAGGAACTAGGTACTACCCAGGAGGTACTTAGGGGCATATTTATAAAGGTTTGTTAACTTTTCGCGGCCGTTTTCACTGACATTAACACATAAATCGCGTTTAGCGCGATTTATAAATGTCTGAAAACGGCTGCGAAAAGTTAACGAAGCGTTAACCCTTCACGGCGATACTTACCTGTTACCGCCGCTTCTATTTATAAAGCGGCGGTATGTGTTTCGCTCTGCTAGTATCGGCTAGCCTCCCCGCGGCGGGGATGGGCAGGCAACCCGTGGTGGGTGATCGCACCTGCCCCGGGAGGCACGCCCACCCCACCCACAACCCTCCGCGGCGGCGGAGACCACCCGCCGCCGCTTCCCAGCAGCCCCTCCCAACCCCTTCCCCGCTCGCGGCAATCTCGGAACGGGAGGCTAGGAGGGGCTGCCGGGAAGGGGCCGCAGCAGGTGGTCGCGACCACCCGCCGCGCACCCCCTCCCCAGCAACCCCTCCAAGCCCCCTGGCCGCTCCCGCTCCCGTTCCGAGATTGCCGCGAGCGGGGAAGGGGTTGGGAGGGGCTGCTGGGAAGCGGCGGCGGGTGGTCTCCGCCGCCGCGGAGGGTGTTGGGTGGGGGCCTTTGCGGCACTTATAGTGCCCTTGCGGCTCTGACAAGAGCCTTTGGGGCTTAAGGGGTCCGCAGCTCGAACCAGGACCTCCCCGGCCCTATCAGGCGCTTTGCGGCACTTTAAGTGCCCTTGCGGCTCTAACAAGAGCCCTTTAGGGCTTAGGGGTCCCGCAGCTCGAACCAGGACCCCTCCCCGGCCCTTGTAAGGGCCCTTGTGGCACTGACAATTGCCTTTGGCGGGGGTCCCGCAGCTCGAACCGGGACCCCCAGTGTGCGGCTCTTAAAAGAGCCCCTGGGCAACGTCTTCGGGCTGGCGACACCAACCCCACTCAGGTCGCCGATGCCAAGCAGACTCACTGCGGCCGCCAGTGAGCCCGCTGGCACCGCCGGCCTAGCGGAGCCGATGTTGCCAACCTCTTTCTTCAGCATCTACTGCGATGGCATCTGAGTTCCGCAGCGGAGTGCACCTCTTTATATAGGTTGCAGAAACCCCTAATTCATTTCTGATGTCAATTTTTTAATGCTTGGTTTGCATGCTTTACATTAACCAGATTCATAAATCAGATTACTGGAAAGTTCTGAAATTGATTGGTTAATGTAAAGCATACAAACCAAGCATTAAAAAATTGACCAATCAGAAATGAATAGGGGTTTCTGCAAACCTATATAAAGAGGTGCACTCCGCAGTAGATGGCTGAAGAAAGGAGAAAAGAAGCGGATGGCAACAATCGACTCCTTGAGGCCGGCGGTGCCAGCGGGCTCACTGGCGGCCGCAGTGAGTCTGCCTGGCATCGGTGACCTGAGTGGGGTTGGTGTCGCCAGCCCGAAGACGTCGCGTGGATCAAGACGCCGGCAACATCGGCCCCTGTTGAGGTCGCCGGTGCGCCGGGGGTACCCCTGGCTTTGGCGGAGCTGGTGTCGCCGGGACTGGAAGAAAGAAGGCGCCGCCCAAGGGGTTTTAAGAGCCGCATACTGGGGGTGACCCCGCCAAAGGCACTTGTAAGTGCCGCAAGGGCCCTACAAGGGCGGGGAGGGGGTCCCGGTTCGAGCTGCGGGACCCCTTAAGCCCCAAAAGGCCCTTCTCAGGGCCCGCCACCAACCCCGCCGGCGGCGGAGACCACCGCCGCCGCTTCCCAGCAGCCCCTCCAAACCCTTCCCCGCTCGCGGCAATTCGGAACAGGAGGCTTGGAGGGGTTGCTGGGGAGGGGTGCGCGGGGGCGTGGTCGCGCCCACCTGTGCGGCCCCTTCCGGCAGCCCCTCCTAGCTTCCTGTTCCGAGATTGCCGCGAGCGGGGAAGGGGTTGGGAGGGGCTGCTGGGAAGCGGCGGCGGGTGGTCTCTGCCGCGCGGGGGGTTGTGGGCGGGGTGGGCGTATGCCCAGCCCCCTTAGGAAGGCGTCGGGAAGGGATTTTAAGCCCTTCGCGGCGATACTATACAGTTCGCCGTGAAGGGACTTAAAATTACGCAACACATTGCGCTATTTTCGCCGGCCGCGATGTGCGGCGGTAATTTTTTGGCCTATTTCGTTTTTTTTATAAATATGCCCCTTAAAGGGCAGTCCACCCCCCAAAACTATAATCCCCAACTACTGGCCCACCATGTAGTGTAGTTTAATCCTTACCTCACATCCCAGCTCCATAGGGGTCTCCTGTAAACCCCCCCCCAAAGTCTCAAAACTAACCACCAGGAGGATAGCAGGTCTTGCTGCTATCTAGCCTCCGGTAGATATTTGCCATGCGCACTGCAGCTTCCCCCCCCTCCCTCCCCCTCCCTCTCCCTCCCTCTCCCTCCCTCTCCCTCCCGTTCTACTATCCCTCCCCCTAGCGTTAAACCCCTTAATATGCTGCTCCCCCATGTCCCCAGCCCCAACCGCATGGTTTTTTTTTCAAAAAGCTCCCCAAAATTTACTTACCTCTCCGCTTTCCTCCGCTGCACTGAATGACCGGCAGCCGGTCCGTGATTGGCTGCCGCTCAGCCCAATCACAGACGCGACTGCCGGTCCCGCCCCTCTGCTTGCATTCTCGCAAGCAGAGGGGCGGCAGTGCAGCGGAGGATCGAGGGGAGGTAAGTAAGAGTTTGGGGAGCTTTTTGAAAAAAACAAACATGCGGTTGGGGCTGGGGGACATGGGGGAGCAGAATATTAAAAGTGTATTTTAGGGGTGGACATAGCCTTTAATAGAGATAGACAGAGAGACAACAGACTGACAAACATAGACAAACCAAGAGATAGATACACAGCCAGGAAGTTATAAATAAAAAGATAGAGAAATAGACAGACAGAGATAAGGGGTAGACAGAGATTATACTGCATTATACTAGTAGAAAACTAACAATTTCAGTATATACTGGTAGCAAACAGAAAATTTCAGTATATATAGGTAGCAAACTGGAAATTTCAGTATATACTGCTAGCAAACTGTAATTTTCATTATATACTGATAACAAACTGGCAATTTCCGTATATACTAATAGCAAACTGTCATTTTCATTATATACTGGTAGCAAACTGGCAATTTCAGTATATATATATTGGTAGCAAACTGTCATTTTCATTATATACTGGTAGCAAACTGGCAATTTCATTACATACTGGTAGCACACTGGCATTACATACTGGTAGCAAACTGGCAATTTCATTATATACTGGTAGCAAACTTGCAATTTCATCATATAATGGTAGCCATGAGAATTTCATTACATACTGGTAGCCATTTGAATTTTATTATATACTTGTAGCCATGGTATTTTCATTACATACTGGCAGCAAACTGGCAAATTCATCATATACTGGTAGCCATGGGAATTTCATCACATTCTGGTAGCCATGGCAATTTCATCACATATTGGTAGCCATGGGCATTTCATTGCATACTGTTAGCCATGGGAATTTCATTACATACTTTTAGCCATGGGTTTTCATTACATTCTGGTAACCTTGGGAATTTCATTATATACTGGTAGCCATGGGGTTTTCATTACATACTGGCAGCAAACTGGCAATTTCATCATATACTGGTAGCCATGGGAATTTCATCAAATACTGGTAGCCATGACAATTTCATCACATATTGGTAGCCATGGGCATTTCATTGCATACTGTTAGCCATGGGAATTTCATTACATACTGGTAGCCATGGGTTTTTCATTACATACTGGTAGCCATGGGAATTTCATTACATACTGGTAGCCTTGGGAATTTCATTATATACTGGTAACCATGATAATTTCATCACATACTGGGGGACATGAGAATTTCATCACATACTGGTAGCCATGGGAATTTCATCACATGGCAGCAAACTGGCAATTTCTTCATATATTGGGGTAGGCTATAACCTACCCCATGGGCAGTATATATAATGAGTGGATTGCCCTGCACATGGGGTAGGTAATATCCTAAAAGGTCTATGCGGCTATTAGCTACAAATGTTCAGTGGAGCAGCTGGAGTCCGGAATTCATTCACATGTCATTGCAGAGGCAGCACAGGGGCAGCATTTCCCAGTAGTACAACGTGGCTGCATGATGATATCATTGTGTCGATAGGAGTGTGCCGTGACATCATCTGGCAGCTATGGAGTACTACTGGGAAAAGGAGATTTGGGGCACCTCTATTAGGTAAGTTGTATTAAGATATTTGGGGCACTTTGAATTGGGATTTAATCAACTTTCTATATCTGTAAATCATATGCATTTGCAATATTATTGTTACTTAAAGTGAAACTATCCTACTTCTTCTTCAACCTCATAAAGAATATTCTATGGGGAAAAAATCCCTATTGTACCCTATGCAAAGGGAAGGTGGAGGAAAACATTGAAATTTATGGCCTGTAAACACAGGTAAACTTTTTCCCCACCCAACATTCAGGGGGAAATTGTACAATCTGATCAGGACTGGTCATTTGCATAAATTTGAATGATTGCCCATGGTTTACCTGCAGAACCGATATGCCAAAAGGTCAGATCATCCAGTTTTTATATTGAAAGAAATAGGAATTGTTTGTGCAGAATTTGTCTGTCCATGTGTTCCTGCCTTTAGGGGTCAAATAATATATTTGACAATAAGGGAAGTGGCAAGAATCAATTTCTGAATAAAATTTAGTTCAGCAAAAAAAAAAAAAAAAACACAAATAAACAATGGGTTATGGTGCAGAAATCCTGACAGATTCAGTTTATATGGCCGAGAATAAATTAAGGGCAAAAGAGATAGAAGCGTGTTAAAGATAAATTTAGATACCCAAAGGTGAGAAACAGGAACTGGGTTGGCATAAAAATAAACCAAGTGCAATAATGGTGAAGAATATTTACTGTAAATACCTACAGGAATCTTTATCAAATGCTTTTTCAGCTACAAGCAAGCAACTGATTCCATACTACATATATGAAGCAAAAAGATATTGCGTAGACAGACTTTTTAGATTCTGTTGTTTATACCCCATAATATAAGTCAATTTTGCTTAGTTACTTTAGTATACATTGTTTCTCTTTGACTTTTCCATAAATAAATTAAACAAGCAATTTCACCACATACTGGTAGCAAACTGGTAATTTCATCATATACTGATAGAAAACTGACAAACTGTTCCGTTTTCAGATTTACATATCTCGGGAAAATCCCAAAGATCCGAAAATCTGAATATGGAACGTACTTTCCGGACTTCGGATGGCATTTTTGATGATTATCGAACATTCAAGGCTATATTCGATAATCCTCCAATATAGCCTTGAGTGTTTGATAATACTTGAAAATACGATCGGAAACTACCTTCATGTTTCAGACGGAATATTTCGGATTTCGGAACCCCGATCCCATTCCCATCTCTAATGGTAGCCATGGAAATTTCATCATATACTGGTAGCAAACTGGCAATTTTAGCACATGCTGGTAGCCATGGAAATGTCATTACTTCTCAGCTTCTCAGCTTCATATGCAGTTGGCAAGGGCTGCAAGTTTGGGGATTGTGCTCATTATGGGGACTTTAATTACCCTGACATTGATTGATGTAGTAGAACTGCCATCACAGAAAAAGGCGATGAGTTCCTCAATTTGATGCAGAATAATTTTCTCTCACAAGTGGTTGAGGTTCCTACTAGAAAAGGAGCTCTGTTGGATCTGGTAATATCTAACATCGTGGAGCGCATTATAGATATAAAGGTAACTGGAGGCTTAGGGAATAATGACCTTGAAATAGTGTTGTTTGGACTTTGTTATCAAAAGGAAAAGTGCGCTGGGTTAACAAAGACTTTTAATTTCGGGAAGGCAAATTTTCCCAGGTTAAAAGTAGCTTTTCAGAATGTCAACTGGGATAATGTATTATCAGGTAAAGATACTGAACAAAAGTGGACTGTGTTTAAGGGGATTTTGAGCCAGTTCACATCTAAATTTATACCCTTGGGAAATAAATGTAAAAAAAATAAATCCGTGCCCATGTGGCTGAATTCTGATGTAAAGAGGCAAATGGAAAGGAAGAAAAAGGCATTTAAAACCTTTAAGTCAGAGGGAACGGAAAGGGCCTTTAGGGATTATAAAAACTGTAACAAGGAGTGTAAGAAAGTAATCAAACTAGCTATTGATAGTAAGAAGATGAGGACTGAGAATGTGGCACCATTAATTAATGGGGATAAGTTAGTTACGGAGGATGGCGATAAAGCAAATGTCTTGAATATTTTTTTTCCTCTGTATACACTATAGAAGATCCAAGTACAGATATCATAGAGTATAGTAGCAATAATGGTATAAAAGATTCAAGTGCACTTTGGTTAACCAAGGATATGGCACAGAAAGAACTAAATAAGGTTAATATTAATAAATCTCCAGGACCGGATAAAATACATCCTTGGGTAATTAGGGAGCTAAGTTCAGTTTTATCTAAGCCATTGTTTCTTATTTTGTTGCAGATTAACCTCAGGTTCGGGGTGTGCCTCTGGATTGGAAAAAGGCTGATGTTATTCCAATATTCAAAAAGGGTAGTCGTTCACAGCCGGGTTATTACAGGCCTGTAAGTTTAACTTCAGTGGTGGGGAAGATCCTGGAAAGTTTAATAAGGGAACATATTCTAGAGTTTCTATGTTTCAAGGACTGACATTATAAGTAGTAACCAGCATGGATTTAGGAGGAATAGATCTTGTCAAACAAACTTGCTTGGCTTTTATGAGGAAGTAAGTAGAAATTTAGACTCTGGCATAGCAGTATATGCAATTTACTTGGATTTTGCAAAGGCTTTTGATACAGTCCCCCATAGGCGACTAATGTATAAGCTAAGGTCTGTTGGTCTGGGGAGTCACATTTGTACATGGATAGAAAATTGGTTAAGGAATAGCAGAGAGTAGTTGTTAATGGGGATTCATCATTATGGACTAAAGTGCTAAGTGGGGTGCCACAGTGTTCTGTGTTGGGGCCGCTTCTATTTAATCTATTTATTAATGATTTGGAAGTGGGTATTGTCAGCAAGGTTTCTCTGTTTGCTGACGACACAAAACTTTGTCGACCATTAAAAACTTCAGAGGATGTGCAATCGTTGCAGGGGGATCTAGATAGATTGTCACATTGGGCTGCTAAGTGGCAGATGAAAAGGTGATGCATTTTGGACTTAAAAATCCTTGTGGTGCATATACTATAAATGGCTCTGTGTTAAGCGAATCCCTGTTGGAAATGGATCTCAGAGTTTTGGTGGATAACAAACTTAAAGGAAGCAAGCAGTACCAGGTGGCAACAGCCAGAGCCAGCATGGTATTGTCTTGTATAAAGAGAGGTATGGATTCAAGGGAGGAAAATGTTATTCTCCCTCTTTACAAAGCATTGGTAAAGCCTCATTTGGAATATGCAGCACAATTTTGGAATCCTGTGTACAAAAAAGACATCTTTGAAATGGAAAGGGTTCAGAGAAGGGCAACTAAATTAATAAGGGGGTTGGGGGAGCTTGAATATGAAGAAAGACTGGAAAAGTTACAATTATGTATGCTGGAGAAAAGGCGCATGCATGTGGATATGATTACTGTGTATAAATACATTAACGGGCCATACAATAAACTATCTGGGGCATTGTTCACCAATAGAACATGTCAGAGGACACGAGGACATCCCTTAAGACTTAAAGAATAAAGGTTTAGGCTTCAAGTTCGGAAAGAGTTTTTCACTGTGAGAACGGTAAAGCTATGGAACTGTCTTCCAGTGGATGTTGTTATGGCAGGTTCATTGGTCAGTTTAAAAAAAAAGCTGAATGAGTTTCTGCAAACAGGGAATGTTGCAAGTTACTGGTATTGATACATAAAATAGTTGATCCAGGGAAATTAACGATTGCCACTTGGAGTCAGAAAGGAATTTTTTTCCCCTTTATAAATTTGGTGGGTTTTTTTTGCCTTCCTCTGGATCAACAGTTAGGCAGGAAATGAGGATATTGCTAGATGGGTTGGACTGGATGGACATATGTCTATATTCAACCTCAAATACTATACTATACTATCACATACTGGTAGCAAACTGGCAATTTCATTATATACTGGTAGCTAGAGATGGTAAGATCCATTCCATTTTTGAATTTACAGATCTTGGGAAAATCCTGAAAATCCAAAAAAGGAACGTACTTTCAGGACTTTAGAGTGCATTTTCGATGGTTTTTGAACGTTCAAGGCTATTTTCGATAATCCTCAAAAGTAGCCTAGAGCATTCGATAAATCTCGAAATTGCGGTCAGAAACTACTTTTGAGTTTCGAATCGAACATTGGGATTTTGGAACCCACATCCTGGATCCTATTTCTACTTTTAGCTATCAAAATTTCATCCCATACTGGTTGCAAACTGGCAATTTTAGCACTTACTGGTAGCAAACTGTCAATTTCAATATATTGTATAGTAGTAGCATAGTAATTGAGGTTGAAAAAAGACATACGTCCATCAAATCCAACCTTGGCACCTTCCTTTTTAACCCTACCTTGCAGTTGATCCAGAGAAAGGCAAAAAAAACAGCTAAAAAGGGGGGGATGCCTTCCTGACTCCAAAAAGGCAATCAGAGAGTAATCCTGGATCAACCAGAACTGCAGTATATGTATTAATACCAATAATTCTCAATATGTATTTTTAGAAACTTATCTAGGCTATTCATTGAACTTGCCATTAAAACATTTGCTGGAAGACAGTTCCAAAGTTTCACCGTTCTCACTGTAAAGAAACCTTTCCTAACCTGAAGATGAAACTTCTTTTCTTCCAATCTTAAAGAATGTCCACACTGAATCACTTTTAAGCGCAATGCGATCACGCTTTTAAAAGCACACACTAGTGTGGCCCAGGGAGCGCTGCGTAAGTCAGAGCGCATGCAATCCGCTTTTTTTGTGCAATCGTATGCTCTCCAATTGCAAATCACTAGCCAATCACAAGCACACGCCAATGCACTCTTGAGCACCGGGAATGCGCATACGCTTCCATGAGTGCACGACCGCGTTACAGTGTGGCCTCAGCCTAAGTGAACAATGCACCAGAGAGCTTATTGAGTGGCCCGTTAATATATTTGTATAGAGCCGCGTCTGTATTGGCTAAGATGCAGCCAATCACAGACGCGGCTGCCCTCAATGGAGAGCACCGCGGGAACGAAGGATTGTAAGTACAGTTCTGATTGTTTTTTTCAAGGGGTTATCTACCATATGTTAAAAGGATTTTACACTTGGTGAAGGACAAGCATGGATGGATCCGGAAGGTGGGAGGGCTCCCCTGTGCATGTCACACTACCTCCTGCAGGCTGCAGAAGAGGCAGAAACCTTTGGACAGGAAGACAGCTACTACTCTTCACTTTCCTGGACTTTGGACAAGCACTGCCGGAGATCCATAAGAGTTGTAAGATATGGATTTTTTTTAAACTTCACAGTGGAGCCAGCAGTGGGTTAAATTTTAGTTTTGGGGGTGGACATGCCCTTAAAAATAAATTGTAGATTAGTATAAGTAATTTTTTCAGTATACATAGTATTTAAAGTACGCCTTCTGCATATTTTTCTTTTCTCTGCAGATGCTTGTTTCCTATATTTTTAACTGTGACATAGCAACCAATCACATGGGAGTGCATCTTAATGACTCCCATTTAAAGGATAAGTGCACTGTAAAATGTTCATTTGGAAGCTGCAGCTTTAAAAATACAGTTGGCATATTTTTTTTTTACCTATGTCCCTCCAGAGCCTAGCTTTGTGCCTTGAAAGTTGCTGACATCTTGTTACTGGTTTGCTGAATGTTAAGCTCCGCCCCTCTGAGATTTCCTCTGCTTTCTCCTGCTTGAGCCTCAAACAGTAATGCCTGTGAGTTCCGTGCACTCTCCTGCTTGATCCTCAAACAGAAATGCCTGTGAGTTCCGAACTCACAGGCATTATTGTTTGAGGCTCAAGCAGGAGAAAGCAGAGGAGATCTCAGAGGGGTGGAGCTTAACTCTGGTTAACTCTTCTATACACCCTAGTATATGAGTCCCAACCGCAGACCTTCAATTAAATAGCAAACTTACAAATTAGTTCTATAGACTGCAAGTTAAATCAGGTTTATTCAGTTTCTATCAAAACCCACGTCTGTAATTCTATTTAATACAACATGTACCTAGAGACAAACAAGTCTTCTGCCATTCCCCCACTGTTCGCCTGTTTATTTGTATGTAAATCAATTCACATATGTGTCATTTTCTAATTAGCTACTTGGTTTTCATTTATTCTCCAACTTTTTTTGAGTTTGAATAGAAAAAGACTCAAGAAAACAATTCTCCCTCCCAATTCAAAATTTTCTCCTTAAAGGGCAAGTCCAGCCCCAAAATGAAAATTTACATACAGGTAAATCACCCCCCAAAACCCTAAACTGTAATAGTTTTGAAATCTGAAATATATGTCTAACCTGAAATCCTGCACAATGTCTTGTTGCCCCAGTTTCTGCTTCCTGGTTCTTCCAGTTAGTAACTGTCAGTTATGGATTTGACAGTTGACATCACAGCAAATGACTGAATGTTAATCCCCTGTCTGCCCCTTCTGAGCATGCCCAGGCTCAGTAAATTCTCAGTACAGGTTTCTAAATTGCTCAGTTTCCATGAGGCATCCAGAAGCATAGCAGGCATACAGTAATGAATTCATAGGACAAACTATGATATATCAACATATTTTAAAGAGGCCGTTCTTTCTAAAAGATGTTCTTATGAGGGTGGAATTGTCCTTTAACATTCAGCAAACCATTAACAAGATGTCAGCAACTTTTAAGGCACAAAGCTAGGCTCTGGAGGGGCATAGGTAAAAAAAAAATATGCCAACGGTATTTTTAAAGCTGCAGCTTCCAAATGAACATAACTTTTACAGTGCACTTATCCTTTAAGAGTCTGTCTACTCTCCTCCAGACCACAAAACATCCTGCTGGGTGCTGGAGACAGAGTATGTACATCGCCCTTTTGAAAATCAAATATATAGTGAATATTATAAATTATACAGATATAAGTTTCATGAAATAAAAGTTCAAGTTCTAGGTATGTATATAGTATCTCATCATAACTTAAACATTAGGGGGGAGATTCAATATGCCCCTTTTCCATGTAAAACCCACGTTAGCCCGAAAAAAAATCAGGTTAACGTGGGTTTTAGACGGAATTTAGAGCACAGCGCCATTTCCGAGTGTTTTTGGAAATAGCGCTGTGCTAACGATCCAAAACCCCTGCCATTAAGTTTTGCGCTACCTCGTAGCGCGAAACTTAACGGTAAAGGCTGTGAAGCGTTAAGTTCGCGCTCCTTACCTTAGCCCGATCCCGCGATGCAATAACTGACGTAATCCCGTTTACGTCAGTTATTGTATTGCGGGATCGGGCAAAGGTAAGTTACGCAGTGCCCGGCTTTGGATCTCCCCCTAGGTTTGCTTTTTACTAATTATAGTAAAAATATTGTACAGTATGTATCCTTGTCCTTTTCTGTCCCTGTACAAATGCTTAGCACAGAGGGCATTACAGTGGTCAGTTGCTGTACTAATCAGGTGAATTAGAATTTAGCATGAAGGTGACAAGCTCCTATTTGTGACATTGTGTGGCCTCTATTGCTTTCTAAAGGCTCATACACAAATGCTATCAGGGGGGCCGATGTGTATGAGCGCTTGTTTCATCCAACAATTATGCCGTGTATGGGCACTTTGTTGAGCAAAAGGAACGTTTGGTCGGGGCTCGTTGATGATCCAACTGGCAGATCGGGCAACAAGCCCCAACCGAACATGCGTTTCGGCTTTTAATATCCTTTATATTACACAGTAATAGGTAGCTATTCCCAACTCCATCTCTGGCAGGTGGTACAAACAATTGATTCCTGCATTCTATTGGGGAGTGCCCATACATAGCACGATTGTCGTCCGTAACAGGCGCAGGTGTTTATGAGCCTTTAGTGACCAATTTCACACCTGTCCCAACTATTAACACATGCACTTTCACCTGAAACCCCACAGCAGGGCTCGCCAGGCTAAGCAAGAGAGAATCAGGGAAGGATGTAAAGATAATTACCATTATCAATAATTGAAGGGCCAGAACAGCAGGTAACTTTGAGTAAAGGTTCGTACACACGTGCGACCGCGGGTCCCAACCCGCGACACACGATGTGTACGAACGTTCGTTTCGGCCAATAAAGGGCCCATACACGTGCCGATTATCAGCTGAAACAAACGTTCGTACACATTGTGCGTGTGTACGAACCTTAAGACCAAAAAGGGATCCTGTGCACCTGTAACACAAAAATGTTACTTTTAAATACTTGCAGATCCAACAAACTCCGTATAGGATAACTGTTACAAACAAAGTTGAAAGGCTAACAAACAAAATGCTTGCTCACTTGTTGGAAGGGTTCCAACAAAACTGCTAATTTACACAAGTTAACCTTGGGTCTATTATCTGCATTAAACACCAGGATCAATATGCACAGTCCACTAAAACAGCTGGATAGCTTAACAAGACAAACATTAAGGCAGCAAATGTTTCTGTTCTTTTTGATGGATGAGCAGAGACAGAAGCTAAGAACTTAAATGGAATCAATATATCTAGCCCTGTTAATATAGAAAAGCCTGTCTTTGTCTATTTCTAATGGGAGTAAAGTGACTACACATGTAGTACCTTCTTACTGACAATAATACATTGATGCACTAGAGTTTGGCATTGGCAACATCATCATGCTAAAACTAGGATTGTATTTATACTTGGGACCGCCCTGGGCTTTGCTGCCTAAATGAACCCCAGAGTTTTGTCAGCAGCAAAAATTAGTTTGCTCAGCAGCTGTACAGGATTGTGTTAATAGAAAGATAATCAAAACAGCAAAAGAAAGTGTTCCAACCTATTTTCCATTGAAATATATAATCGTAGGTTGTTCTTTCCTCTATTAAAAATACAATCCTACAACATAGTAACATAGTAATTGAGGTTGAATAAAGACATACGTCCATCTAGTCCAACTTTTTTCACCCTCCTTTTTAACCCTACCTAACAGTTCATCCACAGGAAGGCAAAAAAGACCAAAAAAAGGGTGGGGAAATTCCTTCCTGACGCCAAATAGCAATTGGAAAGTATTCCTGGATGAACCAGAACTGCAGTACATGTATTAATACCAGTAATTTTTAATATTTTTTAGTTTTAGAAACTTATCTAGCCCACTTTTAAAGCTATTCAATGAACATGCCATTACCACATCTGCTGGAAGACCTTTCCACAGTTTCACTGTTCTCCCTGTAAAGAAACCTTTCCTAACCTGAAGATGAAACTTATTTTCTTCCAACCTTAAAGGATGTCCACGTGTCCTCTGATATGACCGATTAGTGAACAATGCACCACAGAGTGTACTGTATGGCCCATTAATATATTTGTATAAAGTGATCATATCCCCATGCAAACATTGATTCTCTAATGTAAACAGACCAAACTTGTCTAATCTGTCAAGCCCCTCCATTCCCTTTATTATTTTCTCTGAACTGCTTCCATTTCCAAAATGTCCCTTTTGTATATAAGATTACATAACTGCACCGCATATTCCAAATGAGTCCTTACCAGTGCCATGTATTTCATAAATTCATGCTGACTACTACTAATAAAAATCTGGAGATGAATTCAAGGATATGATCCTGTTTCTAGCACCTTCCCTACCACTGATGTTAGGCTTATAGGTCTATAGTTACCTGGTTGGAAACGACTACCTTTTTTTTAATATTTGGTATTACATTGGCTTTTTTCCAGTCCAGCTGCCATCACCAGACACATGACCAGACAAAAGTGAATCTGAAAAGATAAGAAACAGTGGTCTAGATAAAACTGAACTAAGCTCTCTTAAGATCCGAGGATGCATTCCATCCGGTCCTGGGGCTTCATTGATATTAACTTTGTCTGATTGTTTCTGTACCATATCCTATGTCAACCAGAGTGAATATTCCTCATATATACCCTTCATATTATTACAATCCCTACTATAATGATTAATGAATTCCAAAGGAAAAAATGGATTAGCACATTAGCCTTTTCGGCATTCCTCTACAACTATCTCAGCCCCATTATTTAATGGTCCTACATTCTCGGTCCTCATCTTTTTACTATTGATATGTTTAAAAACATTTTGGGGTTAAACTTGCTTTGTTCTGCTATCCGTGTTTCATTTTCAATTTTAGCTAGTTTAATTGCTTTCTTATTTAGAAATGTAATAGTTTAATATCCCTTTAAAAGCAGTCCACACCGGCTCAATATCTTTACCTAAAAGCAAATCCCCCCAGTCTATGAGCAACAGTGACTCCTTTAACAGCATAAAATTAGCTTTCCTAAAGTTAAAAAAAAATGTTATCCCAGTGCACTTGTTTTTTGCAACCTATGGTAAATGACACTATACCATTATCACTTTTCCCTAAGCTTCCAAATTGACCTCAGGGTTATTAGATATCACCAGATCCAACAGCACATCCTGTCTAGTAGGAACTTCTACCATCTGAGAAAGAAAATGCTCATAAAGAAGATTTAAGAACTTGATTCCTTTTGAGGTGCTGGCATTTCCCTTATTCCAATCTATGTCAGGGTAATTGAAATCTCCCATAACCAGAATATGCCCCATGCTTGCCATTATTATTATGTATCCTATTATATTATCTGTGTAGTAAGTGTGGAGTTAGAAAATGGAAAAAAACCAACAGGGTATTTCAATATCACAGTCACTTGCTATTACACAGATCATGTGACCACTATAACTGAAACAGCAAATACAATAATAAAATCAAATGCTGTAGAATCATGCAAAAACAAGAAACCCAAATCATCAGAAGATGCTGATATGCAACACAAATAATATTAACCAAACAGCAAGAACAAAAAACTTATTTTAATATACCTATAGTACACAGTAAAAGGAGGCTATTCCCAACTCCATCTCTGGCAGGTGGTACAAACTATTAATTTTACTGCATTCTATTGGGGAGTACCAACTGATGTACTTCTGGTGTCACTTAATCTTGATTACATTTTATCATAAATCTTATGAAGAATCATTAGACCCAGTAGAAGGGAATCGATTTGTGTTGGATTTGCTCAAAGTGACTAAATCTGCCAAGAATTTCATCAAGTGTGTGGTGTGCTTTAGGAGTGTATGTATGTATATATAATTTTATTTATAAAGTGCTAATTGGGTGCGCAGTGCTGTACATTATAAAATACAGAGTATACAAACAGGGGGATAAGTACAAGCAATTACACAGATAAGTAAAATTTACATAAATAAAGTTTCAAAGGCTAAGAATATTAAATATATATATATTATACGTATATTGTATTTATACAGTATATCATTTAATATGGACCAGTTTAAGCAGGGGTGCCCTTTCCATGAGGCAAGCTGAAAAATTCCTCAGGACACTGGCTAAACCTGCAATGAAAGTGTATGCTTGTGCCACCCACTCTGCCATAAGGAGCAGCACTAGAGGCATTTTATTTCAGGTGCCATTCCCCCTTGAACTGACACTGGTTTTAAGACAGAATTACCCAAAGAGAGCAGCCTTACTTCATATAATACCTGATAAATATATATATGTCCTTTGTGTTTGGCCAGCACTGTAACATGCAGGTATGCTCTAATAAAAAGAGACCTTACCCTCATACTGAAAATAAGAAAATCCAGAACAACCTAACCTGCACAAGCACCTTTGTCACACACATAATTACATAAAGGAAAGCACCACAATGCACAACCCATGCTTGTCTAAGTTAATAGAGAATCTGGCTGCCAAGTTACCCTTAAGCTGAGTACATACAGGAAAGATTTTTTTAAAAATGACAGACAGGATCTGCAAGATTTTCGGTCTTTCCCGAATAACCGCTCGGGTAACCTGATCATTCGGCGGTATCAGGGATTTATTGGCACTGTGTGTACCTAGCTTTAGATGCTTAGCCAACCACTAAAGATACATAGTTACGAGTGAAAACAGGAAGAAAGTAACAATGTATTTACTGGAGGGTCTGAGCAATTTAGCATTTACCATTAACTCTATGAGCAGTTCTAGGAAAAAATGTCTTGTGCTTGGAAAGATATGATTCACAATGTTTTAAATGTATTTATTTGTATTTATGTAAGAACGGCACTATTGGTCTCGATATCTATTTAAACAATTATAACTCTTCTGATGTTTGTCCTGACAACGTCAATATGTGTACTCAATAAAATAATTTATATTGCTAATAGGGCCCAAGGAATAAGAGAGAGAGTGAGAGAGTTCTTTGTGCCTAGAGGGAATATAGAAGACAGATCATAAGTGAAGTGCCGGCATTTAATTTAACCCTGCATTGGGTGAGTTCTATTATTCACAGGAAGGTGGCAATAAGCTATCCAACCTACCTGTGGATTATAGATCAACCTGGAAGCAACTTAAAAATGTTCCATTATGTGACTTTAGTGTCCCTTCCATACTTTTTTATTTACTACAAAATTCCATGTGTTCCTTCATGGTTACAGTGTCTTCATTATTAATGTGCAATATATACAGAAAATAAAGAAAAATCTTTAAATGAAAAGTTGTATCCATTGAATGTAATGTGTATATACCTATATAACACACACACACACAAACATATATATGCTCAAAAATTCGACTGTAAACTCGAAAGTAGTCTCTGGTCATATTTTCGAGGATTATCGAACGCTCAAGGCTATTTTGAAATTTATGGAAAATAGCCTCCAACATTCGATAATAGTTGAAAATATGTTCCGTTTACGGATTTTCGGACCTTCAGGATTTTCCCGAGATCCAGCAATCCGAAATGGAACGAAACTGGTGAGTTTCAGCCATCTCTAGTAACATTCCATATTAGGAAGGGGAACATGTGACTGAGCTCAGAAAGGTGTGGCCAGACATGCACATGCACACAGTTATTTTATCCATTTCGTTGGGGCATTACATTTACTTTAATGCCATATACTGGGGTAGTAATTTAGAGCTCATTGGCATTCTTGAGGAGGGTGCCTTCAGATAGTGGAGTATAAAAACTTGGGTTGAGTTTCCCTTTAAAAAGAAGACAATGACATTATTCCGGATTTACATTGGTCCCTTTTTCTTCTATGGACTACTGGACCCACCAAACTGAAAAATATCAGCGGTACCACTTTAATTCATAACCGACAGCATACCATTCAAAGTACAACATAAAGCAGATGCTAGGTCATGTTAAGAAGTTTGGTTTTTAAAGATATTTGAATAGTCATTCGACTGGCTTTCTCTATTTAGAATCACTTGTACAAGAATCTGTTGACAATGCCTCACACTATTTATTCACTCTGGCAGGCAAATAGGAAGTTGTAATTAAAGCTGCAAATGACTTTGACACACACAAATGTGCCTAAATCCATTCAATTCTGAAACATTTTATCCTCCCACTCATGAGTATTTGCACTTACTTTGGTACCTCCAGTACCATAGAGCAGTGAGTTACCTGCAGACATGATCTCAGACAATAGATTCACAGACTGAATTTCTCATTCCAATATTTTTATTTTTAATACTTGTGATTTGCAGCTGTATAAATATTAGTCAGACCATGCCTAAGAGTTTTTATTGTCCTAATGTACAGATTGTTTAGCTCTTTAGATACTCACATAGACATGCTCACAACATTTTTTCAGCAATGAAAATTCTAAAATAGTGTGACCTGTTGATTATGTCCCTTATACAGCCTTTGAAATGCTCCACCTATTATTCTACCTATTTTCTCTGTTGCCTGATTGTCACTCTGCTGTAATTTCAATTGCTAATAAAATGTCGAGGTTGGGGAATGTCATGGAAATTACTGCAGGTACATCGGCTGGATGGCCTGATATTTAGATGAATGTTCTGTAAGGATGAGGCCACACTTAACTCACCAGAGTGTCAGAAACAAGCAAATGCTCCAATGGTACATGGAGCATTTGCAAGTAGACAGTGCAGTTGGGAGCCCCCAACAGAGAAATTGCTCTAATGTTAATTTAGAAACTCCTTTCCATCAAATGCAAATTCCATTTTGGGGACATGATAAAAGATTGGAAATATTGGTTAAATTGTGTCAGGAGTAGTGGTGAAACTATAGCCCTCCTAAGTAAAATTGCGCGCAATCAGCTGTTTAAAACTACTGCTGGTCGGCGCCGATGTTTTAAACAGCTGATGACTGTTTACATTTACTTATGTAAGTGCAATCAGTTGTTTAAAAGCTGATCATGCTACTAGCATTTAGATTGGGGAAATGAGCGGGTTGTATCAAGGGCCTGGCCCAAAGGCTGTGGGGGGACAGGCCCCTGCAGTATTGTTCCTGACCATAAACAAATGTTCCCTTTAACATTGTTTACAACTAACTGTGTGCGCAGAAATATATTTTTGTGGATACAAAATGAGATTTTGTGCAGGCCTGCCTAGTTGTTACCATAAAAGGCAGAAAAGAAAGGAATAAAAGACTATACAGTAAATCACTCTCAATATCCTTTATAACCAATAAAATATGGTACCTTGTAGTAAGAGTATGTATAAAAAGATATATTATATAAATATTACTTTAGAAGCTCTTTCTTTTTTTACAGATATATATATCAATTTTAATCTTATGAGATCATTACTAGTCCAAAGAAAGTCTTGCCATCACTATAATCTACAAGTTCTGGATGGCTGACTATAACAGAAAGCTGGTGTCCACTCTCTAATTTTACTAGTCCACCTTGGCCCAGTGTGGCATACCATATAGTGGACCTTATTGGGTCACCCACAACACTCTCTGTCCCTGAGAGCAAGACTTTGTCTACAGGATTGGAATCGTGTTGAATTATAACTTGGCTAAAGAGTACTATATTTTCCACAAAGCCACGAAATCCAACTTGGCAGTAAACATAATAGAGGCCACCTTGATTCACCACCACATTGCCATCTGCATATTTCACGGTTTGTCGGATAAATGATAGCTCATGTGTCATCTCCCAGATCAGAGTTTTATTTGTACCACGTTTTATACCTGAAAATAGAGGAAGCCTTTTAGAGCCATAGTCATCAGAAAAAGTAAACCATTAACAATTTATTGCTAAAAATATGAAAAAAAATTTCAAAAAGTACACTCTTTGCAGAGCAACTGGTACAAATGAGAATAGATATCGATATTGCAGCGCGACTAATCATGTGTGCATTTTAACACACACTATTGTCTGAAACAATTAATGGCATCCTGAATCATAGCTTATCAGTCTGCAGGCCCAAACAAAACTTTGAACCAGGTGATAGAAAGAAAGAAAGAAAGTAAGTAAGAAAGAAAGAAAGAATGTGATATTTTGTGGTCCATCTCCCATAACTTACCAACTAGATGAGCTGCTGATTTATTTACATGGCGCCTTGGTGAGTTCTTTGGATGGCTACCTTAAGTAAAAATAACATTAAGGGGGGTCACTGATTGGTAATATAACTTTGCCATACTCACATTATTTCCCCTGCAGAAATCTACAAAACAAGGAATCATATTGGTAAAAAAAAGGGAAATGAATAATATTGTTACAGTTTATCTGTGGTATTCCGTTAAGCTGGCCATACACTACTCAAACATTAGATAGATTAGACATTTGTCTATAGAAAAACATGTAATATATCTAATGGCTAAAGCTTCGTACACACGTACGATGTTAGCAACGACCCACGACCATGAAGCGGTTCTTATCTTGAGATAATCCAATTTGGCCCATTCATTTTGTGATCTCAAGTTGATTGCAACACAGAACAGGCTAGGTCTATAGAAGATATATAGGAGAACAGTCCCAGGCTGTGTATTTTTTAAACCTATGAATCATAGGATACATTACTGCTTGTTTCAAGCATACAGAATGTGAGAAGCAACAAATTATAAAATAAATCATTTATATTCTAGGTAATGTTAATCAATAAACCAAGGAATGTAAGTGCATTCATGGGTAAAAGAATATTAAGAAAATTCGACAGGTACAACCAACTGGAGACGGCTTTTCAATCAAAGTACCACAAGGATCCGGGCTTTCTCAAGCAATAGGTCAGAACTGAATTATTAAAGGCCAGGGATTGTTAGATGCATTATTAGAAGTAATCATACTGCTTCTAAAAGGAATTCACAATGCTACAGAGTATGGTTTATGGTATTTGAAAAAGATGTTAAAAATCTACATAAACCAATAGCTGATATAATGGATTATAGATTATAGTGATGATATTTAACAGTCCAATGCTAACATGTTTTGTGAACTTTATACTTTACATAGAAAACAACAGTTTTATATATGTGTGTGTGTGTGTGTGTGTGTTTGTGTGTTATGTTTTAGGACATTTACACAAAGATGTATTCCATTTGCTTATTTTAGAAATTCATTTGTGCACCTGTTTGCATCTATTCCATCACCTTAATCTTTTTTTAGCATTGTTTACAGACAACTTTGCATGGTGTGCCCAGTTCTCCTATTTAATCACATTGCTGTGTTCTAGATGTTTGAACCAGTATGACAATTAAACTTGCATTACATTGCCATTGCAGGAAGGATGGCTCACTGTCAACAAATCATTTTTTCAAAAGACAGTGGGGCATTTTGGGGGTTTGGATCAACAGCAGCTAGATTGCCAGGGGTTGCTTATTCTGCATTGCATGGTCCTATTTAAACGGCATCTATAGTGACAATGAAATGCCGCTCCAGGCTCCAGCATTGGTAGTTCAATGAGTGGCAGTGTGACGCACGCAGGGCACTGCTCCCTCCTCCTGAGACCCCACATTGTACTGTTGCATGCCATGTGCGAGCTGAATCCCTGCCTGCCGGTGTAGTTTGTGACTGGGACAAGTTTGTTGGGGGGGGCTGCTGGGGAGGGAGGGGGTGCCAAAATGTCTAGAGACAGCCCTGTCAACTGACCCAGGTACACTGATAGACAACATGCATGTAGGGTCAGTAATGTAGGTTATATACCCTTACCTTTCTGATGTTGGCCTTCAGTGCCCTGCAATGACAATGAAATGAAATTAAGAGATCAGACACATATAAACAAAAAACTAAAATGCTTGTAATAATAAGAGAAACAAATTTTAGCATGATCCAGTATTTGTAATTGGATTTAAACTAGATTTATATTAAAAGTTTTGCTAGGAACCATAGTTGGCAATCAGATTTTAAGATTTTTGCATTGTTAAACCAAGAAACACTGGTCACTTGTTTGGCCATGTTTAACTATAGCAGCCAATCAGATATACATTTACCATTAGTACAGAAAAACGTTGGCTGTGTGACTATTTTATAAGGATATAAAAACTCAAAGAGCATGTTTCCCTATATACAATACTCTCATGTTCATTTATGGTCTGATTTAGAGAATATAAGTACCCCCTCCATAAGTGCCAGGACAGAGAGCAAAACATAAACACACAGAACACCGCTTTTGCTCTGCTTGATTAACATGCATGGTAGCTTGCTTAATAATGCATTAAGTAGAAGACTCAAAGAGAAAGCTCATTGATTTGTGGTGTATATCATGTTCTGTTCCCTTCTTCGTGTTTAAGTTCCCATGTTTTCTCATGATCTTTTTACTTTCACATATTTAATCAGATTGAAAGTATAATTTTCTTCTTTGTATGAATAAGCAGTGTACAATAAGGTATAGAGGGAGTGGCCAGGAAGCTGAAATACAGATTTTTTACTTTTAACTTTTGAAACAATATTTGTGGCATTTGCTCATTTTGAAAGCTATTAAAGGATATAGGATATAACTGCCTACACTTTTTATGACACCATAGGACATTTAATTCCCTCTTTCTGGCATCGCCAGACAAATCTTATCTTAGAGTACTTAGGTTGTGTACACATCATGCAATTTTTCAGCCTGATCAATCGATATTTCAGTGTACCAATCAGGACAGAATCATTGCACGGTGTTTCTCCCAGCTGACCATGCACTAGTGGTGAACAGTCAGTGGGGCGAAGGATCGAGAGGCATGTACCCAGCTTGAGACTAGAACCAATCTTGTACCATTTATAAATGACTTGCTAAATTGTGACTATACAATGTATGACTATCTCTTGGATGTGAAGACCTCAAGCAGCATTTACAATGTAAGTGCCAACAACCAAAAAGCATTTACTAAACCTGTATTTTGTAATACAAATCTTACTGCAATAGCAAAACATTGAGGATCTGATGCACAGAAGAGATTAACTACAATTTTTTTTTTATCTTGCTGATTTATCTGACGTTTTACCCACTGACACTTCCCTTTCTGAACTTTCTCTTTCTCTATAATGATGTGCGGTTTCTTCAGATCTTCCTATCCTCTTGCTTCAATTCTAACCTACAGCCAAAGACAAGTAAAAAAAAAATAACCCTTTCAGATCCAAATCCAAATCAAATTGCGGCATACTGGTTTTGGTCCTATCTTTGATTCTAAGGTCAGGAACACATATTCCTCTTCTACAACCAAGCACCATGCTATTTCTGTGGGGGGTTTTAGTAACCAATAAGAGACAGATGCTGTTGTGGTGACAAATATGTAAGCACAAAAATATATCAAGACATTCTTTATGTGGAGTGTCTACCTTTGTCTAATCCCCTGATAACTTTGCTTATTTATTGTCAAAAATACAACACTGATCTTAAAAGATGCAACGGGAAACTTTCACATAGATGAGCTCAAAAATGGTTGATTTATAAAAAATGAAAGCCAAACATTTAATATAACAATGGTTATTTAATATATAATATTTAATATAACAAAGACATGAGCTTTAAAAGTTTTTTGTTTTTAATTGTATATGAAGTATTTGCTTTTTTTAATCCTTCACTAAACAGATAAAAGGCAGGTATCGGTTGGTTGCTGTGTCACCTAATCAGAACTGAGGCACATTTACATTCCCTTTTATTACAAAATTATTTAAAGAAATTAACATAAGTCTCTAAAGTTAAAGTTTGGTACAGTCTAGGTGCATTTCCTTATCATTGCTTGATGCCTCATTGACAGTGTCCCACCCCTGCAGTGATTGGGCAGGTGGTAGAGGAATCTGGTCTGTGATATCAGAAAACCAGCACCATCAAAAAATGTTTTTAGAAAAAAACTTTTAGTTTTCTTTTAAGCAGTAAGATCTAGCACAATGCTAATAAGGTTAAGTAACTTCAAAAATGGCTACTTTAGAACTATTTAAAACAATTTAAAAGCACAGAAGACCTTTACAGACTATGCAGGCAAGGATATAGGCATAGTTGCTAAATAATTTCATACTGAACAATAACTGTGGCTTTCTACTATCATCACAGAATGTTGTATTACCTATTTTCTTCTCAATTCAACTATTGCCACCAGCCTCTTTCTCTTTATTAATGCAGTGTATACAGTTATTACTTTTAATGCAAGGACAATATTTTGAGGTGGATAAGCAAAGAAATAAAAAAAATATAGGAAGATTTCTTACCTGTTTGGTACCCCCATTTACTCTGGCCCCAGGGACTGGGTGTAATGCCAAGATGCCAATAAGGATGGCAACTAAGGACAACAGGTTCCCTCTCATGCTTTGTGTGCTCTGTGTGTTCTCAATAGAATCATGCATGTACACAGTCTTATACAGAAAACATAAGGGGAAACCCCTCCTTCGACATCCTGTGTTGGGGAATTACCTGCAGTACCCTTGAATGAAAAAATAATACATTATGTAGTGGAAAGTCCTTCTTCACAAAATGGGGTTACCCCATGCATTACCGGGGATCCCCAAAGAAAGCCTTAAAAATAGGTGGCATCACACTAAATTCCATTATTGTAAGGGAATGTAAAATAAAAATACAAATACCCAAGTATTGTTTTATCACATTTACATTGGCAAAGAATCACCAATTTTGACCTGAATAAACTAAATAAAATTGGTTCAGTCAAGTAATGGCTGGGTACACAACATATAATAATTCGGGCTGACAGACTGACATTTCAGTTTTTCGGTCAGTTGGGCTGAACTATTGGGTGATTTCTTCTTCCAGCCACAACCGACCGCCGGCCGATCGTTCTTTCTAAGTTAACACACAATTGGACCTGACAGGTCAGAAGTGCTGAACAGATGGTCTGGAGGAAAGATTGTAAGCTGTGTATAAAGTTGTGTGCAGTTGGCAGCAACTCATTTTTGCTCATTTCTAAAATTGGACCCATTGAATATTGTGGATGTGCTAAAATACCTTTGTTTGTTTTTCTATGTATGTAGTATGTAGTGACTTTAGTTGGTATAAATTCTATGTTGGAATACATATTCTGAAGATACGCCTATAGGTACCAGAGTGATTGTTGGCATAAAAGGATAAACAATAAAAAATGGTAGGAAAGGACATATAAAGAACATGGGAGAGTGAGTGAAATTCTTTGTATCTTTAGTGCTGTTGTATTTGTCTCCGTGCTTTTGTCTCGAGAAACGGTAAGTGGTATTCGAAACACATGATGATACGATTCACCAATAAACATGCTTATCCTGTGTACTGTATGTCTGTCTCACTTCCCTAACTTAAGCTGGCCCTCTTAAGCTTGGTACACATGTTGAGATCCTCATGTTGAAATCAGTCAGCCAGGACAAAGGACTGTTGATTTGTGAAAAAATAGTCACGGTTGACAGTTCGCCGTGACCAAGTGTGCGGTCTATAGAGGGCCACGCGATCAGCCGGGGTTTTTGGATGCGTCCATTTAGACGAACATTCGGTCGCAGTTGAAAACCCATGCAATTTTTTTGTCCTGATCGTCTGATACAATGAACTATAGGTTAGAATATTGCAGAAAACAGTAGTACTGAGTATACAGGGGAGAAAAAGAAGCCATTATACCATGGGGCTCAATAATGGTAAAAGAAAGTTGTAACATGTCTAATAAAGGAAGATTATAGAAGAAGCATGTTAGAAAGGAGAAGACAAATTGTACGACATGATCATAAACCTTCATATTTTATGAAACTGGTAAGAAAAGTAATGAAAGCATATTAGAAAGAAAACCAATAAGAGGAGATGAAGAAAGTCAAAGAGATAAAAGAAGAATGTACAATAAGAGGAAAAGGAGAAAACATGGGACACAAGGAGGACCAAGAAGAGAAAGCGATAGGACAGGAAATGAGGGGGAGGAAGTGTGTGGGTTTATAGGAAATTAAAGAAATACTATGTAAGACTATAGAAATGAAAGGGAAGACAAAACAACAGGAAAAAAGAAGTGTAAGGAAATGAAAATAAGAGTACAGAAAGGACATAAATTAGAGAAAGGTATGATAAAATAATTGGATGGAAAAAATTATTTCAAAAAGGCTAATAAGTGCAAGGAGATGGTAGTAAAATTGTACGGTGGGGCCCTGGAAATTTGAAGACAGCTAGGTGAGGCAAGTGACATAAGGAAAGCAAAAGTGAGAAAATGAAAATTTTGGACTGTAATCTAATAATGAATTATAAGAAATTAAGTAGGGGCAAATTACAGAATAGAACATGTTAAAGGGCATGTCCACCCTCAAAACTCAAATTTAACCCCATACTGGCCCCACTCTGTAGTGTACAAAAATCCTTACCTTACATCCCAGCTCCCTATGGTTGCCATGCTGTGCCCCTCCAAAGTCCAGGAAACTGTAGTGTAGAAGGTCTGGGTGACTCATCCTGCTCCTGTCTCAGCCTCAACAAGGTCTGAGGCATGCGCAGGAGAGTCCTCCCCCCCTCCCTCTCCCTCCCATTTTCTTCTCCCTCCCCCTAGCGCAAAACCCCTTGTTGTTATTATAGTTATTGGTCCCCAGCCCAGGGCGGCCATCAGCCCAGGGCGGTACTTTTGTACCGGGCCCGAGAGGCTTCTGGGGCCCGGAGAGGAAACCACAAATGCTAATGAGTGGGGCCCAGCGGCCGGAGCTATCATGTTCAGCGCTATCCCTGTTTAAGTTTTTTTTTGCAGTCTGCTGCGAACGCAGAAGATCGGGCCCCCGGTACGATATGACCGTGAGTCTGTGACGTCATGACATATGTCCGCGCAGTGATGTCACGATGTACGCCCACGCCGTGACATCAATCTGTAAGGACATCCGGTGCGGTGCGCATGATGCACCAATGGGAATGGGATGGACCTCATCTGCAACTACTTGCAAGCCCTCCTCTTTTCTCCTCCTTTTCATTCAGGACGCGTGGGGTGGAGGACGTAGTAAGGAGGAGCAGTCACAGCCTGAGCCAATATAGCACAGCCACATTGTATGTAAAACTTCAAATAATGAGTGAAATATAATATTGATTTTGCCAACTTTGCTTGGGGTCAGGGGTTGTAAAGGGGGTAGGGTGGTCAGTGTATGTACTGGACACTGGGGACATATATACTGGTCAATGTGTATGTACTGGGACATTGGGGCCATATATACTGGTCAATGTGTATGAACTGGACATTGGGGACATATATACTGGTCATTGTGTATGTACTGGACATTGGGGACATATATACTGGTCAATGTGTTTGTACTGGATATTGGGGACATATATACTGGTCAATGTGTATGTACTGGACATTGGGGGGGACATAATATACTGGTCAATGTGTATGTACTGGATATTGGGGACATATACACTGGTCAATGTGTATGTACTGGACATTGGCGGCATTTTATAAAATATACTGGTCAATATGTGTATTGGACATTGGGGCATTTTATATAATATACTGGGCAATGTGTGTACTGGGCATTGGAGCATTTTATATAATATACTGGGTAATGTGTGTACTGGACATTGGGGGCATTTTATAAAAGATACTGGGCAATGTGTGTATTGGACACTGGGGGCATTTTATATAATATACTGGTCAATGTGTGTTCTGGACATTGGGACATTTTATATATACAGGAGGACCCAGCCCCAACCGCCGTAATAGAATTGTTAGAAAGTGCCCCGGTAATTACTTACCTTCCCTCTATCCTCCGGTGTTCTGAGCAGCCGGCAGCCACGTCCCTGATTGGCTGCCTCTCAGCCAATCAGGGATGCGGCTGCCAGTCCCGCCCCCTGCTTGCATTTACATGCAAGCAGAGGGCCAGGAGAGTGCGGCGGAAGATAGAGGGAAGGTAAGTAAAGTTGGTCTGGGAAGGTCTGCCTTCCCAGACCAACGCTTGGCCTTTTACCTATTACCAATGGAAGGTCAGTCATAGGATCACCTTTTCTCATTGAGTGCATTTTGGACTTAAAAATCCTTGTGCTGCTTATTCTATAAATGGCTCTGTGTTAAGTGAAGTTGGAGTTTTGGTAACAAACTTAAAGGTAGCAAGCAGTGCCAGGCGGCAACAGCCAGAGCCAGCATGGTATTGTCTTGTATAAAGAGAGGTATGGATTCAAGGGCGGAAAATGTTATTCTCCCTCTTTACAAAGCATTGGTAAGGCCTCATTTGGAATATGCAGTGCATTTTTAAAATCCTCTGTACAAAAAGAACATCTTTGAAATGGAAAGGGTTAAGAGAAGGGCAACTAAATTAATAAGGGGATTGGAGGAGCTCGAATATGAAGAGAGACTGGAAAAGTTACAATTATGTACGCTGGAGAAAAGGCGCTTGCGTGTGGATATGATTACTGTGTATAAATACATTAACGGGTCATACAATAAACTATCTGGGGCATTGTTCACCAATAGAGCATGTCAGAAGACACGTGGACATCTCTTAAGACTTGAAGAAAAAAGGTTTAGGCTTCAAGTTCAGGAAAGGGGTTTTCACTGTGGAAGTTATTATGGCAGGTTCATTAGTCAGTTTAAAAAAAAAAGCTGGATGAGTTTGTGCAAACAAGGAATGTTACAAATTACTGGTATTGATACATAAAGTAGAGTTGATCCAGGGAAATTTCCGAATGCCACTTGGAGTCAGGAAGGAATTTTTTCCCCCTTCATAAATTTGGTAGTTTTTTTTGCCTTCCTCTGGATCAATAGTTAGGCAGGAAATGAGGATATTGCTAGATGGGTTGGACTGGATGGATGTATGTCTTTATTCAACCTCAAATACTATACTATACTAAAAGCGGATGGCAGTATAAAAAGATGCGAGTAAGAGACTTCCTAAATTGTTAGAAGTAGAGTAAGTATGCAAATAAACGTCCAGTCATAAGAAACGAGTAGGACATGTAGCAAGATGGCAAGTCACTGGATATACTAAGAAGATAACAGGACAGGGTGCGCTGCTTTTTACCAAGCATTTTTGGTGCACTATCTTTACCTAATAACATAAAAACGTGTTTCTGGAGAGAAATGCATACAGCAGTGCATTTGAAAAATCAGAACACGAGTGGGAAATCAGCTGATTTCCCCAGACTTGTGCAACCTAACACCCTATCAGTTGAGTCTTTAGAGGTCCGCTACAGCAAAAAGCAATAGAACCAATCAGCTTATTGGTTGCCTTTGGTTACTGAAATGGCAAACTGGCTTTGTGTATTTATCCTGCATGAGAGGATACATGACAGTGTAGGAAGGACAAACAGAGAGAAGATAAAAGCACTGTACTAATGCACCAAAACAAATATAGCAAAAAAGACAAGGAGGAAGCGAGAGATGAGAGGTAGTTACAACGGAGGAGGTGAAAGAATGTCAGGGAAAGTGTGATAATAGGGAGGAGAACATCAGAGAGAAATGGCAAAAGGCTGCAGAGCCTCACTGCTGTATCCCCTATACCTTTTACCATGTACATATTGCAGAACACTGTGTTGGTCAGTCACACAATGGTTAGACACCATAACTAGCAGAAACTCAGCATTTGGTCTTTTAACATCAGAAAAGACAGCTTGTACATAAAGTAATACATTTATTGGCTAAAATGTTTGAAAGTAAGTATTGAAACATTTAAGTTTCTTCTTCAGCCACAGGAGCATAGCTAGGGGGAGCAGCGCCGTGAGCACATTGCCTCCAATGCTGATCTACTGTCAAAAACAGTCAATGGCTCCTGATTGTGGGATTTTTCTGGCATTGACTTCTGTAGGATTTCCCACCTGCCCCATGGAGGCCCTGTTTAGGCATGATACAATACTTACAGGGTTATTCAATAAAAGTTCTTATCATTTAAAATGGTGCTAATTTTGCCCCAAACAATCAGATGTTAGCTTTCAAATGTTAAATAAGATCTGATTGGATGAGGCAAAATTAGCACCATTTACACGGCATAGCGGCCTCGTGCTTTTATATGGTCAGGGAACTCCTTGGTAGCATAATATACTTATATTACACTGTAGGTAGCGTATTATCCCTTATATATTATATCACTTTTTAATATACTGTAGAAGTATGTGTGTATGTCTATTTTCTTACCCTACTTTCATAGCACGCCATCTATAGTTTCAGGTCAAACTTAAGGAGAAATTAATATAGATTAGATCCCACCCTGAGTTTAACCCTTTCGTTATTCTCACATCCAATTGTAGATCCTAAAATGCTTTCCTTTTATTAAGTTGATCAAGGCACAAAAAGCTTGGCACTCTTTAGCCTGCCCCTTAACATGGGTCACACCCATAAACAACACCCATTTTTTTAGTTTTAGGGCAGACAATATTATGGTAAAATCTGTGAATTGCAAAAGCCAACAAACCATTTTAAATATTATCAATTAAGCAGGAGGATATATAAGATGCTTTTAAACTTTGATGTTCTGTAAACAAAGGTACCAATAGCATGGTATTAAAAACGTGGAAAGATTGACAGATGCCCCTGCTGCAACAACAGGCACCCCTAGGTGCATGCCTAGTGTGCCTAAAGGTAAATCAGGCCTTGGTTACCAAACACGTTTTACAGGATCTTTTTCCACATTTAAAATTTCCTACTGTCAACAACCAATCTTTATACATTGTTGTTTTTTCCTATCACTCCAGCATAAGCTCGGAGAGATTCTTCAGCTCAAAGTATTTTGCTATTACAGGCTATTACCTGTAAGTATGTTTTCAAGATCTCATTCAGATTAGGATCTTTCTTCAGAAAGTGTAAGCTTCTAAACATAATGTTTCTACTTGTATCAAACTCTACTGTATAGTATGACAAAGGAAACTTTTGTTATCATAGGTTTTGCTTCTCTCTTTTTTTCCCTGTCTCATTATACAGTAACTAATTCTGTTCTGTTCTTTTTTTCTCACAGATGCCTATGCAGTGGAGTAACTATAGGGCCTGTGTTGGAAGATCACGCGTGTGCAGTCTTTTAAACAGCTGATTGCGCATATCTTTACTGCATACGCGTAATCAGCTGTTTAAAAAGAGCTGATGGGGGAGCCTCTGGGGAGGAGAGGTGGGATGTGTCAGGGGCCTGACCTTCCATCATGGGGGGTTTCTTTATTTTTTTTTTTTTCTTTAAAGACAAGCTCTATAAACTGTCTCTCCGACAGTTCTTCCACTGCCTTCTGAAAGGACCCCTCTGTGGAGCAGCTTCACCGGATTCTGGTGAAGTGTCTCACGGGTCTGCCATTATGGGTATGTTTGGAATGGCAGCTAGTGGTCAGAAAGAATGTATTATGTGCCACTTCTTTCCTGAACGCTTAATTTTCCAATTTAATTTGCATATTTAGCCTAAATAACATGCCATTTCTTCCAATGCAATACCAGACATATCTCTAGTATTCAGTTAGTATAGTATTTAAGGTTAAATAAAGATACGTCTATCCAGTCTATCCAGTCTAACCTTCTCCGCAATACCCACATTTACTGCCTAGCTGTTGATCCAGAGGAAGGCAAAAAAAAAACACCAGCATTATGAGGGGGAACAAAATTTACATCCTGACTCCTCTTTGTCTCATCTTCTGAAACAAACCCGTTCCTGCTGTCTGATCACCATCTTATAAATGTTCATGCTCAACTCCACGTTCTTCCTCCCTTCCCTCCCTCCTGTGTGTCTGTTCATAAAACTCGAGCAATAGATTTCTCAGCACCCTGTCCTCTAGTCTCTCTTTCCTTATGACCAATGATGACCTAGACTGGCTTGCTAATTCCCATAACTATATCCTGACTAATACAATTGACTCTTTTGCCCCCTTGCATACCCACAGTCGAGGGCCTTCTAATCCTCGTCCCTGGCTCAACCCCACTTCCCGTTTTTTACACAGGTGCATGTGTGCTGCTGAACTTACTTAAGAGAAAGTCCCATACAAAGACTGACTTTCTCTATTACAAGTTCATGCTGCAATGTCACAACTCGTGGCTCCTGCTAGCAAAACACAACTTCTACTGGACACATCATTTCCCCATATTAACTTGGTCCTTTTTCTATTTCTGTTGACAATACCCTAATTTACCCTATCCAATCTGCATGCTGTCTAGGGGTAATTATTGACTCATCTCTAATCTTTTCTAATCCCATTAACTATGTTGCAAAAACGTGCCCCCTTTTTTTAGTAATACAGCGAAAATCTGCAGGTCCCTTTCTCTTCCAACTATTGCTATGATTATGCATGCTCTCCTCATATCACGTCTGGACTATTGTAACCTACTACCTAATGGTCTTCCTGCTTCCCACCTCTCTCCCCTTCAGTCTATAGTAAACTCGGCTACACATATTGTTTCGCTCTCTAATAAACAGGATCTCAAATCTGCCCTGTACCAGATTACAACCTGGCTCCCCATTAAACAGCGCATTACATACAAAATCCTTCTCCTAAAATTTAAATCCCTTCGCTCTGTTGCACCTCCTAATATTTCCTCTCTAGTGTCCCCATATTTTCCAGCCTGCACCCATTGCTCCTCAAAGACCACTTACTCATACTGCTTCCTTAAACCTTTTCATTTGTGGCTCCCATGCCCTGGAATTCTATTCTCCTCACTCTTTGTCTAGAAATTCTAGATAATTAATTAATTATTATTAATATTATTAATAATTAATTCTATAACTGCATCCTACCTATCTGGTAACCAGCACAGTATATGAGTATATGATTGCTTTTTATTTGAACTGCATACATCTCACTACTGCACTTCTACCCTTTCCTTTGTGTCTGTATGTTACCTTCCTAACTAGATTGTAAGCTTTACAGCGCAGGGACCTCCTTTCTTCATGTGTCTCAAGCACATATATCATTCTATATTTATATAATTATTATGAACTGAACTATTTTTGTATTTTAATTTTTGTCCTCTTTGTATGACTTTTTATATTTTGATATTGTACAACGCTGTGTCCCCAAGTGGTGCTATATAATAAACTATACATACATACATAATGTTGTTTACTATTTTTTTATTTACTATTTTACTTATTTGTAACTTCCTCCTTCTATATTCTCCCCGACAATCCAATTTTCTCTTCTCTCCCCAATTCCCCAAATTATGAATACATTCTGATCAACTCTCTCAACCTATTTTTTTCCAATTTCATCTTTTCTAACTCACAACGTATCATTTTACTTCTATTTCATTGCTGTCCTCCTGTTGACCAAAAGTTTGACCCATAAAGTCAGGATGTCCGCTAAATTGTTAGAACAGGAAAGGCATAAAGGGTTAACAATTAAAAGAAAATTCTAAAGTTATCAGGCTCTGTCCTTCTGCTTAGATGATTCCCATAGCCTCGTCCTGCATTCTTCTGCACAGAATGACCAATAAGTCTGACCTAGCTTCCCCTCGCAGGGAAATGCAGCTACTAGGACTTAAGCAAGAGTTATCAGGCTCTGTACTTGTGATTAAATGAGTCCCATATTCTCATCCTTCATTCTTCTGCACAGAATGACAAATAGTTCTGACCTAGCTTCCCCTCGGAGGGCAATGCAGCTACTGGGACTTTTTTAGCTAGTCCAGCAAGCTTGGACAAAAATATTGATTAATTTCTTCTTTAAATAACAGAGTTGTGAGAATAATATTTTTACCCTCTTTAAAGGGTATCTCCACCCTGAAAAAACTTTTTCTGTAGTTTAGCCCACCCCCAACTTCATTTTGTTAAAAAAGCAGCACAAATGTACTTACAATCCTTCATTGCCCCAGCGCTCTGATCCTGGCCATCTGCTTGGCGGAAGTTGCAGCCAATCACAGACGCGGCTGCCGGCAAAGTATACCTCAGGGGGAATGAATGAGTGTAAGTACATTTGTGCTGCTTTTTTTACAAAACGAACTTGGAGGATGGGGGTTGGCTAGGGTGGGCTACACTACAGAAAAAGTATTTTCATGGTAGGAGATCAAGGAGCCAGAAGAGATCCGGAGGGAGAAACTTCAACAAGGAAAGGATGTTAGGACCGGATGACACATAGGCAGCTCATACACTTTCTGGGACTTTGAACAGGCACTGCAGGAGATAAGGAGCAGAGACGTAAGGTAAGGATTTTTTTAGCACTATACAGCGAGGCCAGTAGTGGGTTAAATTTTAGTTTTGGGGGTGGACATGCCCTTTAATATCATTTAAAAAATCATCTGGTCCTTATTCTAAAATTATTTAAATCCACCCTCGTATGTAAAACAACACACAGCAAGTCCAACTTGTCTTCATTTATTTTACAAAAATGGAACCAAAATCCAGAAGTAGCATGTGAAACCGCTGTTGCAAGAATGGATGGAATACGGATTACTTGTCTAAACCTCAATTTGGAATTTGGGTTTTATTAAGGTGAGTGTCTGAGTGTGCTGCGTGTTTTAAAATCTGCTTCTGACACAGGCAATCAAGACAGCTTATCAGCATTGAAAAGGTCTGCTTACCCCTGAACGCAATCAAGAGGTAGGTGATGATTTTTCATGCGACACACGTCCATTAAACAGAAAGTGAGAATTTCTGGGTGTTAATCATAATGTGATGTTGTCTTTACCACGGGAGATGGGAATGTGAGGAGTGGAGACATATATATATCACTCATGCTTTGCAGCAAATATAAGTTGTCCTAAATTCACAGCATTAAAGCTGAATGGGATTGGGATAGGCTACAATATCCCTGTGGGACTCATTCATTGGTTTGTATTATAGTTAGTGGTCCCTTTGTGAGTGCTAGTGTCCTATGGGGGAACAAATTAAAGGTCAATTTTCCAAAACATCTAAATAGAGATGGTCCATTTATTATTATAATAAAATGTGATTTATTGTTGACATTATTCTCCTTACTTTTAATCAGCAGTCCTTGAAATATTTGAAAACTCCAGCATTCTCTGTATTTATAGTTTTCAAACATCTGGAGGGGCCAGGTGTGCCATCCCTGGTCCATTTATCCACATTAGAGAACTGACAGTTCCTGTCCATCCAGTGTTGGATGTCACCATCTGTCACATAACCTCACACACATGTCTCTATCCTGCAATGAACTCGATATCCCAATTAAGATTATGTGACCTTCTGTCCATCTGCCCCAGTCACTAATTAACATTATTATTGCAATTCTCTTTCCCTTTAGCATCAACATAGTAAACAAACCCAACCAGCATGTGACTGATCTGGCCCTGCAAGGATTAACCACGCCTACCCCGGATAGTACCTCCCACTCTGTACCCCCCTTCCCTGCTGCCCCCCAATAACTCATCCTGATGGGGGTGGGCAGGGAATGGTGCTGTCTCTGTTGAGTCCATCACACCATGGGGGAGGTCAGTGAACAGACAAAGCAAGGTAAGGACAGGCTGGGCACTATGGAATACCAATAGCTGTGATTGGGAAATAAGTTGGTGTTAGAAAGGGTTAGAATACAGCAGGATGGAAGTGAAGATCATTATGATGGGAATGCTGGAGATCAGGAGAAAGCCGCTTCCCAATTCTAATTTGCAATTCCATCCACTAACACACACCAGCTGACAGGGGTTTCTGGGAGATGTAGTTCAGTCACTGGGATATTGGGTAAGAGTTGATTGCTAGGGAGGGAGGGAGAACACAGGGAAGGAGGGTGTGGATATACAGAAGCGTCACTGACAAGGGGAGGAGAGATTGGGAGAAGACACAGAGACACTGCAGTGACATAGCACGGGGAGCCTCCCAGACACTGCAGTACAACCAAAGGAACTGACTCTCTACATACCAAGGTGAGTAACTGCAAGTTCTACAGCCTTCCTATTGGCCCCTTAGCCCTTCTTTAATGGCTCACCCTGTTTGTCTTTGTCCCAATGATCATTACATTCATTGGAGCCCAAGTGTCCCAGAAGGTTACTGAGGTAAAGAAAACAGCCAAGTAGGGACCCACAGGTTGTACAGCTGCTGGTTCCCAGACTAGGAAGGGACACTGTCCTGTATTAGCAGGAGGGGGGCACATGGCTTGTCACTGTTACATAGATTGTACATAGCCTTTACCATGCTGATGCACAGTTGTTTACTTTAGCCTTGGATGCAAAGAAGGTCACAGCTCTGTTTAGAAGCAATCAGCACATTGAAAGGCATTGCCCAGCTCCATACCTGCACTGTTACTGCAGTGCCTTGCTTACCCTAACCCTGACTGCCCTTCCTTTACTCCTATCCCTCTGTAAACTTCCATCCTATCCTGCAATCCTGAGATGTCCAACCCTGCGACCCTTTTGCAGTTGCTGACCTGTTACCGTCACCAGAATACCAGACCTCCTGATGATTCTTGGAGAGCAGTAATGAAATATAGTGACTGCATGTAAACTGCAGTGATAGGTACTCAGCCATGCTGCAGGTGTTATGTTCCCAATTTCCACTGATCTAGTAATGATTAGTTGTGGCTCAGCTTTAGAGCTGCAGATTAGATCTATAAAACAAATTGAGGGTTCTTAGTTATTTTGCATTGCAACAGTTTATCTGTACCTCCCCAAGGCCTTGCAGACCATTTATTGTTTTACTTAAACATTTACTTTGCTTTCGTTAAAACCCTTTAATTGCAGTGATTTTGCTACACCCTTTCCAGTGGTAGCCTTAATCTCAGCAATGACAACACACTTTAACAACTTAATCATACATCTCTTTTCTAGCGTGAACCCTCCCTTCTCTTCCTAAACGAGGGTGGTCAAACTTGAGGCCCTCCGGGTGTTTGAAAACTACAATTTCCAGCATAATGCTACTAGTGAATGTAGTTATCAAGCAGCTGCACATTTGACATCCCTGCCCTAAACTCCTTACCATCTCATTGAGTAGTTTTCCTGCATCGCCCGTTTCTCAAGTAACTTTTTTAACCCTGAGCCTGTGAACTTTTGTTTTCTAATTTGATGTGATCAAAATGACATCTTATAAGCATCCTGGACAGTTAATTTATTATTTGTTCTAAAAATCTTTTTTTCATAATTGGATGTTGATAACTAAAAGTTGCTGCTAGTTCTATATAGTCATTATAGACATGCGCTGTTACTACATTTCTGAGCACAAATGTGGCTTGGCTTCCTCTGGAAAGACCGCATCTCAACCTCTATTTTGCAGAAGTGGAGAGTGGCTAACGATTGGTTTCTAAATAGAATTCTAATTGCTTCCTTTAGATTCAGACCCCTTTTAATGCAGGATAACATGTTATTAAAGGAAAACTAAAGCTGAATTGTAAATGAGCCTGGATCTTAGCAGCGTCTTTCTTTAGGCTAATGGCTATGAGTTCTGCAGTCCTTTTTATTACTATGTAATATTTGTTTTTTATTATTATTACATTAGGAGCCAGTTAGAAAACCAGGAATCTAGGAACCAAACTAGTCTTTTAATATTCCAGTAAGGCTTTATTCACAATAAAAGCAGTGCATTTTAAATGGATCAGATTGAGCTGGTATACTCACAGCTATACTCAACAACAGATATTTTCCAACGAGACTAATAGAAAAAAGTACCACATTTATTTAGTTTCAATTTGGTCATTTGTTACTAATATCAATACGTATCTGTGGTATTCAATTAGATCAACTGAACTTTTTAGTTCTTGACTTGTGGATATCTGGACTGGGCCTTTGTAAAAGGTGAGAAGCATGACAGGAGAAAGAACATGTAGCGAGGGTGTCGGAGAAATGAAGAATAATTTTCAAGAGACACCATATCCCTGTCTTTTTTAAACCCAATACCGAAACACAAGAGCAACATCATGACTATGCAGTGGAAGTGCTCTGATTTGTATGTGGGGGAGACTGAACAGCGGCTACATCAATATATGGTGCAACACAGATAAGCCAATAATTCCTTGAGTCAGGACACTGTGCACCTGCATCTCAAAGGAATAGTTCACTGCAAAAGTCCTTTAATGCATTGATTGAAGACCTGGAGGTTAAGGAGCTATGCATGTGGAGCCAGGAATGAAGATAGAACAAACCTACCATTCACCAGATCCACGGCTGCAGCACTGAGAGGTCCCGACTGCTTCCTGGTTCTGATTGACTATAGTGCGCATGCGCGATAACGCTCGCTATAGTTAAACAGAAAGCAGTCAGGAATTTCGGTGCTGTGGAGGATCACGCGTATGAAAGATAAGTCTGTTCTATCTTCATTTCTGGCTCCACAAACATTGATTGAAGAATGGAAGGTAAGGTATAGCTCAGTCAATGCATTAAAGGAAATGGTCATTGTTTTAGTGAACTCTTCCTTTATGGAAAAGGGACATACATTTGAAGACTTGTATAAAAGAGGTGTAGAGGGAGACTCTCCCTTAGTTTTCTAGCTGCCTTGTCTACTGTACGCCCAAGTCCTACACCATAGAGCTATGAATCTGTATCTTGCACTGACGAGATCTAACAAGATCAAAACATGTCATGTCTGCAGGTCAGATAATTGGCTCTATATATTAGGCTATATTGCATGTTATTAAGCCAGCGCTTCTGTACACATGCATAAGCTAAGGGACATAAAGGAGTATTTTGCATATCTCCGCCCCTTACTCTGGGGAACCTGGGAGTAAGAAATCACTTCTTGTTTCTTAGATTTTGTGGGTAATGCTATTCAGTGGAGGGCTTTTTGTTCCTTTTGGCCCCCCTCTCCCTAAGCTTTCTAGCTGCCTTGTCTACTGTAAAAATAAAGAAACTGGAGTTTAAATAGAGTTTTTTTTGGGGGGGGGGGGTAGAGTTGTTTGGACATCTATTTTCTGGCACTAATGCTGTATTGATGCGTTACTATTAGAACAAAAAAACATATTAGCTGCAACTAGGAAGCAACATTCAGAAGGATCAGGCGCATCATTAAGTACACACCTGGCGCTTCCAGAATGACGTTATCACTTTGTCTAAGCGCCATATTGGATAATCATGCGTATTTGAAGCTGGATTCAGGAATACCATTTCTTCTCTCTTTCTGGGCATATGAGGAAGCCCCCAAACTTCAGTGGGGCGATATGTGTCTGCCACTGCCCTGGAATGGTTAATTAATTCAAATGAAACTGTCAGTAATTACCCCACTCTAAATATGGGGAAATATGTAACACTTCTGGCAGCCATACACCTAACCAGGCAATCATACAATAATTGTATTGTTATTTGTGCTAGCTATTTTTTGAATGCTCCATTTTCTCACCATTACATACTCTCCGCTAGGTGTAGTTACTATGTTAGCTATACAGGGCCATTTAGATTTTGTTTTTTTTTTAATGTTTTAAACTAATTGCCCATGTTCTAATAAAGGTCTTTTAACTTTATAAAGAGTATGCCTAGTAAATTCTTTTTGTGACTCATAGTATGTTTGATTACTATTTAGCACCTCTCCTCACTTGAGGTTTATTTGGCTAGTGCTTGGTCGTAATTAATATAAAACACAAGTTCCTTACCTTGAGTGTATGTATACTAAATCTATAAATAAATACATGTAAGTAGCAATTACTCTGAGGTGTGTGTGTTGCTGCATGTCTTCAGTACAATACTTGTTTTGCTCAAGCTTTGACCACTGACCTCACTATTTTCCCACATACCAACTGTCAAAACAGCATACAGCACACCAACTGTCAAATCATTCCAGCTACAGCAAAACTGCATACAGAAATGCTAAAACATGACATGTTTCAGATTGGATATCTAATGAAATATGGGGCAGATTAACAAAAATAGTTACAGCGATAGTTGGGATGAATTATAGCTTCCACTTATAGGCAATTTAAAGCGATAGTTCTGTGGAAATTATCAATATTTGTTAAATTGTTAATTTGTGTAATGCCTTCTTAGTTATTCTACATATTCTCTTCCATTTTGACAAATCCGTTTCATACCCTTTGCTGTTCCCTGCTGTTGACATTAGTGAGCTGACATTTCAGGTTCTAACGGTCCTTCTTCTTCCCAGGATGCACCACATCCTTGGAATGTTCCTAACAGTAATTTCTACTGATTGGCTGTTGGATGGGTCAAACATGCTCAGATCTCTACTGAGTAACTTAAATCAACCCAGGCACTGGGTCAAGGGCAAGACCATAACGGTCTCTATTAGGGGTCCTGCAAACAGGAAGTCAGTACATTGGTTGCATTTAGTTATACACAGACAAAATGCTGAATGAGCAGATTAAGGTCATTGGGATGGAAAAATACTGCTCTTTTTTTTCTGAAAAGTACTTGTATTTGCACTGAACTTCCCCTTGCACTGTAAAAAAATTTTTACATACTCTTTAAGGCAAGTGACCAATGCCATCTGTAGCTGGCTTCTTAAATAAGCAATGCAAAGAATTATTATATATTACAAAAAATTAGGTTCTCTATTTATTTTGTAAAAGTTAAAGAAGATCTAAACCTAAATTTGTTTAAAGGGCGATTATACCCTGAAGGTGCTCTTTTTATTGGGAAAATGTTGTATGGTGATTTTTGTTCCTCTTAAAGGATATGTACACTGGGAATTTTTTTTTTAATTGACCATTGCTGGAATCTATCGTTCTTTCAAACTATCACTGTGTCATTTTTTTGTTGATCTGTCCCCTATTTCTTTACGTATCCAGTCTGAAACATCTCACATTTCAGCTGTCAATCAAGTGCCTTAGTATCACAAACTCTTCTGTTTTGTATAGTATTTCTATAGCTGGAATACTGACAGTTGGTATGTGAACTGTATGGTGGGAAATTCCCTCTCCAAATGCTGCCTTATTGAGATTACTGAGCATGCTTGCCCTCACAGAGAGTCTGGGGGACTGATCTTGATCAAATTACTGGATTAAAATTATGCAGCAACACAAACACATCAGAGTAAGTGTTGTTTACATGTATGAATTTATAGATTAACATGAAGCAAAGTATTTTTTTCAGTGTACAATTCCTTTACAGTGCATGTTTTCCCACCACTTTCAAACTATGACAAAAGTTATATTTGTTGTATTAAGTTAGATCAACTGGACCCCTTAGCCTAAATGCATCCATACCTTGCATTCGGAAGGTCCCTAACACCTGGCTGTGATATGCTAATTGGGATTTTCCAGGGTACTTAATTGCCAACGATTCTTGTACAAGTCATTCTGAATTGAGAAAGCCAGTCGGATGACTAGAGAAACATCTTCAAGAACTAAACTTTAAGGCTAGGTCCAGACGAACAGCTGTGCACTGTTCGTGCAGCGTTTTCACAAGCGGTTCCAGATGTTTGCCGCTAGGAAAACATTGCATGCAGCATTTTCCTACCAGCAACGCTGAGTAACAGCTAGTGACAACGCTGCATGAACGGTGCACAGCCGTTCCTCTGAATCTAGCCAAGTCCAGTTGATCTAACTAAATACAACAGAGACATTTAAACTGTTCTATTTAACAACATCCCTATCCCCATAAAATAGATATTTATTTAGGAGGTAGGGGCTCTCTTTCATACCTTCCATTTATCTCTGTATACAATGTTAGAAACGTTAAATAAAAGTTAATGATGTATTGCATGGTTATATTGGTAAGCTCTATATTGGCAGATCCCCTCTCACCCATGTGCACAGAACCGAGATTAGCCAAGAGGGTGCAACCAGTCTTCATTTGCATGTATTGTGGGTGCACAGGATGGTGAAGACCAAGAGTAAATATTAGAAAATAAAAAATCTCAAAGTTCAGTTTTCTTGTAGCAAAGTGATTTGGCTTTGCTTCATGCTAAAATCAATGCAACAAAACTAAATTCCCTTGTGCTAAAGCATATTAATGTGGCCCCTAAGTGAATGCATTAAGCATATCCCCAAAGCTGTGAGCTAGATTAAGCGCGCTTGAAACATGTGTTTAGCGTGCATTAAGCAAGGTTTGAGTATTCTGAGCTTCAGGGAAGAGTTTAGTAAGTGCAATTAAAATCACAAAGTGCAGCTAACTTAGATGATTGCATATTAATAACCGATGATTATTGAACCCACTTCTAAATTCTGAAATCACTGTGTAACATAACATTATTTTGTGTTACAAACAGAAAGGTATATTCAACCAAGGAGTTATACAAACAAGAAATCAACCTTGTGTTGCAGTTAAGCAGATTGAATTCAGGATGAACAGGTTTTAACAGACCCATGTACTGCAATCTGTCACCTTTATGTTAACTTGGAATAGAGGCTCTAAGAGACAGTGTGAGGTAAACAGTTTAAAGTGGGCCTTGCACATATCCAATTTTTTATGGCCTTATCGCCCAATGTTCTGACAATCCACTTGCCCAACCCTTGTGCTGCTGCTCTGTGTTAAGTGAATCCCTATTGGGAAAAGATCATGGAGTTTTGGTGGATAACAAAATAAAAGGGCAACTATACTTATCTTAACCACTGTCCTATGCTTAGTACCAAGGATGAGGGCCTAAACCGCCAGGTCCTCACTGCTGGGTTTGCCTTCTATCATCTGCAATACTTAAAGGACAACTAAAGCCACAGAACAACACTGAACCAGAAGGCAGAACACCTTGATATAAAACCAGTAATCTGTGTCTTAACTCTCATTTTGATACGGGTGCTGGGAAATTTACCTAAATAACATATGTTTGTGCTTTACTTCACAGCATTCTAGTTACGTTCTTGAATATGTTTCGCTAATCATCCGATTGGATTCAATTCAGAATCTGTTGGCAATTAAGTACACTGAAAAGTCCCAATTAGCATATGACAGCCAGGTTCATTGGATAGTTAAAAAAAAAAAAGGTGGATGGGTTTCTAAAAACAAACAATGTTGCATGTTACTAGTATTGATACATAAATTGGAGTCAAAAAGGAATTTTTCCCCTTCATACTGTTGGTGATAGTTTCAGATCAGTTAAATAACCACTCATGAAACACAGTTGCTAGGTTTTCATATAAGACAATTGAAAATATAGAGCATGTTTGAGGTGTTAAAGAATTAATAAATTGCAACATTTCATATTTTACCCATAAAGGGTAACTGTGGTCTCCATACATGTCTCTCATACAAGCCTAAAATGATGTCTTTAACATCCTTGGATCTAAGATCTAGGCTTGTAAAGTTACACTTTCCAGGCTGCCGTGTCTCTGTGGCAAACGTGTGCTATAAGCTGTATCAAAAGCCTTACCCCCCCCCCCAAAAAAAAAGTATTTTCTGAAGCTAGTTGCAGACCAGCAACTCTGTCCATTCCTCACACTAGAATGTAGGGAGTGCCGCGCTTATGCACACTAGACAGACTACTGATCAGGATTAAAAAGAATCGATATTCTGTCTGTGAAAATTGCTCAGTGTGTACACAGCCTTACCAATTTGCACTTTTACATGCACATACACCACAACTGGCCATTGGGGTGGGAAATCTTTACTTTTAGATTAATGTTTGTGCATATGTGTGATCTGTCTTATTAGTTTAAATACAGGCACATACACAAACATTCTATATAACACCTCCTATTACAACATCATTTGTGCTACATAATAACACATGCAAGCATAAAGTTGTCTCAAATAGGATCTCCCCTCTATCTCCCCTTTAATTTCAGTATCAACTTCACCAATTTCAATGTTTTAGCTTCAATGCCACCTAATGCCTCCATGAAAAGAATTAAAGGGCATGTCCACCCCCAAAACTCAAATTTAACCCCTTACTGGCCCCACTCTGTAGTGTACAAAAATCCTTACCTTACATCCCAGCTCCTTATGGTTGCCATGCTGTGCCCCTCCAAAGCCAGGAAAATTGTAGTGTAGAAGCTCCCAGTGACTCATCCTGCGCTAGTCTCTGCCTCAACCTCGACAAGATTGAGGCATGCGCAGGAGAGTCCTCCTCCCTCTCCCTCCCGTTTTCTTCTCCCTCCCCCTAGTGTAAATTCCCCATGATATATTATATATATTGATCCCCCAGCCCCAACCGCCGTAATAGATTTCATAGAAAGTGCCCCGATAGTTACTTACCTTCCCTCCATCCTCCGGCATTCTAAGCAGCCAGCAGCCGCGTCCCTGATTGGCTGCCTCTCAGCCAATCAGGGACACGGCTGCCGGCCCCGCCCCCTGCTTGCATTTCCGTGCAAGCAGAGGGACTGGAGAGTGCCGCGGAGGATAGAGGGAAGGTAAGTACATATCGGGGCACTTTCTAAAAAATTTATTACGGCAGTTGGGGCTGGGGGATCAATATGTATAACATATGAAAAGTTAAAAAAAGGGGTGGACATGCCCTTTAACTAATAATACATTTGAAATAAATGTTTCTTCCACTAAGTGGTGCATAGTGAGGTATAATTGGATTGCAATAGGGTTTAACGGTTGAATTATTTAATACTAATGTGAAAGCTTTTCTCCCTAGAACACCTACTGTATACTTTGTAAGATAACGTCTCCAGTGTGTCGCATTTACATACATGTAAAAAGTAGATTTATGTTGTTGCCAGTACAACACTCAGCCCATATAGAGCCTTGTGACCGTGTGCATCTATTAACCATGCCCCCTGACCCCACTATTCACTGCCTTTGTGCACATATTTTCTATAAAGTTATCTCCACACAAAGTGGCCTTTGAAAGTTGTTTGGAATTTATTTTCCAGCCAGGAACAATACAAAAAAGTCAGCTGATTTTGCTGCTGTTATTACCATTTCTAGCAAAATACAAGTTACTAAATGCACTGGTTTTCTCTGTGATGCCTCTGGTGGCTTACTTGACACATGCTCTACTTTTAGAAACACAGCCCAACGGTTACTGGTATTGATACATAAAGTAGAGTTGATCCAGGGATATTTCCCATTGCCACTTGGAGTCAGGAAGGAATTTTTTTCCTCCTTCCTAATTCTGGTGGGTTTTTTTGCCTTCCTCTAGAGTTAGGCAGAAAATGTGGGTATTGCTGAGTAGGTTGGACTAGATGGATGTATGGGTTTATTCAACCTAAAATACCATACTAATATACTGGAATAAATTCCCAAACACGTGATTTTTTTTATTTTCTTTCTTCCTCAAAACTAGGGAAAGAAAAAAAACCTGCAAAAATTACTTTTTGTTAAATAGAATGCAAAGGAATATGTGTGTGGGGAGGAAACAGATTATTTTCAACACTGTTAAATCTCAATCCTATTTTTAATTTCTGATAAGCAGGATTTGCTGTTAAATGATCTGTGACTAACAGACACGGGTCTCTATGCTGTAATATGATTGGCTGTTCCTTCCTTGTTTTGATCTGCTGTGCATGCGAAGTGAACTGCATACTTCCATCAAAACAATGAGGTGGTTTATGGTACATATTTTATCCCTAGTACCCACAGGTTAATTTCATAAATTAACCAACAGCCACTGCAAAGGGAGATGTGAAGCACAGCTTGTTGTATCTTCGTGAATGTGCTTTGTCTATTGATTGGTAGTACATGATGTGTATCCCTTTCAATCAATTTTATCTAATATTTGAGGTAGGACCTTCTCATTGTATTTGCTTGGTTGACCGTACACAGTACAATATGTCCAATTTTTTTAAAGGGTATCTCCACTCGTTTTTAGAAGTTTTGGGAATCTAGTTCTATTGAAGAACGGGAGGTAAAGGAGCTGTGCCTTACCTTCCATTCTTCAATAGAACACACAGGAGCCAGGGGAGAAGGTAAGAAACTTACCCGCTCGCTCGCTCCCCCAGCGCTTGGTCTGACAGGTCCCGACGGACCTTGTCTTCTATGCGCATAGATCGCGCATGTGCATAGAAGACAAGGTCTTCTATGCCGGGGGAGCGAGCGAGCGGGTACGTTTCTTACCTTCTCCCCTGGCTCCTGTGTGTCCCATTCTTCAATAGAACTGGATTCCCAAAACTTCTAAAAACGAGTGGAGATACCCTTTAAGACCCCAATATAGTTTATTTGTGGTCAGTCTTTTAATTTTTCTGGATTTCAGTCCATTGAAATTTTTCTATTAAGGATCCGATCTACAGGGGAAAAACCTGTTTGTGTGTACCAGCCCTTATTATTAATAATGTAAATACTCCTGGCAGAGAAGACCTGGAATCCAGTGCTTTCTTATTTTCCTTTATCGGTACAATGTAGAGAATTAATAAAGCGAGAAATGTTAACCAACATGACATTTTCAAATAGTGTATCCATAGTAATATTTTGTTTGTGTTTCAAACTGGAAAATTTAAATGGCATCACAGAATAAGATATAATCAAGGTGGATTTTTAGCTATTTAATTTACTTTTAAACAGATGTGGTTTTAAAGGGCAAGTCCAGCCCCAAAATGAAAACTTACATACAGGTAAATCACCCCCTAAAACCCTTAACTGTAATAGTTTGAAATCTGAAATATTTAAATCTAACCGGAAATCCTGCACAATGTCCTGTTTCTGCTTCCTGGTTCTTCCAGTTAGTAACTGTCAGTTATGGATTTGACAGTTGACATCACAGCCAGTGACTGAATGTTAATCCCCTGTTTGCCTCTTCTGAGCATGCCCAGGCTCAGTACAGGCTCAGTACATGTTTCTAAATGGCTCAGTTTCCATGAGGCATCCAGAAGCATAGCAGGCATACAGTAATGAATTCATAGGACAAACTATGATATATCAACATATTTTAAAGAGGCCATCCTTTCTAAAAGATGTTCTTATGGGGGTGGAGTTGTCCTTTAATATGGGGAGTTGTCTGTATTGCTAATGTTCTGTAAAGTAGCTGCTCGTTTTAACAAACAAATAACTACTAATAAAAGGGTATGTCCACAAGTATTTTTTTTGTTCGGTTTAACTGAAAAACCGGAGGTAAATGAGCTATATCTTACCTCCTGTTCTTCAGTTAAACCCGCAGGCTATTTAATTAAAACAAATACAGTACATTTATACATACATATGCACATACATTATATTCCTCAATTGTTGTCACCTACAACTCCTATAATGCTTTGTTGACCATTTTATTCTTTTTTTTTTTTTGTCTAACAGATGCTCCATGTTTTTAACCCTCTTCGAAAGTCTGGCAGTGACACCTGTCTGTCTCCAGATAATCCTCAACACTGGAAGCGTGCTGCCATTCGGAGACCTAACTCTGATATTGATTCTAGCTCACAATGCCATTCTGCTTCCACTCTTCCAGTCCCAGAGGTGCGGGTGGAGCGTTCTTTCAGTGCTGGTCACTTGGCATGTGACAGCGATGAAGAGGGTAGAGAAGCAGAAACTTTAAGAGTCCCTTCATCCATATGGAGGACACGAAGTGAGTCGCACCTGGATTCGGGTGGCGGAGAGGAGGCTTTAGGAAGAAAAGAAAAATCTGCCAGTGGATGGAGTCTGCCATCACCAAAAACACTTAGAAAGAAAAGAAGGGCAGCCAAGGTCAATGCAGCAAAACAGCATCTCCTTTCCTTTTTCACAGGTTCACTTAAGGTACAATAAATGCATTTAACTATTAAAGGAGAAGTAAACCCAATTTTTATACTCTATTAGATTATAGAATCTGAAAACAACCCCCCTAAAAACACCAATAAGCTATAAAATCCCACTCCAGTAAATTGTATTAAAGTAAATGTAAGCCTGGTAAGAACTGGATGAAGTATCTGTGTGTATGTGCAGTGTCAGACCACACCTCCTGACCTCAATCACATGCTTCCTTGCTGCATCTGTCCAGTAAAAGGATTGGCTAGTGATTATTAATGGGTGTGGCCAACTGTAACAAGTTTCTGCCATAGCTAAGGACTGAGCATGTGCAGAACATAATGATCGTTGACCAAACTGTGTGATACTAGAATACTGGGAAGTAAAGCACAAACAATATGTTAAGGTACATTTCCCAGCTCCCATAAGACACAGATTACTGGCTTTATATCAAGGTGTTCTGCCTTCTGGTTCAGTGTTGTTCTGTGGCTTTAGTTGTCCTTTAAGAGTAGTCCCACCCACTCAAGAGTGCCAGAGGCAAAATATATTATAGGTCATAGTTGTACAAACATTAGGGTGACCCAGCAATGACTAAAGATGTTGAATCTTGTCCTCCATGGTAAGATATTCACTAAACCAATGAAAAACAAATGGATAGATTCTTACATAGACTTCTAACAGCGTTTAAAGGAATAGGGAAGGTAGAGCAATGTAGTACAAATTGGAGTACATTAACAAGCCTTAGAGTTTATTTTTATGATATGATTATCCGGTGAAAACATACATATCCCATTTCTATGTACAGATCTAATATTAAGTTTATTGTGTATGTGTTGTGTTCGGGAAACTGTGGTGAAATGAAAGCCTGCAGTCTTTCCTTTAAAATGAGCCCTGGATCACATCTCTGGCTGAAGCCTGTGAGAAATGATATTGGGGTGAATGTCCTGCTTCTAGTTGGGCAAGTGACATTAGCTGACCTCTACCCCGCCCCGGGCCAGAAGCATGTTCAGTCAGGACTAAGGGTGAGGCCACACTGCAGTGCACCGGAATGGGCATGCAATTTCCTGTGCGAAGTTGCACATTTGCGCTGCGATTTTCCAATATTGCTCTATAGAAATGCATGCGATTGTTCAAATGGTGATCGCATGTGATCCAAAAGCAGATAGCGCAACGCACTAATGTGGCCAGTCCCATTGGCTTGCATAAGTGTGCGCTTTTAAAATGATGGGATCTTGCTTAAAAGCGCACTAGTGAAGCCTAGCCCTTAATACTGGGGGAAAACAGGAATTACCTGTGCAAAAAACTGACAGTTGAGAAGGGGAGCCTATTAATGCAGGCAGAGGCTGGTCACATGGCTGAAAACAGGAAGTGTTCAAGCAGGAAATAAAATTGCTGAACCTTTCCAGCAATAACTTTTTTTTATCTTTTTTTAAATTTTATCTAGAGATGTGATTTAGGTTTTATTTTAAAGGTATGATAGTATGCTTTCTATTTAATCCTTTCTAGTTTGAAAGAATTGGAGACCACAGTTACCCTTTAAAGGACAACTCCACCCCAATAATAACCTCTTTTTATAAAGAATGGCTTCTTTAAAATATGTTGATATATCATACTTTGTCCTATGAATTCATTACTGTATGCCTGCTATGCTTCTGGATGTGTCATGGAAACTGAGCAATTTAGAAACTTGTACTGAGCCTGGGCATGCTCAGAAGAGGCAGCTAGGGGATTAGCATCCAGTCATTGGCTGTGAGGTCAACTGTCAAATCCAAAACTGACAGTTACTAACGGGAAGGACCAGGAAGCAAAAAAAGGGGAAACAGGACATTGTGCAGGATTTCAGGTTAGACTTGGATATTTCAGATTTCAAACTATTTCCGTTTAGGGTTTTGGGGGGTGATTTACCTGTATGTAAGTTTTCATTTTAGGGCTGGACTTGCCCTTTAAGGAGAAAATTTTGAATTGGGAGGGAGAATTGTTTTCTTGAGTCTTTTTCTATTCAAACTCAAAAGTTGGAGAATAAATGAAAACCAAGTAGCTAATTAGAAAATGACACATATGTGAATTGATTTACATACAAAGAAACAGGCGAACAGTGGGGGAACGGCAGAAGACTTGTTTGTCTCTAGGTACATGTTGTATTAAATAGAATTACAGACGTGGGTTTTGATAGAAACTGAATAAACCTGATTTAACTTGAAGGTGTGCGGTTGGGACTCGTATACTAGGGTGGATAGAAGAGTTAACCAGAGTTTATTTCAGCGTATTGGCATTACTTGCAAAGCTATGTTGGGAGCTGTAGTTCAGACACCTACAAGTTTGACATCCTCTGATAAAAAAAAAAGTTAGTTAAAGGAATGAGAAGACGTATTTGAATGCTAAAAAATCTATAGTAGGACTAAAGTGAATGTGTAGACGACTTGCAAGGAGGATGTTTTGGGTCCATTTAAACTGACCCTTTATTTCCTGTTATACCACAGCTGCATTCCCATCAACTCTTAACTCTTTCAATTCCTTCATTCAGTGAAACAATCGCACAATGTTTTTTCGGTTTCTATATACTGTATATGTATTTGGTATGTGCTGGCGCTACAGTTTAAATCTCTAAAATAACAAATAATGGAGCCAATATCAACAAAGTAAAAATGGAATCAGAGCAGCAAATTACAGCAGAGTGAACAAGCCCCTAGAAACGAGAAAACAGTGAGAAAATGCAAACAGAGACATCCTACAAAACCTCTGGAATGCATGTGATTCCATTTTAGTAGAAACACAAAATACAGTTTGACACAAACACTGAACAGAATATAGACCTACTGAGATTTAAGAAAAGGGGGGAAAAGCAATTAAAGCCAATTTACAATCAATATAATTATTATTATTATTATGGATTTATATAGCACCAGCATCTTCAGTAGCGCTTTATAATTACATGTATACATTCACATCAAGCCCTGCCCCGAAGAGCTTACAATCTAAGCACATTTATTTGACACATACATATCAGTATGTCTTTATGATTGTGGGGGAAACGGGAGTGCCTGGAGGAAACCCACGCAAGCATGGGGAGAACATACAAACTCCTTGCAGATGTGTCCAAGGGTGGAATCGAACTCGGGACCTCAGTTCTGGCAACCGTGCTGCCAATGTAGCTAGCCCCATTAATGTCCGCCAGGGACACGAGCTAGGGAGCAGAGATTGCCATCTTGGGGAAAAATAATTGTTGTACTTTTTGAAGTTGGTTATAAGGTCAACATATACATATTATAGATGTACCATTAGTAAAATCTATACTGATTTTTTATGGATCAATATTTTGTCCCAACTGACAGCCTGGTGCTATACTTCAGTTGATTGGGCAAAATTAGCGTCCAGAATTTTCACTGCACTGATGTTTTTCCAGACAATATTCTGCCAAAATTTAATTTAAAAAATAGGTAGGAAATGTTTCACCCAATCTTGTGTATTTTAATACACAGAATTGGGCATTCGCTGAAATATTGGCTGTGCTACTGACTACTGAGCTATATAATGCTAGGAAGATCTATTGACAGAAAGCATCAGGTATTAGTTGGCTTACCGTATGTGTACCTAGATTAAGAATGTGTACTTTGGTAAGGCATTGTTTGTTTTTTGGCATATGCACACTAAACCTGGTCATAGATATCCTATATTGTTTTAGTCTACACAGAGAAAGTATACAAAATGCCACAATATTGACATACACCAACCCCACAGGATTGGTTATTTGGGTACCCTAAATTACCCAATCAAATAGATACAAGTTGGACTGCACTCCAAAACAGAACGTTTATTTAAAGCCAAACATCAAACAGCAAATACGACGTTTCGAGGGTAACACCCCCTTCATGATGGGGGTGTTACCCTCGAAACGTCGTATTTGCTGTTTGATGTTTGGCTTTAAATAAAAGTTTGTTTTGGAGTGCAGTCCACCTTGTATCTATTTGATTGCCTTGTTCCCTTTGAAGTAGGGGAATTGGACTCTCTGCACCCACCTGTGGATTAGTGTGCATATGGACTGTTTATGATATATTTAAATTACCCAATCCTCTGTACTTAAAGCTAAAACTCCAATATCCACAAACATTTCCAATTCCATTATGCTTGTGAAGGTTCTCATTCATCCAGGTCATGGTATATCTGTTGTATTCAATTAGATCAACTGGACTGAAATGTAGTTCTTAGACGTTTCGCTAGTCATCCGACTGGCTTTCTCAATCAGAATGACTTGTACAAGAATCTGTGGCAATTATGTACCGGAAAATCCAATTAGCATATCACAGCCAGGTGTTAAGGGTGTGTGATTAGATAGTGGCTAAGAGGTGTTATAGGAACGCCCAGAGTAAGGTGTTAAAACAGCATGTACATGGCAGACAGTTGGTGTCGAAACCCCCCACACTCTATTTAGGCTTGGTTTCTTTATTTTCACATAAGGCCTCCTTAACACCTCTCTTGAACCAGTCACGTTCCTTCGCCAGTATGTTAACATACAATCTTCAAAGGTATGTCCTTTATCCTAAGATGCAGATACACGGCTGAGTCCTGACCCGAGGAATTGGCTCTTCTGTGCTGGGCCATACGTTGATGCAGTTGCTGTTTGGTCTCCCCACTACAAATCAGAGCATTCTTCACTGCAATGCACTGCATATATGATGTCGCTTTTCTTGTGTTTTGGTATTGGGTCTTTCGGATGTACCAATTGCTGCCTCAGTGTGTTGTTCGGTTTAAAGCAGACAGGGATACGATGTTTTTTGAAAATTCTTCTTAATTTCGGAGGACCCCTGCTACATATGGTGACCATGTTCTTCCTCCTGTCTTGCTTTTTCCCTTCACTGTTGGTACTCGTGTTCTTTTCTTTCCTTCTACTTCTTTTGACAAAGGCCCAGTCTGGATATCCACAAGTTTTAAGGGCTCCTCTGAGATGTTTCATTTCTTTAGCCTTCGCCTCTGTGCTAGTGGGGATGTTCTCGGCTCTGTGTTGCAGGGTTCTGATGACCCCCAGCTTGTGATCTAAAGGGTGGTGGGAGTCAAACATCAAATACTGATCTGTGTGTGTTGGTTTTCTGTAAACCTCTACTTCCAGTTTACCATTTTCCTTAACTTCTACCAAGCAGTCCAAGAAAGCCAGTTTGTTGTTTTGTACCTCTTCCCTTGTGAATTTAATGTTTTGGTCCACCGCATTAATGTGTTCTGTGAAAGCTTGTACTTCCTTCTGGTGGATTTTAACCCAGGTGTCATCAACATATCTGAACCAGTGGCTGGGTGCTAAGCCCTTAAAGGTATTAAGCGCCTGTGTTTCTACCTCCTCCATGTAAAGGTTGGCCACAATAGGTGAAACTGGAGATCCCATAGCACATCCATGTTTTTGCTTATAGAACTTATCCCTGTATTTGAAATAGGTGGTATTCAGACACAAGTCCAGTAAGGAACACACCTGTTCTGGGTTGAGATCAGTTCTGCTTGTAAGAGTGCTGTCTTGGCCCAACCGTTTTCTCACCATGTCAACAGCCTCCTTGGTGGGTATACAAGTGAAGAGAGATGTCACACCATAGGACACCATAGTTTCTTCTGCACCGAGTACTATATCTTCAATCTTGTTGGTGAAATCCTGAGAGTTCTGGATGTGATGCTTAGAACTTCCCACCAAAGGTCCTAAGATGTTAGCTAGATATTTTGCCACCTTGTATGTTACCGAGTTGATGCTGCTGACTATAGGTCTAGGTCTTATAGGTCCAATTCCATTATGCAGTTTACAGAGATTATCCATAGGGAGTAGGGTTGGTTGGTATGGAGGCATGCAGAATCCTGCAAGAACTGAAAATATTTGCCAATTATAATGCATTTATGCCAATCTTTTTGTATATTTGATAGCAGATAGTCACTGTAAAAGACAAATTGTAGTCTCACATTTTCATTAATTACATATGTAATCATATCTTTTTATTTGCAATGCTGAGAAATTTATTAATCGGAGCTCATGATACTAGATGGGTGAATGGTATGATACATTTTTCAACTTATTTTGTAGTCGGACATCTAAATATCTACTGTATTCAGCCAAGTTCTCCAAAAAATGTTCACCTGTATCGCTCTGTATTTTTCCCAAACCAACTTCTAGTCTAGTCAGTGTCCAGAAGCCAAAACATGCGTCTACTCAGTTTTTACATTTTTGTTGTTGTTGTTGTTTACATGCAAGACATAAATGGGTACCCATATGTTTGCTTGTGAAGATTCTCATTTACCCAGATAATGGTATATCAGTGGTATTCAGTTGTGTGCTAGTGAAAGATTTCCACTTCCCTTTCAAAAGCAATGCAGCTCTGGCATCTGTTAACATTGCTTGAACTAAAAAATATATATATTTTTTTCTTACAACTGCAGGAGTTTAAAAGGGGGTAAGTGTATGTAAGGAGGGGTGCAGTTTTTTTTAGGTGCAGTGGTAGACTGGGAGTGTGCTGGAGAAATACATACACAGCACAGATAGCATCTAAAGGCAGGATCGGGTGCCAGTGCAGGTTTAAAAAAGTAAACTCTTTACACATTGTGGAGCAAGGGAGGAATATGCAAGACTGCCTGTGTTTTTGACAGTTCTTCATTGTCTGACTGTGCCCTGCCCCCTTGCTCAAGTGAAATTTCAAGAGCTGAAAACAAGAGAAAGTAAGTCAGAGAAGGAAAAGAAAGCATGTTAAAGACTTACTGACAAGTAATTCTTATTGCTGTGTGCTTAGATGGAAAATGATTTAGAACAGTTTACATGCCCTTAAAAAATTATATTATTATTTATTTGTTTTTGCACATGCCTGCAGGTCAATGAAGAATCAAGTATTCAGTGAAGGGGTTGATAATGTAAAAAGTCTGGATACCCCTTATGTATATCTACAAAGAATACCCTTAGGTTTATACAGGTAGATTAGCAAGACAAATTTGGCAAGAAAGAAACAGGCAAACACAAACACAGCAACCTTTCATGCCTACAATGTTTTTTAGCATATACAACATACTACAATGCATGCTGGGTAAATGCGCTTCATTATAACCAAATTATTCTTCAATTAAGCTATAAACTCTAAAAAAAAAATTAAACCGTAAATGTAGAAGAGAAAGTACTGTTGAATTTGATCTTGTGTATTTGAAAGTAAATGTCCCAAGGTTTCTTATTTTAACTTAGCCGTGTATAGGGCATCACCACAAGTAGTGTTTTACCTCTTTAATATATATTCCTGTTTTTCTAGTCCCTGGCCTGTAGCATAGAGACCGACATTGGTTTAGTCTGTGAAAATGACAAAGCTCACCGACAGAAGAAAAAAGAGTAAGTATTGACTCCTCAATCTCGGCCAACCCTCCATCTTTATCTCATTTATACTATATCAGACATTTGTGTTTACAGATCACCTTGTCTCTCTCTCTCAGACAGAAGCACAAGAGAAGTCACCTGTCCCTTTTCCGTCTCTGGACGCCTCACTCATCTCACATTGTGCGGTAATGTCTCTTCTGTAAACTCCAAAAAGGCTTATTGTGCAACTAAAATGGTGAACAGAAGGCAGAGGAAATGTGTAAGGGAGAACTCCCTTACCTTAATATACTTACTGTGGTAATACATGCAACCATGGTCATCACTCAGTAGTTCCTGTCACCCCTAAAGTATATTTGTATATTCATCAGGCAAATTACATAACAATTCAGCAACATAGGACCTCTTGCTTTCTCTTTGGGCCACCATTGGCAGGGACACCTCCTTTTGTGACGCCAGCACTGCACTTTTCCACCTGTTGAATTTAGTTGATGAAAAGCCTTTGCAAAGTAAACAGAATATCCCTAAAGCATGTTTGTCCATGTTCATCTGTATATGTGCCAGTGTGATAGGACCATATGTCGATTTTCATTTGCCCTAATATGGCAAATCTTCCTATTACTCTTGCAGGCCAAGCTTAGAAGAAGCTCAGAGCTGGGGGAAATCTCTTGAAAACCTGCTGTCTAACACATGTGAGTATGAAATCTTGTACTCTTCACTTACTCCTGTAATTTCTGTTTCAATAATTATTGATATTTCTTTTCTGCTCTTAGATCTTTGTTATATTTCCATCCATGTGTATGTCATTTCTAATTTTTTATTATATTTTATGGGGCTCCTGCGCCGCATACTCTGACTGGTCCCAGCGGACTTATTACTCTATGCGATGCGCACAGAATACAGAGTCCGTCGGGACCTATCAAAATACGGGGCTGAGGAGCGAGAGATTGAGTAAGTACCTTACCTTAGTTCCCGGCTCAAAGACACAGCTCCTTTACCTCCCATTCTTCAATAAAAATGAATACCATAAATGTTACCGGTGGAGATACCCTTTTAAGGCGAATATTGAAGGGTAGGTTTTTATTTTTGGAAAATTATATTACAATTTATTACAAATTGGTTTGTTTGTATTGAATAAAAATACTGCACTGAATTTTGTTCTCTGTGAATCACCTCTTTTTATTAGTAAAAGAAATGTGTGTTTCCATAAATATTCAGTCCATGTGATGCAGAAATCTAAACACTTTGAAAAATTGAGGCTTTTCTTTGGCCTGGTTAATGTGAAGTGCCCCAGTAAGCCTTGAGCTCAGTATATTGTTAACAAAAAAAGCACTTAGAAAGAAACCTCAAATAAACACCATAAAGATGACTTTCTATCAAGAGGAACTAGATCCCTCATTATATCAGTAGAATTAATGGTAAAAGTGATAATTCACTGCTTACAGTGTAATATCATTATTTTGTATAATACATAGGTATATATCTTTTGTATTCAAAATAGATTTTTGTGTGGAGGGTTATGGAATTGGGGGAGGAGGGACAGAGAAACAGGAAAGTCTTAAAAATATTCCATGTGTATATATATTATTTTATTGAAGTGCAAGAATACATCTAACAAGTGCCACCCACATTCTACTTCTTGACACTGCTTACTAGCCATTATATTCAATTATACAGAGACCACACATGTTTAATATCTGAAGGACAGACATGGGCAGTTTCTGTCTGTACCAATAAATGTAATAGCTAATATGCAGACTGTTCTTGAGGGTGACACTTGTTACTGAGACTTAGGTGTATCAGAAACCTCCAAAAAGGTAATGAAATTTAGACACGAGTAGGGGAGAAGTGGTTGTTTGCACTAGCAAAGATATTATGATAGTATATGGGGCCCAGGAATGTGCATTGATCATCTCTTTTCTTGTTTGTTTTAATGTTTTCGTCAGATCAGTATCACTTCCACTATATGTTATAATAATGTTGCCATAGGAGTGCTCCTACAGCCCCCCTTTTTGTTTATGTAATGTAGCAGAGTTTCTCTGCAGGAAGACAGACCAAGCTTCCATGTGGTAGTAGCACCCCAACACGTCTCTTTAATTGGAGGTCTTGTGCCTTGAATACTAAGCACTGAATGAGAGGCCTCTTCCCTCCTTGTTAATAGCCAGTAGGCGGGGGGTAGTGATAGCCTGTAATACTAATCCAATGCAAGGTCAGGGAGACAACCTTCCCAAGAAAATTCAACCAAGCAGGGGGTGTCAGCCCAGATAAATGACCCAAGGTAAACTGTTAGGACCTTCCATACTGGGGTTACCTTGACGTGGTTGGAAGGCTTTTCACTTTTGTGCATAGAATTGTAACTAAAAACCCACATGTTTTTACTGTTTGCACCAGCACAGATATTATGATAGTATATGGGGCCCGGGAATGTGCATTGATCATCTCTTTTTGTAGTTGGAGGGGCGGCTGTCAAATTTCCTCCAATCCCTGTATAGTTTTGCCTTCCCAGAAAAGAAAAAATATGGGTGGGGCGCTAGACTTTTTGTGCCTACAGGCTCCTGAGGTGTTTGCCCCTGCTTAAAGCTACATAGCTGAGTGATTTTTTTAAGGAAATATTCCACTGTTTTACTGTTCCTTTAAGGTCAACTGGGGATCTAGACAAGTGAGACCTACTAAACACATTTGTTCATTATATAAATATAAAACAAAGGTAGGCTGACTGAACTCTCTCTCCATGGTCATCCACCAGGGTGCTTAATCCAGAGACTGTATTACGCAAAAGGAATAATATTCGGAGCACTAAACTGGATTTAAATAAAAGAATGTTATTTATTAGGAAGTCACATCAACATGTTTCAGTCCGCTCGGCACTGAATCCCGAGCAGACTGAAACACATTGATGTGACTTCCTAATAAAAACACTCTTTCATTTAAATCCAGTTGAGTGCTCTGAATATTATTCCATATATATATACTGTATTTACTCAAGTATAAGTCAATCCGAGTAAGTACTCAAGTATAAGTCGTGGTACCTATTTTTACCTGAAAAATTTGTAAAAACTGATGAAATTATGACCACTACTGCCTTCTGATTTTGTATTGTTTTGTGGCTTAAGTTGCCCTTTAAATGGACAGCAGAATTCCCATACAGTAGTCCCATACAGTAATAGCCAAATCCAGTACCAGTAACCTCCAATTCCTTGGCACTCCAGTTATTTGGAAGCTACAACTCCCAACATGCTTTGGTTGCTGGGAATTGTAGTTTCTAAACATGTGGAGTGGCAAGGTTCAATAAACTTTTCCTTAAGCTTACCATCATTTACAATTCTCCTGACCCCCATATAGTAAAGGGCCCTCTGACCCCCATATAGTAAAGGGCCCTCTGACCCCCATATAGCAAAGGGCCCTCTGACCCCCATATAGTAAAGGGCCCTCTGACCCCCATATAGTAAAGGGCCCACTGACCCCCATATAGTAAAGGGCCCTCTGACCCCCATATAGCAAAGGCCCTTGACCCCCATATAGCAAAGGGCCCTCTGACCCCCATATAGTAAAGGGCCCTCTGACCCCCATATAGTAAAGGCCCTCTGACCCCCATATAGTAAAGGGCCCTCTGACCCCCATATAGTAAAGGGCCCTCTGACCCCCATATAGTAAAGGGCACTCTGACCCCAATAGTTAAGTGTCACCTGAGAGTTGTAGTTTCAAGCGATCACTTGCATTGAATGAACAGCCATTTTGCCCCAAACTGAGAAGACCTATCAGATTTACAGCATCCAAATGAGCAGTGACAGAGCTGAGTGAGTCCAGCAGCCAGACTACAGGAAACAGTGTAAAGGTAGATCAGCTCCTGTAACTTTCTAGGCAGGTGAAGGATTTTTAACACAGCGCCACCTACTGGTTACTATCCACAATTGCAGCATTTGGATAAAAATTAGGACTTGACCCAAGTATAAGCCGAGGTTAGGTTTTCAGGCTAATAAAAGCCTGAAAATCTCGACTTATATTCGAGCATATACGGTATATATATATAAATACTGGAAACCACAGGCACACGCTTCAAGCTTTTACTCTGCCCGGGTGCTGTCCTTAATGAATCTTCATATAAATAGTATAATGCAAGGAGCAATCCTGGGACTTATTCAAACAGGTCCTTTATTAGTGAACTGTGCAAACAAGCAACGTTTCGGCTCTGTTCTTGGCTTGAGAAAGACTCAAGAACAGAGCTGAACGTTGCTTGTTTGCAAAGTTCTCTAATAAAGGACCTGTTTGAATAAGTCCCAGGAGTGCTCCTTGCGTTATACTATTTATATATATATCAATCAAATGACTAGCTCCCCAGGCCTATGATTCTGATGTCCTTGATGTAAATGGGGTTGTTGCAATAATGCCTACCCACAGAAAATCTAGAGCTACCTGCCCAGGGTGGTTTGTGCCGTTTTAAAGTTTTTACTGCAAGTGCTACCTTTTAACAATGTGTAGTATATTTTAAACCAAAGAATTTTTTTTTTATGATTCAGCAGAACTCTTATTTTAGGATAAATATGCTAGATAACTGTATTATTGGCCATATTATTCAGCATCATCTTACTATTTCCAGCAGCACTATATTATTTCTCCTCTGTATAACTGTATAATATATGAGTATGCACCATTCTAATGAATGGTACTATTAGCTTTAGCTAGAAGTCAATTGAGCAGTGCAGTGATAACTCAACCCACCCCACAGAATCCTCCCTCACAACTTTCTACAGCCTCTATACCTCTTTATGTCCCTTTCCAATAAGAAGTTCTGAAGGCTTCGTAACTGGTAAATCAAATTAGATTCTACTACCATTTATTTCAGTAAGTTTGAGAAAGGAAGTCAGCAGACTGGTTAAAATTGCATTAAATAGCAAGGGAATTCTGTATTGGTAACATAATTGTTATAGTAATTTATTTTCCTATGCACATAACTTGTTAACCTTCAGACACACACACCTCTCTCTCTCTTTTTCTTTCCACTTACTTTTTAAATAAAGTTGGTTTCGTAACATTTCCTTGTAGTACAAATAAGCAACTTGGAATGATACACGGATTATCAAATTGCTTTTGGTTGTGGACCATGTGGTGATGGCTCTTGTTTAGCTTCTTTACCTTAGGTGGTAGTTACTGAGAGGCCTTGTTCATTTTTTTTCCTTCCATGTGAGATATTTGAGAGGTATATTCCAAGAAATGTTGTAGAATTAATTTATCTTTTTCTTCCTGGCCAATGTAGTGTAGTTTGTGATGGTATAGTACATCTGAAGTCTATAGTAAGCTGGGTTTTTTGCTTCATCTTTTACTAGCTGTCTGCAGTTGGATGTCTTTAATGATGCCTCCAATTATTGTATCCTCTGAATACTTGCATTGGACTCTGCATCATGGGTGTACACTATGGGTGTACACTAAGAGCTCTCTGTATACCCATGACTGTGTATGACCCTATAAGCAATGGGGCTTAGGCAGCATCCTTCATGTGTGCCTGTGCTTACTTGGACAGTAAATGGGGTTCTTCAACTGCTCTTTATAGGTTGGAGTCTTGAAGCTTGTGTGTTTTTGTTGCATCTTATAACGCATAGTTATAGATTTGAACGAATATGTAACTGACATCTGAATGCACCATGCTGCTCCTTTACTTTATCTTTAACCTCCTTGTTGATCCATGGTTTTTGATTTAAGGACCTTGGTTGTGCGAGAGACAGTTTGTGTAGCAGTTTATATTGCTGTTAATGTTACTGGAAGTATCTTTAATTGTGACTAATCTGCGGCCTAAGTGCATGCTACAACATAGTCTTTTGCATCATAATCATTTTATTATTTTGACTGAAATGGAATGCAGAGAAATCGACTGGTAGGCATGGTGTTTGATGGATTGAAGATCCCTTCTTTTTGGAATAGAGTATAGATAAAAGGTGGACAAACACTTGGTGTAGTAGCTTTTTCTACAGTGTCTTGTACTACTAGATTTGTTTACTTGTTTACACAAATTTTTGTTGTCTCGTGTATATATATATAATTTATTTATTTATTTTAGCAAACTGTAGATAGCACTCCAATCCTGAAAGCTATTGCCTGGGTGCCAGTTCATGAAAGCATTATAACCAATATATATAGTAGTTGATCCTGAAGTATTGTAAGTAAAGTCCTGTAAGTGTGTTCAACTACCATATATATTGGATATATATAAAAAAAATTTAATTATGATCTAAAGTTACCTTTTGCACTGCAGATGGCCGTGCCCTCTTTCGTGTCTTTCTACAGTCTGAATTCAGTGATGAAAATCTGGATTTCTGGCTGGCCTGTGAAGATTATCGAGATACTCATCCCGCCTTTATGCTCCACAGCAAGGCACGAAAGATTTTTCAGCTCTACATTGCACTGCAATCCCCCAAAGAGGTATTTACAATAGACAGTGTTAAACATGTTGCAGCTAATACTATTGATATTTGTCCTTGCACAGCAAGAGGGTGTATAGATGTTTATCTTGTTCTTCATCTCATCAGTAAAGCACCATGTACTGATCTGGTACTGTACTCTTTTAAAAACGGACAATTTCTTAATCTACTCTTTTCTCTGAAAGTGCATTATATGCTTTATTAATGAAAATATTTGTTAATTTTAAGGTGAATCTGGATGCCAGCACCAGAGAACTAACTGAACATAACCTTCTCCAACCAACACGTTCAACTTTTGATGAGGCTCAGCGCAGGATTTTTGGCTTAATGGAAAGGGACTCCTATCCTCGATTCTTACGTTCTGACCTCTACCAGAGTATGCTTCATCCCCCTAATGGGGCCTGCTAATTATACAACAAAAAAAAAACTAACTTTGTGAAGATAAATATGGCTAGACCCAAAGCTTCATTGAAAACTGGGTTTGGACTGAAAGTAAGCAGTGCTCTTGAATAATGAAACAGAAGCCATTTTGAACAAAAAAATGGAATTAATATTTAGTTTGTCATGCAATTGCTTCTATGCAGCAGAAGGGTGAATATTTTGAATGGCAGTTCTTTACTTATTAGACCCATGCATTTGTTATATAATGTAAATGATACCAGCACTTTTTGGTGGAATCTTACAGATACTGGTAAGTCATTTCTGTTTAGGTGTGCTGTGTTTCCACTTAGTAGTAGTTATTCATGAAAAGGGCCATCCCCGTTGAGCATTAATTGTTGTACCAAGAGCCAAAACACAGCCTAACAGAACTAAAGGCAAGATACTATCTTTTTACTTACGTACATTACTTATAAGCTCATGTTTATTTTCCATTTTAGCTACATCAAAAATGTTTCTACGCCAAGCAAAGAACACCCAAATAAATAAGTACGGGTTACTTATTTTAAAGCAATGTGTATGGTGTCCTGCCAATACATAAGTTGCCCTGCAGGATTGGTAACTCTGAATAGTCCGAGGTTAAACAAAAATTCAGAGGCTCGCATTTCTTTAATCATACTGTATTTATCAAGTAAAGGGAACTAAACAAAACACATCTAGCACATGAAACTGCCTTTATCTTTAACCTTGGGGGAATTGTGAACACAGTTTTCATTTTTAGTAGCCTATGGCTACAACAGTATTTCAGGTGTTAAAAATGTAAAAAAAATTTGCAACTATGCACATACCAAGAAAGATTGCAGAATAAACTATGACACTAGGACAATTAAGCCTGAACTGTTGGTGGGGGATAGAATTATATACTCTAACTAGTGGTTACTAAGAATGACACAAATTCATGCTAGCCACTTTACTTACAAAAAAAGCTGTACGTAAAAGTGCACATAAATAGGAACAATATTAGAATCCAAGCAATGTCAATTCCATTAATTTCAGTACACTAACAGGCATGAACTTTGTTTTCTATTATTTTATACATTTAAGATTCATCACATGATGAATCTAATGATGAAAAAAAATTTAATTCACACTAAATATGGTTTTCCTAAACTTCTTCTTGACTTTAAAAGAAAAAGGGTTAATGGCATGTTTTTTGTTCCTTGCATTTTAGCCTAATAATGTTTACATACTGAGAGTCTGAACAGAATTTGACTTTGTGAGGGCCCTAATACTAATAGGTCCATACTTCCTTATGTCAAACATCCAGTGAACATGGCTGGCACCACTGGAAATTGTACTGTTTAAATGTCCCATACAGATTGATGTGAACAGAAAAGCTTGATATCCTTAGCGACATTGTTGGCGCACTTTTTTTTCCCTAGCCCTTTTATTTCTGATATATATGACACTATTACCTTTGAAGCCTTGCACCTTTTTCTTTGCACTGTTGATGCCTATTGCGCCTTCTCTGACATTTTATTAATGCCTCCATACTAATGCACTGAAGCCATTTCCCTTTATCCCATGCCATCTATCACATTGCTGCCTCAGTTCAAGTGGCCAAAACTTTAAAAGTGGCCTAAGCTGCGGTTATTCTTAAATGTTGACAGTTAAGTTTTAATTTATGACTTTATCCTTTTTTTTTTTTTTTTTTTTTTTTTTAAATTTGCCTTTCCTAGCAGGATTGTATTTGTTAGTTTGATTTGATTATCTGTTCCCTGCTAGAAATGGCAGCATACTTTAGAGTCTTTATTATCCTTTTATCTGTGGCTAGTTCTACAAAATCAGGAAATCATATATTTTTTTAAATTAAAGGTGTCTTTTTTGAAGTTGATGAGTAACTAGTCTTTAGCACTGAATAAATATATGCAGCATTCACTCAGGATCTGCTGCTGGCTTTTTATGTGCACTTGGGCAAATTCCTCTGCTCTTTTTTTCTATGTGTGCTAATGACTGTATATTCCTTTGCATATGGCACAATAAACCAGGCATTCCAGGTTTGTATGTTTATAAAAGGTAGTATATTTTTGTGTTTATGGTACAGTGTTGGTGACAGTCTGTGGTCACTTTGTATATACATTTCTGTATAGGTAGAGGTATAGATGATACCCTGGACTGTTGTATTTTTTATGTGTATGGCTCTGCTGTTGTGATGCCCTGTGGTCAATGTGTATAATAAAGGAACACTAATAACAAATCTTATGTATATTAAACTGTAAAATCTTTTGTGTATCTATGTACGTGAAAATATATTTTGTATAAACTTGTAACACTAGTATGTTACATTAACTGTTATAACTGTAAATCTTCCTGTTGCTTTATGTAACGTAAGTTATGACATTGTATGTGCTGTTTTTCAGCATCTTGTAAGAAGCAGATCATTCTTCGGTCTCTTAACTTTACACACTTGTGTGCATCTGTGTATCTGATTCCTATAGCAAAGCAACCAGATTTACATGATATGATTGTGCCAATGCAAATAAAGTGTAAATACAATTTCCTTAGTGATGTACTGTGATGAGATTTTCTGTTAAGGTAGCCATACACTAGAAAGATTTTACTCGCCCGACCAAGCGATTCCACAACATTAGACCGATCCTGCCAGAACCGCCTTTCCCATTTTTCTTTGCAACTGACATGCGATTGCAAAATGAATGGGATTTTAGCTGCTATGTATTCACTTGGTTTTTTTTGTGTGTGAAGCATACTGTGTGTGTATAACTAATAGTATACTATTATTAGGAACTAGACATTAAGCCTGTTTAATGGGTGCTAGAAGCCCAGAGTGCCCCTTAGTGTCCCAAGGCCATAGTCTCCCTCTTCTAAACGTTTTAATGACCAAAAGAAAGTGAATAGAGCTGAATAATCAGAGCTTTGCATAATATCGATGTTTTAGAATTAGGTCTCTATTATGTTCTGTAAAGTGTTTTTTTTACCAAAAATGTAAAGGTAAACTAAAGGTGAAATCATGGATTGTTTAATGCTTACCAGTAAGTTAGTTTAATAATTTGCTTTATCTCTCAAGTCTTACTCTTAACTATTTGACTGGCATAAAAAAGAACGGCATTTTTAACTGTATTTACATCCCATCAGACTCATGCAAGCCACAGGCACATTGATATTATTGCTCAAAACAGGATTTGGGGGTGACTCTTGGTATGTTTGTAACAGTACTGTGGTTTAATTCAATAAGAGGTGCTTATTGAATTTATTTGCAGCAACCAATCATATGTTAGTTCCTTACTGGGTTACTGCAGTTAGATAAAATCTGATTGGTTTCTGCAGATTTTAGTACAGGCAAATGTTTGCATCTTTAATGCAGCAGCCCCCTGGTCTTTTCATAGAAATAAAAATAGTGATGGAAATTCGAAAATATTAGTTTGCCGACATACACATCTGTTCTAAGCTAATGGTGCTAGCAGTAAGAGAGGGCCAGTAAGAGTGCATTTATTTTAATCTACGAAACAGTACTCGGCTACAATCTACATCTAAATATTTTCCTTACACACAAAATATTAACTTTTTTATTAGCCCAGGATACCACATTATACCCTTATTTATAGCCCATCTGATTTACACAATGTATAATTTGTCATAACTTAATACTATGTCAGATTGCACAGTTATCATTAAATACATGGCTGTGTTATCCTCAATATAGAGATTAATAATGGAACAAATCGTAACAAATATACATAGAAGGGGGGAAACATAATACCCACACTTTAATAAGTACCCCTCTATAGCACTCACACTTGAACTACACAAGAAAGCCATGATGCTCTATTGATGCAGGAAAAAAGTACCTTTTAAAATCTACCAAATACCATAAAATGTATATATTGACCCATATCCATGTAACAATATGATAGTTCACAAATTACTATAAAACTAAAAGCCATATAAAATAGAAGCCTAGTCACACCCAATTCTATTTGCTTACATGTTTATTCCCTCTATGATGCTGCTTTAAAAAGCCTGCCATTCTCTCTGGATAAATAAAAGCAATTAGTTCCATAACTTGGCCAAATTATTTTAAGCCCAGCCACCACTTCAAGGTTTGCTTTTTCAGCTGTGTCCTACGCTATCAGTACTTGCCTTTTATGAGCTGAAAGTCCTTGCTGCACTGCGGCTCTAGCTTCCTTTGGACTAACTCTCCTGCTATAAGTACTGTACTCACCTGATCACATGACCTTAATTTTGGTGGAGTACACAAAATATATAAAGATGGGATAGTATACATCCATTATAAAGTGCAACTAGTGACCAATGTAATATAGTACACATACAAAATAGAAGCCTAGTGCACACCCCATTCAATTTGCTTAAATGTTTATTCCCTCTATGATGCTGCATTAAGGTTTGCTTTTTTCAGCTGGGTCCTAATCTATATTGCATACCTCAAGTACTAAATAAAGTGCCTGAATCAAGTTCATAAAGTGCAACTTACATGCAGTTATCAAAAATGTGACCCCATCTTCATGGGATACATCCTTCATCATTTATATTGTATAAATATATTTAAAAGCTCATAGGGGAATACATTGAGTTCTTAGGAGGAACTATAAAGGTGGGAGTATGTAACACTATTACACATAGGAAAGGTCTATATGTACAGTATGTGTGTAATTATCACAATTTTATTAAAATCACAATAACAAACAACACTATACAAAGTATAGTACTACTACTGATATTTTAATTACAAAACAAATGATATACTATTAAAAAAAGTATGCTTACTTTACTTGTCACCCCTAAGGTTAAATGAAAAACTCAAAATGATAGGTTAAGCCACACCTCTAAGACTGCTAAAGGGTCTCCATATGGACTACATATCCACTCTCCCCTCCATTCTCCATAGAAAGAAATAAGACTTCCTTTAGGAGGCAATCCAGTTTCTGTTTGCTAGACAAGAAGTTTAAGGAAGTTCCTGTATTATATCCATAGTTTCCAATAGTCCCGGGATTTAGGTATGAGTCCCACTATTCTAATTCCAGGCAAAAGTCTATTGATCTGGGCCGAACCAGAACACTGTACCTTTAAAATGAATTTATCCTGTCCGGCGCCGGTATCGCAGCCGTAACCTGACAAGTTGCAATAGATCAGACAGTATCTGCACGTCCCTGAAGCTTTACGTCCCCCTCCACGTCCCTGCACATACGCAGGGGGAGGGGGTACAGGAAACTACTGAGCAGAGAGAGAGAGGCAGAGGCTGTCTGAGGCTGCGCATAGCTGAGTCGAAAGGTCATTCCTGCTAACTCGGTTTGTCTACAGGCACATGGTTGAGCAGATCTTTTGACACCTGACCGAACGTACATAGACCAACTGATAGTCGAAGTGTCCTTTTGTCTCTCGGGTCAGCCCCACAATCGCACGTCTATACTGAGCCTTACTGTGAGGAGGGATAAATCTTATGGCTCAGCTGGTCTGTTTGCATTGAAGCCAGAGGAGGGGGCCTAAAGCTACATACGCACATCAGATTCTTCAGCGGAAAAGACCAAAAGAAAGAATGACAGCCAAAATTTCTGCCAATGAATCTAATGTGATTACCATATATACTAGAGTATAATCCGATCCTAATATAAGCTGAGGTTACTTATTATTACCTGAAAACAGGGTAAAACTGATTGAGTCGAGTATAAGCCGAGGGTATAAATTATGACCACTACCGTAATTAGTAAAACTACAACTCCAAGCATGCTTTGGTTGCTGGGAGTTGTAATTTCTAAACATCTGGATTGGCAAGGTTCAACAAACTTTTTAGGCCAATAAAAAAATGCTCTTGCCCACCTCTTGCCCACCTCTAAACCCCAAAGAGGCACTTGGTTTTACCAGCTCCACTGACAAGAAAGTCAGGACGCGCTCCTTCCTTGCTCCTCCATTATGTCCGGTGAGGGCTGAGGACTTATGCGCCTATGTGAACACATCTCTCCTGACTGCTCCTGTCTCCTTACCATTTGCAGGTAATGATATGTGAGTAATGACTGCTCAGAGACGCGTAACAGTAGCTCCTTTGCTACGTGTCTCCTCCTACCAGTTAACTGCTGGGCCCTGAGTATAAGCCAAGGTTAGCTTTTCAGGGTCATTTTAAAAAAAATTTTTAGTATATATGTACATAGATTAATTTATTGCCCTAAATAAGTATAGTATCTGAGGTTGAATAAAGACATACATCCATCTAGTCCAACCTTTATACCCTACCCATAATGACTTCTAACAGTTACATAGTATTGGAGGTTGTATAAAGACACACGTCCATCTAGTCCAACTTTCATACCCTACCCATAACATATGTCTAACAGTTACATAGCAACATATTATTGAACTAGATAGACATACCGGTACATCTATCTTGTCCAACGTGCTCCGCAACGCCCACATTTCCTGCCTAACAGTTGATCCAGAGGAAGGCAAACAAAAAAACAGTCCTTCCGGACTCCAGGTTGCAATCAGAAATATCCCTGAATCAACAATCAATTCCAACTTTATGTATCGTAAGAGTAACATGAACATTCTTTATTTTTAAAAAACTCAACAAGTTCTTTTTTAACTATCCAATGAACCTGCCATCACCACGTCCAATGGAAGACAATTCCAAAGTTTAACCATTATAACAGGGAAAGACCCCTCCCGAACTAAACCTGAATACTAAACTTTTTTTCTTTCAGCCCTAAGGGGTGTCCATGTCTTCTGACATGTTCTATTGGTGAACAATGCCCCAGATAGCTTGTTGTATGGCCTATTAATGTATTTATAAACAGTGATTATATCTCCCTGCAAGCCTTTTTTTTTTAGTGTACACAATTATAACATCCAAATAAACTCTTACCAGTGCTTTATAAAGCATAATAATATTTTCTCCCTTGAATCCATACCCCCCTATATACAAGACAATATCTTGCTGTCTTTAGCTGTTGCCACCTAGCACTGCTTGCTACCTTTAAGTTTGTTATCCACCAAAACTTTAAGATCATTTTCCAACAGGAATTCGCTTAACACAGACTCATTTATACATTTATAGAATAAGCAGCACAAGTATTTTTAAGCCCAAAATGCATCACCTTACATTTATCAACATTGAATCTTATCTGCCACTTGGCAGCCCGATCCGCCTGACACAATTGCACATAATCTGTAGCTTTTAATGCTCAGCAAAGATTTATGTTATCTACAAACACAGAGACCTTGCTGACAATACCTAATTATAGGGGCACTTCTAGAGTTTTCCCTGCCTGAGACAAACTTTTAAAATGCCACCCTTGATTGTTATCAGGCGCGGCAAAAAGCGCACCAATGCTGTGTCAAATTGGGTGTGGCCATGGTTCAACTGTTACAATACATTAGAAATGCCACTTTTTTACACTTTCTACACACATAGACCAATGTTCACACTCTACTTTATACACTCACACACACATTTACATTGTTACACAATCCCAAAAAGCCAAGACACCGAACACACATATAAATACATGCAATAATACGCACAGTCAGAAATATTTATCTTAACAACACTAACACACTTTGTATACACACATAAATAGCTAAACACATGCTCATTCTGTCACACAAATACTCTGCTACAGACATAAATCCTTTCCCACACGTTTACATACATTGGCAACCTACACACACATATCAATACTGCAATGTGCCGTTTCAGGGCTCCTCCCCCTTTCTCTAGCAGTACATATGAATATGTGTCCCTAATACAACAAAGGTATTTATAGGTCAAAAAAGGAAAAACTATGTGCTTACAAGATATCTTCCCCAATACCATGTAATGATTAACAAAACATTCAATATCTATATACATTTTTTTCCATAAATATATTTAATTGGTCATTATACACAGGAATCTGTGCCAGAGGGACAACAGAAGGGAAGCACCAATGTGTGAGTACACATCTTCATGCACATGTATATATACACAACAAATATGGTATAACACCGCACTCCAAGTATCTTATTATGTGGCTAACTGTACATCAGGCGATGTTTCGGGAACCATGTGTCCCCTTTATCAAGCCCACAGTATCACGGCTATAACATAATAGAACAAACATAGTGGCAGGGCCGCCTCGCTAATGATGCAGGGTGCAGCAGACTGCAGAGCGGCACCCTGTAGGGAAGCGGCACTGCCGCACTGTCATAGTGGGGAAGGATTTTTTTTTTTTTTTACTGCGGGTGCCCCCGAGTCCCGAGACTGCCCAACCTAACTTGTGTGTGTGTGGGGGGGGGGGGGAGTGCGCGCAGCACAGCACCTGGCTGGAGGAAGAACTAGGAAGGAAGAACACTGACCGGCACTGTCCGCACACATCAGCAGGCTCTGCCTCCGCATCCAGGCAGGCTCTATCCCGATTCCTGAAACTTACGTCGTTGCGCTGCGTCGCCGTGGGTTTGACGTAGTGACGTCCGTCGTCAGCGCAAGGAGCACAAGTTCAGCCCGTGCAGACCAGGACAGGCTGCTAGAGGCTAGAAGAGTCAACTAGACAAGAGCTGCGCCGCTGCTGCCTGCTGTGTGACTTGTCTTGTGTGTGTCCTGTGTCCACTGTCCAGTCACAGCGTCAGTGTCAGAATATCATCTCCATCTGACTTCTTTATCTTCAGTGACAGTGAGTGAGATTATCATTATAAAAAAAATAAATCATCAGAATTCAGAATTTTTTTATCTATCTATCTATGAACTATCTATCTATCTATGATCTATCTATCTATCATCTATCTATGATCGATCTATGATCTATCTATCTATCTATCTATCTATCTATCTATCTATCATCATCTATCTATCTATCTATCTATCTATCTATCTATCTATCTATCTGTCTATCTATCTATGTATCTATCTATCTATCATCTATCTATCTATCATCTATCTATCTAAGATAGATGATAGATAGATAGATGATAGATAGATGATAGATAGATAGATAGATAGATAGATAGATAGATAGATGATAGATAGATAGATAGATAGATAGATAGATAGATAGATAGATAGATAGATAGATAGATAGATAGATAGATAGATAAATAGATAGATAGATGGATAGATAGATGTGTATAGTATAGTATAGTATTTGAGGTTGAATAAAGACATACGTCCATCCAGTCCAACCCATCTAGCAATATCCTCATATCCTGCCTAACTGTTGATCCAGAGGAAGGCAAAAAACCCCCACCAAATTTATGAAGGGGGGAAAAAATTCCTTCCTGACTCCAAGTGGCAATCGGAAATTTCCCTGGATCAACTCTACTTTATGTATCAATACCAGTAACTTGTAACATTCCTTGTTTGCAGAAACTCATCCAGCTTTTTTTTGAAAATGACCAATGAACCTGCCATAACAACGTCCACTGGAAGACAGTTCCATAGCTTTACCGTTCTCACAGTGAAAAACCCTTTCCGAGCTTGAAGCCTAAACCTTTTTTCTTCAAGTCTTAAGGGATGTCCTCGTGTCCTTTGACATGTTCTATTGGTGAACAATGCCCCAGATAGTTTATTGTATGGCCCGTTAATGTATTTATACACAGTAATCATATCCCCACGCAAGCGCCTTTTCTCCAGCGTACATAATTGTAACTTTTCCAGTCTCTCTTCATAATATAAAGACGATAGATAGAATCAACATGTATAAAGCCCCTCCCACTTCTTGACAAGCCACATCCCACTTCTGGACAAAGCACCACCCACTTTCAATTATAAAACCACACCCCTTCCGGTGGCGAGGGGGGCGGCATTTGGAATTTTGTGTCAGGTGGCAAAAAGTCTAGAGACGGCCCTGCATAGTGGATAACATCACTGGTGTCACATGATATATATAGACACTCCCAGATGCCCACTCACAATTAACATTCATATACCAAGGTAATTAACACTTAAAGACAGTGACAATCTGAAATAAACAGTAAAGGGGAAATAGACAACGAGATACACCAAAATGAGACAAAGACCCTCTGTTCAGTCTGACAAATTATGTACTCCTATATCGAAATATAAAAATACATGAAGATCATAATCATGATTAAGTCCAGCTGGGTGCAACATCTTTTATCGGTGTATATACACATATATGGCAGGAGCATGCCCAGACCAACATTACAGCGAATATACCAGGAAATACGAGGTCTATAAAAATAAATACAGGTTATAGTCTCTATTTAACCCCAGGGGTTCATTGGTACCCAATAAGTGTATCCATCTGACCTCTTGGCATTTGAGTATTAGTTCCATGTCAGCCACCCTCTTTGAGATAGGAACATGTTCCAGAATACAGAATTGTAAATCTGAATCTGTATGCCCTAATTGTACAAAATGTGCTGGAACAGGAAACTTGTCATGTTTGAGACGAATACTGTTGTGTTGTGTCCATGTATAGTAAGTTGCAAAGGCAAACTAAAGCATAAACTACATACATAGTGTTGCAGTTACAGTTAAGATTCGTACACATGTGCGATTGCGGGTCCCGACCCGCGACACACGATGTGTACGAACGAACATTTCGGCCGATAATCGGCCTGTGTATAGGCACCTTAACGTTGACTGACCAACCTGGCGGATCTCTGAACAAATGACTATTTCGGGCCCATAAAGTGCCCACACACGGGGTGATTATCGGCCAAACGTTTGTTCATACACATTGTGCGTCATGGATTGGGACCCACGATCGCACCTGTGTACAAACCTTAATGCTTAATGGGAAAAACTACCCGGTGAGGGGATGAATAAAGTTGGGCCCTTTACAGACCAATTGGCAATGTATAAAGTAGGGAACAAAAACTCGATTTGTCTGCCGACATTCATAAAAAGTCAGCTGAAACCAACGAGTTATAAAGACTATGTCCCTTATGGTAAGAAATCATTGGAGGTACTTGGAATTCTGTAATGTCAGTGTAAGCATGAGACAAGATAACCCAATTACATTTAATAATACCATTATTTATTATTATTTATTTATATAGTGCCGACATCTTCTGTGGCGCTTTACAGCAATACCATGATACAATAGGAGAGAGGACCCTGCCCAAAGAGCTTACAGTCTACAGAAATTCCTTCTATACCCACTGCAAAATGTACAACAAAAGGGATACATCTATGAGAAGAAGGGGAAGTTGAGTCTTAGATGACTGGGATTTACTTTAAGGGCATGTCCACCCCCAAACCTATACTTCCCCCCACTACTGGCCCCACTCTGTAGTGAATAAAAATCCTTACCTTACAACCCAGCTCCAAATGGTTCTCCAATAATCCCCCCCCAAAGTCCGAAAAACTGCCCACCAGGAGGATAGCAGAGTCCATATAGGACTCTGCTTCCTGTCTCCCCTCCGGGAGAAGTTTGGAATGCGTACTGCAGCCATCTCCCTCTCCCTCACGTTTTGAGATCCCTCCCCCTAGTGTAATTTCCCAGAAAAGAGTTGCCAGGGTGAAGATCCCCGTTTCGGCCACCAGAACAGAGTTACCAGGGTGCAGACTCCTGTTCCAGGAAAGTAGAACAGAGTTCCCAGGGTGCAGATCTCCTTTCCAGCCATCAGAACAGAGTTTCCAGAGTGCAAACCCCCATTCTGGCTGCCAGAACAGAGTTCCAGTGCAGACCCCTTTTCAGACCTCCAGAACAGAGTTCCCAGGGCACAGACCCCCGTTCCAGCAGCCAGAACAGAGATAAAGGGGTCCAGACCCCTGTTCCGGTAGCCAGAACAGAGCCAAAGGGGTCCAGACCCCCGTTCCGGCAGTCAGTACAGAGCCAAAATCACCCAGACCCCCGTTCCGGCAGCCAGAACAGAGCCAAAACATCCAGGCCCCCTGTTCCGGCAGCTAAAACGGAACCAAAGGGGTCTAGAACCCGTTCTAGCTGCCACAACAGAGCCAAAGAGGTCCAGACCCCTGTTCCGGCAGCCAAAACAGAGCCAAAGGCATGCAGATCCCTGATCCAGCAGCGAAAACAAAGCCAAAAGCATTTCAGTGGCAAAAACAGAGCCAAGGGGGGTCCAAACCACCGTCCCAGCAGCCAGAAGAGAGCCAAAAGGGTCCATACCCCCATTCTGGTGGTCAGAACATAGCCAAAGAGGTCCAGACCTCCGTTCCAGCAGCCATAACAGAGTTCCAATAATACAGACCCGTTCCGACCTCCAGAACAGAGTTCCCAGGGCACAGACCCCCCATTCCGCCAGCCATAACAGATTCAAAGTTCCAGACCCACGTTGCAGCAGCCAGAAAAGAACCAAAGGGGTCCAGACCCCTGTTCCAGCAGCCAGAACAGAGTCAAAAGAATCCAGACCCCCATCCCGGCAGCCAGGGTGCAAAACAGAGATCCCAGGGTGCTGACCCCCCGTTCTGTCTGCCAAAACAGTTCCTAGGGTGCAGACCCCAGTTCTAAGGGTCTGAACAGAGTTTCCAGGGTGAAGATCCCCGTTTCGGCCACCAGAACAGAGTTGCCAGGGTGCAGACTCCTGTTCCAGGAAAGTAGAACAGAGTTCCCAGGGTGCAGATCTCCGTTCCAGCCATCAGAACAGAGTTTCCAGAGTGCAAACCCCCATTCTGGCTGCCAGAACAGAGTTCCAATGGTACAGACCCCTTTTCCGACTTCCAGAACAGAGTTCCCAGGGCACAGACCCCCGTTCCAGCAGCCATAACATAGTCAAAGAGTTCCAGACCCCTGTTCCAGCAGCCAGAAAAGAGCCAAAGGGGTCCAGACCCCCGTTCCGGTAGCCAGAACAGAGATAAAGGGGTCCAGACCCCTGTTCCGGTAGCCAGAACAGAGCCAAAGGGGTCCAGACCCCCGTTCCGGCAGTCAGTACAGAGCCAAAACATCCAGGCCCCCTGTGCCAGCAGCTAGAATGGAACCAAAGGGGTCCAGAACCCATTCTAGCTGCCACAACAGAGCTAAAGGGGTCCAGACCCCTGTTCCGGCAGCCAGAACAGAGCCAAAGGCATGCAGACCCCTGATCCAGCAGCGAAAACAAAGCCTAAAGTATTCCAGTGGCAAAAACAGAGCCAAGGGGGTTCCAGACCACCGTTCCAGCAGCCAGAAGAGAGCCAATGGGGTCCATACCCCCATTCTGGTGGTCAGAACATAGCCAAAGAGGTCCAGACCTCCGTTCCAGTGGCCATAACAGAGTTCCAATAATACAGACCCGTTCCGACCTCCAAAACAGAGTTCCCAGGGCACAGACCCCTATTCCACCAGCTATAACAGATTCAGAGTTCCAGACCCGCATTGCAGCAGCCAGAAAAGAACCAAAGGAGTCCAGACCCCTGTTCCAGCAGCCAGAACAGAGTCAAAGGAGTCCAGACCCCCATTCTGGTGACCAGAACAAAGCCCAAAGCATCCAGACCTCATTCCGGCAGCCAGAACTAAGCCAAATAGGTCCAGGCCCCTGTTTCGGCAGTCAGAACAAAGCTAAAAGCATCCAGACCCCAGTTTCTGCAGCAAAAACAGAGCCAAGGGGGTCCAGACCCCCATTCCAGCAGCCAAGACAGAGCCAAAGGGCTCCAGACCCCCATTCCAGTAGTTAGAACTGAGCCAAAAGGGTCCAGACTCCCGTTCCGGTGGCCAGAACAGAACAAAAAGGGTCCAGACCCCTGTTCCTGCAGTCATTACAGAGCCAAAAGAATCCAGACCCCTGTTCTTCCAAATTCTACATTAGCTTTGTACCAAATTCTACATTAGGTCTGTTCCAAATTCTACATTAGCTTTGTACCAAATTCTACATTAGGTCTGTTTTGGGGGTATATGGCCCATAAAATTAGAAGTAGAGTGGCATATCTATTAAACATGTCTGGGGTGTCATTGTAATTTTTGCATCATTCTAGTTTTATGATCTGAATAAAGGACAGTGAAAATGAAAAGGGATAGGAATAAAGGAAATGCAAACATAAATATCAAACATTTAGGGAACATACTAAAGTTTCTGCAATAAGAGGGGAAAGTTGTCAAGTGCATATAATCTGCAGCAACTCATCAGATGTTTAGACTAGTAACACTGCAGTTCCAGTAGATAAGTGAGATACACAATACCCTAAATGTATAGTTATAGATAGTCCAGAGTGGCATAAAAATGCTGTTCTGGAGGACTTTTGAGAGTGTACGTTTTATTTTATTTATTATTTAAAACTGTTTTATAGATATGTATGTACATGTAACAGACAGTATATCACAGATTCTTTACTATGGCTTTTTGTGAATACCAATTAATACCAGTTATATAGGCCTAATATATTTGTATAGTGATATCCTTGTCAATTGCCGCCTTTTCAGTGTAAAAAACAGCCCTTACTGCATACTGTAGTCAAGCCCTTCCATTCCCCTTATAATTTAGTTGCTATTCTCTGAACTTTTTTCATTTCCCCCTTTTTATATAGGATTCCAAAAACGCACTGCATATTCCAAATGAGGCCTAACCAGTGCTTTCTAAGAGGGAGAATATTTAATTTTCTGTCTTGAATTTTTCCCCTCTTTATGCGGACATCTTGCTAGCTCTAGCCATTGATGTCTGACACTGTTTCTTACAGCTGATTGTGACCATAGATATAACGATTGTGGATCGTACAATCATCGGGAAGTATGACAATCGGCTAATGACTGGCCAATATTTTTTTTTATTGGGCCTTCAATCTACAAGGGCCCTAATAGTACTGTGATCAGCAGTTTTTTAAACAGCTGATCATTCGTCATCAGCTAACAAAGTCTTATCTAGGACATCAATATTGGTGTGAAGACATCTGTATAGAAAATACTCGGTGCATAGTGACGTGATACTGGGGTCAGGGGCATGGCCAATAGGTGCACAGTTCACAGGGGTCTTTGAGACCTACATAGGATGTCAGTTTACTGACAACAATATTGAATCCTCCTTAGATCAGAATGCATGTAAATGTAACTTACTAGAGAAGTATTTACAATGTATTGGTGTCTGTGGAGAAAAGCATCAGGATAAGGTTAAGTTTTTTCTTTGCAAGTCTCCTAATCAGGACACCCAAAAGCAAGAGTAGAGATGTGTTGCCGGACCTACACTCCTAACAGTTGGACTAATGATGGGGTAATGCAGTTGGGGAAATGTAGTTTTCCTGCTTCATGAGAAACTTTGGTGGTTTAAAAAACCAAATCTTTGTACAAATTTAGGCTCCAGGAGTTGCCAAGAGAGCAACATACACCTAAAAAATTTTGATAGATACACTTAAATGATCTAAACATGGTGATATGCATACTCATCAAATCAACTTTTACAGGTGAAGAAACAGATGGGGCGGAGGCTACCAATAAAAAAAGCCAGGCACTCAAACCGATCAGCCACACCCTAAAATATTTGGCCACACCCACAGAAGTCCCACCCACCAGGTGGACTTTCAGGGATTATTGTGACTCAGGGCAGACCTTCAAAACAATAGTCCTACCCAAACCGTGATGATTGGAAGGTAAGGATCTGGTTAAAGCAGTTGTGTCCAATGTATTACATTGGTATAAAATAAAAGGTATTTCCTTATTAGTTGCATTTTGCATTTGTTAAGTTATGCAATTAACTTTGTTGTTAAAGGATAACTGAATTGCTCAATGCTTTTTTTTTATAATTGCTTTTAAAATGAGGTAAAGGTAGCAGCCTCCCCATTATTTTTTTTTCCTGCTTTCGAGCTTCTCTGCCTTCAATAGCCATGCTGTGAAGGTGGGTGTGTAACAATTTTTCTCTGCCTCTAACTGTCATTCATAGCTAGAATGGGAGAAAACACTCCTCCACCCATCCTTGATCAGGCTGATTATGTAGGCTGTATCCTAGCAACAGGACATTTCAAGTTTGTTTAAACTGGCAGAGAAGGAGGAGAGAGGTTGTAACAGACATTCCCACCCAGCAATGACAAAGCGGTATGTTAATCATGGCCCTGGGCCATCTAGGAGGGTGGCTTTGAGCATCATCTTTGCTGTGGATATCTAAGAGAGGGCAGCACGGCTGTAAACCGAGAAGTGAGTTCAGGCGGCTGAGTGTGGACATGTAATTGAGGATTTTTTTTTGAATTTGTTTGTCCTTTAGCTTGATGATCAAAAATTTAATATCCGGTAGAAACACTTTAAGAACTAACTGCTGCTTCTGTTTTACCGGAAATTACAATACAAAGTTAATTTGCTTCCCAGGAAACAAACAAATGTGACATCAAATATTTGAAGTTCTGTTCATGTCGAATCACATAGCTCATACTTGTAAGGTCACAGCTAAAGCCAATAGTATGCAATGGCTCTCTGATCCCACATGTCTAAAATGTACCAGTTAAGTTTCGCTCTGAGGGATGGCACAGAGCCTGTATTGCCAAGGGTCACTTTACGCCTGATTCAAAAGGGATACTTTACTACACTGACATTTGGTCCTCACAAATGCAATGCAATTTTAAAATGCATGGCATTCACGCATTTTTGTGATATTGATGTATACCAATTTAACTAACAAGGCAGAAATGCAAACATACAAAACTAAAAATGTTAAGCATCTATCAGCCAGATGCACCAAGAGGCGCAGTGGCTGAAAGTGGAGTTAAAAGACACGCTAACAATGTTTTATACGGTTAGTGTGACTTAAACTCATTGTTGCGGAGCTGCGTGGCTAACGCGAAAGTTAGCCGCAACGATGTTATATGCTGAAAGCGGCCTTCTATTGCGGCAATTTAAACGACTAGCTAATAGCTGCAAATTAAAAGTGCGGAAAAAAAAAACGCAGATAGCGATGCTCCGAGAGCCGTATCGGATATAACATCACTGGGCAGTTGCATCGGGTTGCGATAGCGGCTATAAATGCATCGCCCTGTTGAGTTTTACATACAGAATGCGTCTGTGATAAAGTGCTGTGCTTCGAAATATGAAAGTAAAAAATGCTCACAAGCAGGGTTGCCATTGTCCCGAAGCAGGGTCAAAATCCTGAACCCGCCAGTCACTTTTCTGCATGAATGTCCTCAGACTCTGCCTATAAATAGATCCAGACCTCTCATTTTAATCGCTGGACTGGTGTCAGGGAAACAATGTATGCAAGCCGTAACGTACGCCAGCACCACTTCCAGAACATTTATTAATAGAGTATAGTTTTTTGGTTAAAGGACAACTAGTATCATTACCCCCCAAAACCCCACGTTTTAATCTTACATTCTCCCAATGCTCCCCCGTGATTTCTAAGAACTTACAAACAGTCGATCCCTCAACAAAGTCCCACCTCCTCTACTCGTTGGAGCTGGTTACGAGCCACGCTTAAGAGCAGAGTGCACTTACAAACCCACTTGTGCAGTAATGGCTGTCAGCCATTGGCCATGATGTCACCGTTGTGCCCATGAATGACAGTCATTACTAGGAAAAAAGCGGGACACTGGAGGGATCAGCTGTTCTTATAACTAAGCATGAAAGCATCGGGGAAAGGTAAGATAAAAACACAGGTGGGGTTTTGGGGGGTAAAAATACTAAAAACATTTTTTTGGGCTGTAGTTATCCTTTAATACATATGGATTATCATTGAATTTGAGTAGAGGGGGGTAGATTGGGTTCTCATTGTACTGGAGCAGGGGAGGGGGGATTCACCCATTCCTATTTCATTATTTATTATTTCTAACAATGTTGGTAATAATATTGGGAATGGGGGGGGGGGTTAACCGCATGGACTGTTGTCTTTTTTCCAAACAAACTATTGTCACTTGGAACCAAGTTAATTTACTTTCCATTCAATGACTTTGATCTATCTATCTTTCTATAGATATGTCAGGGGAAGACTGGGCCCAGTAGCCTCAGGGCAAATGCCCCCCGTGCTGGTCTCCAATGAAAAAATTTGGGGTAGTAAAGTTACAGACAGACTCCTCCTCTGCGCTGAACCTTCTTTGTTTACTGACAGGGAGCCGACATGCACACAGCCGCCTAAAATCCCCCAAATCATTAGCCAGTGTTATCAGCCATCCAGATTATTATATTCAGTGTATCAGCCTCCAGTTCATACCCAGTATTGTCAGCCCTCCAGATCATTAGCCGTGTAAGTCAGCCCTCTATCATACATCTACTAGCGAGCTATTACTATCATCAACTAAGCTATGATCTATCACATCATCAATCAATCAATCAATCTGTTTCGTCTGCTATCTATCATACTTTTCCCCTTCCTTTTCCAACATACATTACATTTTAGGAAGCATTATAGTTGTTTAACAATCTAAATCATAAATCTATTACCTGCTGAACTACAGAAGGTTATCAAAGATGATGCTGGACTAGTGGTAAAAACGTTGGTGTGCAATTTAATGTGGTCATATGGCTTAACAGTGACAGTTTTACAGAAAATAATACTTGCTTTATTGTATAACGCACTGCAGTCAATCCAACTTTCATGCGTGCAGCTGATACCTTTTATCTTCAGGCTTGACTGTTTGCAGTTGAATGGAATTCTTAGGGTTTCAGGAGTTAACTAAAAAGCAGAATCCAAAAGAAAGGGATAACCTATAAAAATCAGATTGTTTTTTGAAGTCTTTTCAGCTTGGAATTGTTCTCTTCTTCCCGCAAAAGCAACTCCCAGAGAAAGGACTCATTATGCCTTGAGCTGGGAACAAATCTCATGATTCTAAATTAGGTTGTAGTCTAATACATGTGAGACCAGCACACTCCTATACAAGGTATGGAGTCAAAAATGGCAAAATTGATGGAAAACAAAACTGTATATAAATTTATCTTGGATTATTTCTCGTGAATTGAAAATGCCCTATAAAAATATAAAAAGCTTCTATTTAACTAGACCACAACCTGACCATAGTGTTTCACCTCTCCTTCAATACCATGAGCTCTGTGGGGCAAATTTTTATTACCTTGTCTGTTTAATCATTTTAGAATAAACCAATCAAACTATTGAATTCCAGATGGGGGTTGTGTTTTCCTACTCCTCCCTTAAGTCCCTCTGTATGGGTATGTTCTGTCTGATATCCATAAATGTCACAATTAAATGTTTTTTGTTTACAGACCTATCAATGGGATAATTTCCTGACTTCCCCCTAGCCAATTATTTCAGGATTTATATATATATTATATATATTATAATACTATATAAAAAAAAAATACTAATTATCAGAATGAGGCTGATTCAAACACACAAATTGTCTGCCATGTACTATGCTGTTTAAATGCCTTATTCTGGGCAAGTCTTCAGAACACTTCTTAACTACAATGCAACAACACCTTGCATTCATGGAGGTCCCTAACATTTGCTGTTATATGCGATTAAACCTACACAAACCGAAGTTTCGGAAACAAACTACCAAGCTGTCATAAAACATATGTGGATTTTTAGTGTAGCATGCCTTACTCATTTCGGACCTTCCTGGTCCTCCTGCATTAACTAAATAGCCTATGACTAAGGACTAGGAAGGGTCAAAAAGCGTAACGTGCAAAACTTCTGTTGATGTAGAGGTTATCTGAATGACACCTTAGCGACAGACTTGGGCTTCAGCACCAATGGTCAACCAAACTTCTGGGTAAGCGGTATATTGCAAATGCCTAAAGCTTAGACTCTTCTTGAATGGATTGTATTCAAGCAAAGGGTTTGGGGCGTTTTATTATATGCTGTTGGGAAACATTCCAGGTGTTTATATTGCCAACAGATTGTTGTATAGTCATTCTGATTAGAAAGCCATTGGATGATAGCGAATCGGCTTTAAGAACTAAACTTCAAGTCGATTTGCTCTAACTGAATACAACAGACAAGACCAAGATTCTGATAATTTGTACTTTGCAATAGATGCTCCTATCAAGAAAAATACTTATTCTATGGATAAATTGGGCCGTGATTGTGACATGAAACAGAACAAAATTTTCCTCCAACTTTTAGGCATAATCAGTCAATTAGAAAGTTTAAACATGCCATTAAATCATAGGTGATTGTTTGGTTCTTAAGGGCCGACGACCAGTCAAGTGGAATTATTAGCGCACCACTTTAAGCACCAGGTGCCGAGGCAGAGACTAAGCTTTCATAAAATCCCCTGTTTCCAGTAGGCTAGGACCAAATGAAGAGAGATCTTTGACATGGTATTTAGTAACGTATCTCTTTCATTATCCATAGAGAAAGCAGCTTTTAAGCTGCAACAAAAGGTTAATTAAATAGTATGTATGCCATTAACGTGGATATGCACTAGCGTTTATGGAGGGCGAAATATTGGGGGCAAAATGCCCAAGTCAGTGTAAAACCCATCTATCCTAGTGTATCGGTTAGCGTGGGGTTACACTGAGTTTGCGTTGCCTGCACCATTTTTGAAATGTTCGGAAATAGCTTTGCCGGTTGATGCAAAACTGGCCCTAGTAAAGTTTTGCCGCTACTATGTTGCGTGAAACTGTACGCCACATGAATAGGACGCGTTAGCTGGCTCACATACCTGTCAGAGATCCGCAATTCTACAAAATCACACAGGGATTTTTGCCTCAGGGGAATTCGGGAGAAATTATTGCATCGCCTCCTATAGTTTACATTTGGATACTAGGAGCCATGATATCTAGAAAAATCACTGATGTGGATAGTCTAAATGCAGAACGTGACTGATCGGAGAATCCAGTTGCAAAGTAATGCTAGATTGTTTTCTCCGTGGAAAATTGAAAATATTTCTAAAAACAAAAATGAATTACTAGTAAGTAAGATGTAATTGGGGTCAAATAGAACCCAGTTCGATCGAATTGAGGGTTTCGAAGTCCCGACGAAACTTTCGGAACTCCTGAATTTCACGGAACCCGGATTGGTAGAATCTTTGATTTTTTCAAAAATCGAAAGTTAAGATAATCATGAAAATCGAAAGTAGAAATTATCGAAAACGAGAGTAGATAATCATCAAATATTGAAATTAGCAATTTTTGAAACTCGAAAGAATCGAAAGTAGGCGATTTTTGAAAAATCGAAAGAGACAATTTACGAAGATTGAAAATTGAACTTTCGAATTTCGGAAAAATTTAGAAAATCGGAACTGAACTTTCGAACTTTCAGAAAATTTTGAAAATTGAATGAAAACTCGACAGTTTCGAAAATCTTACTCGTAAGCATTACAGAAAAAATCCTTTTGCATAATATAATAAATATTTTTTATACTCTCGTTTTCAAAGTAGAATTTGGACTAATCCTTAGTATTGTTCATTTTAGGCCAATTTCCTTATAAATATTTAATAAGGGAAAATGTTTCTATTTTAAAATAAAATTGAGAACACATATAACAACTAACAAAGTTTTGTGCTTCCCTATAAATGTATCTGTTTGTTCTGTTGTCAATGACAGTACTTAAAGGTGTATGTTAGATGGAATAACACTTGTGGTTCAGTAGCGGATTGGAAGGATATATCCATGAACTTGACCTCACATACATGTCAGCGTGACACACTGGTTGCAGGCACTAGTGTAAACACTTCCTCCAAAACACAACGTGCATGGTAAACCTGCAAACACAGTGCAGCCAGCAGTCTCTACTCCATCCTCAGCGCCTTGTGTGTTGTAATTTAAGTGCAAGCCGTCTGCGTGTTGTGCCATAGTCAAGGATTCAATTAAAGTGTCAGAAGTCAGTGTGCTGTGAGATATAGTGCCAGAAGCCAGTGTCTGTAATTCAAAGTGGCAGAAGCCAGTGTGCTGTAATTCAAGTGCCAGAAGCCAGTGTGCTGTAATTTCAAAGGCAGAAGCCAGTTGTGCTATTTCAAAGTGCCAGAAGCCAGGGTGCTGTAGTTTAAAGTGCAAGAAGCCAGTGTGCTCTGAATTAAAGTGCCAGAAGCCAGTGGCGTTAGTTTAAGTCAGAAGCCAGTGGATGGCGTTGCGCGGATCAAAACCGGATCTGCCGCGGATTTATTCCGTTCGCGAACGGCGGATTTTCCGGATTTTCCCTCTTCCGTACTCCGTACTGCGCTTTTCTCGATTTCGAAAATTTCAAAATACGAGTTTTCTCGTATTTTCGGGAATTTTCAAAAATACAAGAAAACTCGTAATTTCGAAAATACGAGGATTTCTCTTATTTCGCAAATATGTATTTGCCAGTGTGCTGTGAAAATAAGTGCCAGAAGCCAGGTGCTGTGAATTAAAGTACAACTAAAACGAGAAATCAACTCGTGGCCATTCGTTTCTATTATTCACATGGAGGTGAGGAACGCCTCGTGGGACCTAGAAGGTTCCTTACCCGCCGCTCCACTCGCAGCCGTCTTCCCTGAACAGCTGTTCTCTCTCCCGATCGCACGCCCTATATTTGTATTGGCGTGCATGCGCCTAAGATGGTGCGCGGTCGGGAAGAGCGGCTGTTAGTGAAGGAGCGGCTGCGAGTGGAGCGCGGGTAAGGAAGTTCCAGGTCCCCCGAGCATCCTATTATTACAGGGAGGTGAGAAAAGCGTTGATTTCTGGATTATGGGACTTTAGTGTCCCTTTAAGTGCCAGAAGCCAGGGTGTGTGAAATAAAGTGCCAGAAGCCAGTGTTGCTGTGTGAATATAAGTGCCAGAAGCCAGTGTGCTGTGAATTAAAGTGCCAGAGCCAGGTGCTGTGAATTAAAGTGCCAGAAGCCAGTGTGCTGTGAAAAAAGTGCCAGAAGCCAGGTGCTGTGAATTAAAGTGCAGAAAGCCATGTGCTGTGTATAAGGCCAGAAGCCAGTGTGCTGTGAAATAAAGTGCCAGAAGCCAGGTGCTTGAATAAAGTGCCAGAAGCCAGTGTGCGGTATTCAGATGCCAGTGTGCTAGTGTAAAGTGCCAGAACCAGTGTGCTGGAATAAGTGCCAGAAGCCAGTGTGCTGTGAATTAAAGTGCCAGAAGCCAGGTGCGTGAATTAAAGTGCCAGAAGCCAGTGTGCTGTGAATTAAGTGCCAGAAGCCAGTGTGCTGTGAATTAAAGTGCCAGAAACCAATGTGCTTGATTATAAAAAGTGCCAGAAGCCAGTGTGCTGTGAATTAAATTGCCAGAGCAGGTGCTGTGAATTAAATTGCCAGTGCAGTGTGCTGTATAAAGTGCAGAACCAGTGTGCTGTGAATTAAGGGCAGAGTCAGTGGCTTGTGAATTAAATCATATATATCCCTTATATTATATAAAATATTTATATTCCGTAGGAGATTGCATGAGTTTTGGAGCTACCAATGAGGGGGGGTATAGGATATTACACATAGGAAAGGTGTATATGATGTGTGGTACTATCTCACTGTTACCATTTAATGACCATTTTTAAATGGAATGGTCAAATGGCAGCTTAAACCACACCCCTGTGTCTGCTCCATATTAAAGGAAGTGTTTCTAAAAAAAGGTCTGTCTGCTACAAAGGATATGATGTGTATTGTTGTGGACATATACACCAAGGCTGCAGGTGCAGGTGGTGGTGGTGTCAGTGAGTAATAATATGCAGCCTACAAGTGGTGTCAGTGAGTAATAAAATACAAGACATCCCTGCTTTCTATTGTAGGAGCAGAGAAAGTGAAAGTGGATTTTTGTGTGTGCTTTGGTGTGATATTGACTGCAACACAAGATCCGTGTATAGAACCCTTTGTATAAGATCCTGTACCACCTGTTGAGGGACAGATTATGGACAGACAATTACCTTATTGGATACAAACTCTGAGGACAACAGATAAGTGTACACCAACTTACAAGGACACAAATATACAGGCCTGGTCAATATTCAAAGTGGGGCACATAGACAGGGACACCCCTGATACTGCACATGTTATGTGGGAACCTATTTATGTGCACTGTCTGCTTGGTGCCAGAAAACCAGAGTAACCCACTGTGTGCCATGCTACCATAATCCTTCCATAAAGCAGTAATTTGGTACAAATTGATGGCAGCGGTGCTGGTAATACATTTATTTCCCCTGTTTTGTATATTGTTCTCTGTATTAAGCTATGGAGGGTACTACTGATAGTATCGATTAAATCCTTGTCCTTTGTACCTGCAGATGAAATGCCCCAATTAGATTCAGTAGCTCTACCAGGCCAATTGCCAAACCTATTTTTAAATCTGATCCATTTGACGGGGTAACTAGGGAGTGGATGATGGCTAGAACAATTTGAATTATTTTACTGTAATACTGAAATAAAAAGCAGTTATCAGTTATTAAAAATTGCTCTGAAGCAAATTTTTTTTCAATTAGATCTGTATAAGAGTAATAAAGGATAAATTCATTCTTTAGGTAAAATGGGAATAAGAAATGTTTGTTTTAAGTTAGATTATTAGGGCAAGCTACTACAATAACATGATGCTGTGAGGTACTTCTGTTAATATGAGGGTACCATCACCACTTGCCGTGGTAATACTAATAAGTATTAATCTAGGATGTTAGTTTCAACCACACAGTGTAGCAGGATTGCCTGGGGCTACTCTCAGACTGCAGGATTATCCTATTTGTTTCCTCTGGAAGCTGGTGACTATCTGAGTAACAGTTTAAATAACCGTAAGATTTATATCACATATATCCACACATAGCAAAACATACACACACTATTTCCATTGTGCATTGGAATGCACAATTTTGCTAGTTTATATATATATATATATATATAGGTTACGAATCCTTCGCATTCCGTTAGCAGTGGTTTATGACTGGGTTTACTGTGAGATATGTAAACTTGCAACGTTAGGATACAGAGCACTCCAAGGACTAACTCGAACATATGTTTATTTCAATAGTAGGAAAACATAACCTACGCGTTTCGGCTCAATGTACGAGCCGTCATCGGGTTACAGTATTCGTCAATACACAACAATAAATAGGTGAGTGCCCTCCCTAGACACACCTCCCCCCGCCCCTCCATCCCGCCCCTCCCCAGGTGTCCAATATACAAAACTACAGGGTTAACCTAACGTGCACTATGTGTATACCCAATATAGTGCAGCTACCGTTAAGAAAGAAAGAACCATAGCACCAAAATCATATCGTGATCTGGAATCGACATATGGTACGGGAATATGCATAATGTATTAAAGTGCCAGTGCTGAAAAAATAGATAAATAGTGGATATATAATAAACAGATAAAAAAGGTAAGAAAGATAAAACTGGCTAGGAATAGAAATCTGTACCCACAGTGCAAGGAAATCAAGGCACTATATGACAATGCTAGTATGTAATAAAGGACATTAAAAAACACAACGCGTCATATGCATGCAACAGTTAAAGGTATACTAATAGTAATAACCCACATAGATAGATTATTCGGGAGCAAGAGGCAGGAACCTCAAAGATATGCTGGTTAGGACGACTTTAAGGTTCAGCCTGGGGTATAACCCCGTCCTGGTTACCTAGTACAAGATTGGGTTTCTACAAATGCCGGGCTGCTTGGCTGCAGAAGTGCCCTTACAGGTCCGGACTTTCCACATCCCATAGTGGAGTAGGATTAGATCAAAAACAAGATTAAATTGTCTAAGCAATACGTCATTATTTCATCTCTTGCCCTGTGGATTGTACTACATGGTAAGACTACAACGACACTACGGGAACGGATGCCAACCACAGGCAGGCCATACGAATAAGTGAAGCCATGGCACTACCCAGGGGTGAAATTGTGCCCACAATGTGTGACAAATTTGGGGACAATCATGGCAAGACACTTCAGGGAAAAGGGTCATCCACCGGCCACACTTAAATAGTGGCGATTGATTGGGAAGTCCCTATGGAAGGCAGAGATCGCAAACGGGCACTACTACAGAGTGAAGTCCGTTGGATTCGTAAACTGGGAACTCAGTCCCCAATGGGGATTAACGAACAAGTGGCCCTAGCGTGCTTCTTGTGACTCTGCTAATGTTGGTTATTTATGCACTTTTATAGTCAATGCTAGTTTGGTACTATACCATGCCACTGACATCGAGTATCTATTCGGGTAGATCAATCTCCCCGAATAATCTATCTATGTGGTTATTTACTATTAGGTATACCTTTAAACTGTTGCATGCATATATGAATCGTTGTGTTATTTAATGTCCTTTATACATACTAGCGTTGTCATATAGTGCCTTGATTTCCTTGCACTGTGGGTACAGATTTCTATTCCTAGCCAGTTTTTATCTTTCTTACCTGTTTTTATCTGTTTATTATATATATCACTATTTATCTATTTATTCAGCACGTGGCACTTTATATACATTTATGCATATTCCCATACCATATGTCGGATTCCAGATCACGATATGATTTTGGTGCTATGGTTCTTTCTTTCTTAACGGTAGCTGCACTATATATGGGTATACACATAGTGCACGTTAGGGTTAAAACCCTGTAGTTTTGTATATTGGACACCTGGGAGGGCGGGGGAGGGGCGGGGGGGAGGTGTGTAGGGAGGGCACTCACCTATTTATTGTGTGTATTGACGATACTGTAACCCTGATGACGGCTCGTACATGAGCCGAAACGCGTAGGTTATGTTTTCCTACTATTGAATAAACATATGTTCGAGTTAAGTCCTTGGAGTGCTCTGTATCCTAACGTTGCAAGTTATATTATATATATATATATATATATATATATATATATATATATGGTGGGTAAGTGTGCACACAGTCTTTGTGAACTTCAATTACCTGGTGCTGCCGACTGTATCCAAGATATGTAAGTAAATGTTCCACAGTGTAAGCTTATTATTGCACTTATAGAATGTTTGTCTAAAAAAGCACTTCAAATAAAGCACTGATTGAAGAACCTGAGTAGCGCTGACACTGTGGAACATTTACTTATATATATATAATTATATATATATATATATATATATTAACAAGTTTCCAACAAGTTTGCCTATTAAAAGAATCTTCTCAGATTCACTATGTGCACCTGCCAATTGGGAATCAGCTCAAAAAAATATTGAGAATACTTGTATTATACATATACTAGTTTGGTTGATCAGGAATACTTTCCAATTGCCTTCGGAGTCAGGAAGGACTTTTCTGACTCCTCCCCATTTTAATAGCTGTTTTTTTTTCCTGCCTCTGGATCAACTGTTAGGTAGAGTAAAGAGAACTAAAGTCCCCAGACCCTTGTCTCAATAGACAGAGCACACATTCACAAAACCAACAACAAGCTGTGTCTCATCTCTCCCTTTGCTGTGGATGCTTTGTGATTATGAAAATAACCTGTAGGATAGAGGTCAGCTCCCATAATTCACCTTATCTGGGAACACCCAGCTAAAAAGAAAGCTTTCTACCTCTATGCCACAATGGATAATACACAAAAAACAAGTACATTGACTGCAATGTACTTGTACTGAGTATTTCAGTACAAGTATTTCTACCAGCAGCGAACCGGTTGAGCGTGACTTTAACTCCATTTATGCCCGCAAGTCTGGGTAAATGAGCCTGTTATCTTTTGCTAGACACATAATAAAACACAAAAAAAAGAGCATGGGGAATCAAACCTGTGTCCCAATAGTCAGATGTTCAGAAACTAGCACTTTAGCAGAACACGCCACCAGTGAACTGCAATAGATAGAAGCATTTCAGTAAATGTCAGTAAAATCAGTTCACTATTTGCATTGCTACTGGAAGACTGTCAGCAATTTACACTGGTTGGTAAATAAATAACAGAGCTTCTATATTTAAAGATTGTACATATGTAGAAACTTTATGGAAACATGGAAACAAGCAAACATAAAATAATAAACTCAGGCGTGAACTATGTTCACTGCCTGAGTTTGTTAGTTTTATAAGCAAACATGGGATTAGAACTGTGTACTTCTTGGTCTGTTTGTTCATAAAAACACAGCATTTACATGGTGTGTCACCGGCAACTCAACTGTGAGGACAGGTACATAGAAGGGTTATCTTTCACTAGAACAGAAGCTACAAACTTCAGGGAGATCAATAAAAGTTCTTATCGTTAAAAATGGTGCTAATTTTGCCCCAACCAATCAGATCTTTTTAACATTTGAAAGCTAACATCTCATTGGTTGGGGCAAAAGTAGCACCATTTTTAATGATAAGAACTTTTATTGAATCTCCCTGTTTGTGCATAGTGACAGTGAGTCCTGTGGTCAGGGGGTGCGGGCTCTTTGAAGCCAACAGGAGGCTATGAGTTGTACTCCCAACCATATGGAAGCCTCCTTTGGTACAGATCTATTATTTATATCTAAATGCAAATAACTAGATAAGAATTTTTCAATGTATAGGTATTCTGGGAGAAAAGCTTTCACATTAGGATTTAAAAAGTTTAGTTCTCCTTTAAGGGAACGTTATACATTGTAACATATAGATATTACTATATCATGTAATAATGTGTGTAAAAGACAATTGCAAGCCACAAAAAGCTGTACATCATCCCAATTATTTTTACACAATTAATAGCACGGTGCAAGTGCACAGATGATATTGTATGGGGCCGTACACACAGTTAACACTGGCCCATCCCACGAGCATGTTCTAACCGGCCTTATAGCTGACTATCGCTTAGTCTATTCACCAGACCAAGCACCCATAGCGGTAGGCACCCAAATCAGGCACCTGAACACACTCAGGCATCACGGGTTGGGCTGACAATTACTCTTGTGTATGGCTGGTTATCTTTTTTAATGAGATTTTACCAGATCAGTACCACTTCCATGGTAATTAATTCAGCCAGTGATTACACAGTCCTTCTATTGCAGCTAAAGTTTGAAAGACTCAGGTATGACTTTGGCCCTACAGAAAATATCATCTCTTAAGAGAGTAAGCTATCTGGGCAACAGAAAGGCTTGTTGAAATGAAAAGTCTTTAGAAACAGTGTATGATCTGATATCTTAGAACAGCACCTGCCACAAACAAGCTGTTCGTAGGGGTATATGAGTTCTGCAAACGCAGCAGAGCTTCATCTTAAATGAGCTGTTAAAGACTGTGTTACTGTCATACTGTGCGGATGTTAGGCGGTGCAGTTATCTTTCCTCTAGGATGTGGACCATTAATAGTCCATTTACTTTCCAATTAAAGTTCATGGGCATGTTTGCACATTCTGCTGGTTTTTGCTTGCCAGTGCAGATAATGATAAACAACACAGAGGCCTACACATTGGACAATCTAATAAATTCTTAATAATATTATTATAAAAATGGAGTCAATCGACTTTTAGTTTATCAAAATATAGGTGCTGACTACTGCTGGATTTGCTCAGCAGTATGTGTGTGTGTACAGGGGAGAGAGGGGAGGGGGGGTTTGTGAGTGTGCCAGCATCTCCTTGCTGCTTGGTGGTAGGGCTAGCAGTGAATTCCCACTGTTCTGAAATGCCTATACTCCTGACAATCTAAAATATATTGCTGTTCTGGTTTATTGCAGAGTGGAACCAAGCCTGTTACCAACCAACTATCATCATACATGGCAATAGGAATTTATTTCCCACAAACCCATTCAGTCACCTTACATTATATCACACACTATTTCTTACCTGCCACTCATCTTAATATTCAACAAGTTTTGTCTGATAGCAAATGAGCACACATTACTTTCCTTCCCCTATTTCTAATTGAAACCCAGGTGGGCCACCATTAACTACATTAGAACCTATGAAATGTATCATTAATTTGTTGTGTTTTCTAATGCAGCTAAATATCTCAAATCCCAGCAGTTACACTATGTTCAGGACATCAACACAAATCTGTGTATAAACCCCCCATCAGAATGCAAAGGGCTTTTTTTTCGACTATTAGTCTATTTATAGTTACAAGTCTGAACTAGGCTTTACTTTAAAAGCAGCTTGATCCAGCCTTTCATCGCCATGTGTTTTGGAGTGCTGGCTGGTCCTCTGTGCAGGGCAAAGGGAGAAACACCCTTTACATTCTGGTCCCAGTAAACACCAGCTTTATTGACCAAAACATAGACTGAATTTGCTTAGAAAAGGTCTTCTGTGGAGGGGAGTTACTGTATATAGCAAAAGCTTTATTTGATCCCTTGGCCTTGTAGAGAAGACACTGAACAATTATTGGCAGTGTCCCAAAAATGAAAATTCTATGTGTGACTGCTGGGATCAGAAAAGGTCTTGTCTAAACTCCCTGAGGCTCACTTTCCGTATTCACTCTAGGAAATGGCTGGCTGAACAATTACGCTGACATTTGCAATTTGCTGGAACCCAGTCCAATGTAGATTAGGTGTTGGTTCATGTGATGGGGATTTATCATTTTGGGATTAATTTCTGAAGAGGCCAATGGAGAAGTCAGTGCCAATCTGCAAATGAAAAGACAAGAGTACATAAATAGACTGATCCATATTCAATAGCACCACCATGCGTTTCATTTCATATTTAATAGGGGGAACTTATATTGCATATACTATTGATATACTATTAATATACTATTCATCCATAAATTAACTGCTGAGTTTTCCATTTTTATAATTTAGTAATAAAGCTTTATATCAGGAAAGCCTCCAAGATATAATATTATATGGTCTGATGCAATAGGCTAAGTTCACACAGCCTTAATATTGTCGGTAACAGCAAAAATAGCACCGCATTATGTCTGTGCAGTCATAGGCCCACACAATTGTCAAAATTTACGGACTTGTCTGTTCCAACTTTCATCCAATAGACAAAGGTCTTGGAAGAAAATGTACCCATATACCAAAGAACCAAAATATGGCCGTCAGGTTGAAATATTCACCCTTGTACCAGGCCCGTATTACTCTGCAGCAACCAATCAGATGATACAAACTTTTGCACCTCTTTTTGCATCAGCCCCATTATATATTTTTTTTTAAACAGAAAGGGGGGCGTGGGAGCACTCTATGGCAATATTATTATAAACTATAGAGGAAGTGCTAGTGATCCGACCAAAACATTAGAACAATCAAGAAAATAGATGATCAGCACATTCCTGGGCACCTATACTATCATAATTTCTTTGCTAGTGCAAACAGTAAAAACATGCAGGAAGATAGACCAGCTTCCATATGGTAGTAGCACTCCCAACACATCCCTTTAATTGGAGGTTTTACACCTTGAATTAAGCATTGGGTGGGAGGCCTTCCCGCCTTATTGAAAGCCAGTAGGTGGGGGTAAGTGATAGCCTTCAATACTAATCCAATGCAAGGTCAGGAGGACAATCTTCCCACAAAAATGCAACCAGCAGGGAGTGTCAGCCCAGATAAATGACCCCAGGTAATTTGTTAGGACCTTCCATACTGGGGTTACCTGACGTGGTTGGAAGCTTTTCACTTTAATGCATAAAATTGTAACTAAACCCCCATGTTTTACGTTTGCATTAGCATAGAGATTGTGATCTATATGGGGCCAGGAATGTGATTGATCATCTCTTTTCCTGTTTGTTATATTTATTTTTGTCATGATTCACAAATTGGAGCTTTAAACTAGTAGCATGGGAATAGAGGTTGCAAGTGCCACTTATATGGTCCTGGGGGGCAGCTGAATGTCCAAAAACAAGAGAGATTTCTACATTAGGTCTGTACAAATCATTATTACGTCTGTACTAATTGTACATTAGGTCTTGTACCAAATTGTCCTTTAGGTCTGTACCAATTCTAATTAGTCTGTATCTACTTGTACTTTAGGTCTGTACAAATTCTACATTACGTCTGTACCAAATTTACATAGTCTGAACAATTCTACATTAGCTCTGTACCAAATTCTACATTAAATCTGTTCCAAATTTACATTGGTCTTGTCCAAATCTACATTAGGTCTGTTCCAAATTCTACATTAGCTTTGTACCAAATTCACATTAGGTCTGAACCGAATTCTACATTAGCTATGTACCAAATTACATTATCTATTCCAAATTCTACATTAGGTCTGTTACCAAAATTCTACATTAGCTTTGTACCAAATTCTACATTAGGTCTGTTCCCAATTCTACATTAGCTTTGTACCAAATTTACTATTGTCTGTTTCCAAATTCTACATTACTTTGTACCAAATTCTACATTAGGTCTGTAGCAAATTCTACATTAGCTTTGTACCAAATCTACATAGCTTTGTACCAAATTCTACATTAGCTTTGTACCAAATTCTACATTAGGTCTGTAGCAAATTCTACATTAGCTTTGTACCAAATTCTACTTGTACCAAATTCTACATAGCTTTGTACCAAATTCTACATTAGGTCTGTAGCAAATTCTACATTAGGCTTGTTACCAAATTCTACATTAGCTTGTGACCAAATTCTAACATTAGCTTTGTTCCGAATCTCATAGCTCTGTTCAAATTCTACATTAGGTCTGTTCCAACTCACAAGGCTGGAGCCCCCGCCCCGCGTTCCCAGCAGCCCCTCCCAACCCGTTCCCCGCTCGCGGCAATCTCGGAACGGGAGGCTAGGAGGGCTGCCGGGAAGGGGCACTCAACTTGGAGGGTGCCTCCCACCCTCCCCGGCAACCCCTCCAAGCCCCCCCCCCCCGGCCGCTCCCGGGGAGGGGGAGGGAGCCGCTGGAGGGGTGGAGGCACCCTCCAGCGCCCTGAGAAGGGCCTTTTGGGGCTTAGGGATCCCAGCTCGAACCGACCCCCCCTCCCCGGCCCTTGTAAGGGCCTTTGCGGCACTTACAAGTGCCCTTGCGGCTCTAATAAGAGCCCTTTGGGGCTTAAGGTCCCGCAGCTCGAACCGGGACCCCTCCCCGCCCTTGTAAGGGCCCTTGCGGCACTGACAAGTGCCTTTGGCAGGGGTCCCGCAGCTCGAACCGGGACCCCCAGTGTGCGGCTCTTAAAAGAGCCCTTGGCGGTGTCTTCTTTCTTCCGTCCCGGCGACACCAGCTCCGCCGAGGTCGCCGACCCCCGAGAGGTACCCTGGCGCGCCAGGGTACCCCCGGCAGGCGCCGGCGTCTTGATCCGACGTCTTCGGGCTGGCGACACCAACCCACTCAGGTCGCCGATGCCAGGCAGGCTCACTGCGGCCGCCAGTGAGCCCCTGGCACGCCGGCCTCAGCGGAGCCGATGTTGCCAGCCGCTTCTTTCTTCTTTCTTCAGCCATCTACTGCGATGGCATCTGAGTTCCGCAGCGGATGCACCTCTTTATATAGGTTTGCAGAAACCCTAATTCATTTCTGATTGGTCAATTTTTAATGCTTGGTTTGCATGCTTTACATTAACCAATCAGATTTCTGGAAAGTTCTGAAATCTGATTGGTTAATGTAAAGCAAGTATTAAAAAATTGACCAATCAGAAACGGATTATGGATTTCGCAAACCTATATAAAGAGGAGCTTTCCGCCGCGGAACTCAGATGCCATCGCAGTAGATGGCTGAAGAAAGAAGAAAGAAGCGGCTGGCACATCGGCTCCGCTGAGGCCGGCGGTGCCAGCGGGCTCACTGTCGCCGCAGTGAGCCTGCCTGGCATCGGCGACCTAGTGGGGTTGGTGTCGCCAGCCCGAAGACGTCGCCCAAGGGCTCTTTTAGAGCCGCACACTGGGGTCCCGGTTCGAGCTGCGGGACCCCCGCCAAAGGCACTTGTCAGTGCCGCAACGGCACTTGTAAGAGCCGCAAGGGCTTTTAAGGGCTTTGTAAGTGTATGTATGTGTTGGAGAATAAGGGCAAGGACTTACCTTGATTGCGGAGGGGATCCAGCCATTATTTGCTACATCTGCTCCTGACTTGGTTGGAGAGTGCATCTTTGGATGGGAAGACACGCAGGTGGAGTCTCTTTGACAGCTCAGTTCTGAAATCTGGATACCCTGAAAAGAAAAAACAGCTCAGTGATGTAGTGGGTTTGTAATTGTATGTATGTGTTGAGAATAAGTTACTGATCGAGTATAAACCAAAGTTGAATTTTCAGGCTGATTCTCAGCCTGTTAAACCTCGGTTTTACAGGAAATTACAGTAGGCAATCGTTTACAGTATCCAGATGTTCTGTCAACTAGTGGACTAGGGATCACTACAGTTTTTAGCTTCAATTACAGCATGTCCACCAAAACATAAACTTATAATATACGTAGAACCCCCCATGTTAGTTCTTTAAAAAAAAGCCAAATCCTACTTACAGCCCTTCACTCCCATGGCGCCTCCTCAAGGCTCCCGTCAGCAGAAAGTTGCAAACGGGCCGGACCAGCAGCCGCGTCTGTGATTGCCTGAGCTGAGAGGCAGCCAATCACAGACGCAGCTACCATTTGAAGACAGGGAGTGAAGGGCTGTAAGTGTGTCTCTAATTCTCTTTTTTAGAAATGTCAGTCAGCGGTTGGTGGTGCCTTACAAGATGTTTTTTTTTATTTAAGGAAGGCAAAAGGGCAGCCATAGAGGGATCCAGAGGGGTGGGAGGAAGGGGGAAAGTGCTCCCCTGTGCATGTCACACTACTCCTGGAGGCAAGATTAGAGGCAGAAACCTTTAGAAAGGAAACAGCTCCTACCCATCAGTTTCCTGGACTTGAAGATGCACTACAGAGAACCATAAGGAGCAGGGAGTATGGTAAGAATTTTTAAAAAAAATACAGAGTGGAGTCAGTAGTGGGTTAAATTTTAGTTTGAGGGTGGACATGCCCTTTAAGCTGTGTGTGAACTCTCGTGGGAAGAGGGAGGAGAAACATAATACCATTACAAATAGAATATTTTATAGAATATAAATAAAATTTTTATACAATACACATTATGGATATTTACTTGAAGAGTCCCAGAAAGTCCAGCGGCGTCCCACGAAGATGGTCCCAGAAAGTCCAGCGACGTCCCACTGAAGATGGTCCCAGAAAGTCCAGCGGCGTCCCACGGAAGATGGTCCCAGAAAGTCCAGCAGCGTCCCACGGAAGATGGTCCCGAAAGTCCAGCGGCGTCACACGGAAGATGGTCCCAGAAAGTCCAGCAGTGTTCTACAGAAGAAATACAGCCCCCACACACAGGCCCAGCACCCCCCACTCAACCAGGCCAAGCACAGCAGCCCCCAAACAATCAGCCCCCCACTTATGCCCAGCAGGCAGCAGCCCTCACTCAATCAGCCCAGCAACCCCCAAACCACTCAATCAGGCCCAGCAACCCCCACCAACCAGGCAGCACCCAATCAGGCCCAGCAACCCCCAACCAGGCCCGGCAGCAACCCCCAACCTGGCCCAAGAGCCCCCACTCAACCCCTACCCAAGAGCAGTGTCAGCCCCTGCCCCCACGGCCAGACACCCCCCCCTCCCCTCCCAAGGCGTCTCTTACCCTTACCTTACCAGTTTGCCAGTTTCAACTCTGATGTGCAGCTATTTTGTCCAGGCGGCCAGGCCAGCCAAACTCCCCAGGCCCCAGCCCAGGTGATCACAGAGAGGCCACCACACATGGTCCGTGACCCCGCCCCCACCAAACTTTCACTGGCGCGCCGGTGCGCAGCGGTCGCGCTAGGCGCGCACGGTGCGCTTCGGCCACGGTTGTGCTAGGCGCGCGCAGCACGCTACTACAACTCCCGGCTCGGACGGCACCTCCTTCGGTCCTTCCACATTGAAGTCCGGCGCCTCTCTCTACGCCCGACAGGCGACAGCCAGAGCCAGGCAGCACACAGGTAACCGGAGCTCCGGGCAGGCAGCATGACGCAGGGCTGGGCAGCTAAAAAAAAAAAAAAATTCGGGGGAAAAAGGCCGCTTTTTTGAGCCTGAGACATGATGCCGCTCTGCATCATTGTCTCATTGTGGCTCATAGCGAGCGGCCCTGCCTAAGCCCCAAAGGGCTCTTGTTAGAGCCGCAAGGGCACTTGTAAGTGCCGCAAAGGCCCTGATAGGGCCGGGGAGGGGGGTCCCGGTTCGAGCTGCGGGACCCCTTAGCCCCAAAAGGCTCTTGTCAGAGCCGCAAGGGCACTTGTAAGTGCCGCAAAGGCCCTTACAAGGGCCGGGGAGGGGGGGTCCCGGTTCGAGCTGCGGGACCCCCTAAGCCCCAAAAGGCCCTTCTTAGGGCCCCGCTGGAGTTGCGCCTCCACCCCCCCAGCGCTCCCTCCCTTCCCCTCCCCGGGAGCGGCCAGGCGGGGGGCTTGGAGGGTTGCCGGGGGGGGGGTGCGCGGCGGTGGTCTCCGCCTCCGCGAGGTTGTGGGCGGGGTGGGCGTGTCTCCCTCCCTGGCCTGCCCATCCCCACCGTGGGAGGCTAGTATCGGCTGACTTCGCCACCTTCACCTAAAACGGCCGCGAAAAGTTAACGAACCTTTATAAATATGCCCCTTGGTCTTGTCTACAGCGGACCTGATAGGGACTTTTCTTGACTTGGTCTTGTCTACACGGACCTGATAGGGAACCTCGCTCAACTTGGTCTCGTCTGCAGCAGACCTGATGGGGCGTCACCCAATATGGGCTTATCTGCAACGGACCTGATAGGGAACTTCACACAAATTACTCTCATCTGCTGTGGACCTAGTAGGGAACTTCACTCAACTTGGTATCTTCTGCAGCGGACCTGATAGGGAACTTCACTTAATTTGGTCTTGTCTGCAGCGGACCTGATAGGGAACTTCACTCACACTCTTATCTTCTGCAGCAGACCTGCTAGGAAACTTTACTCAAATTGGTCTCATCTGCAGTGGACCTGCTCGGGAACTTCACTTAACTCGGTTTCGTCTGCAGCGGACCTGATAGGAAACTTCATTCAACTTGGTCTTGTATGCAGTGACCTGATAGACGAGGGGTCTGGATGTTTTGGCCTGTTCTCCACCAAACGGGGGTCTAGACCCCTATGACTCTGTTCTGGCTGAGACAAACGTGGGTCTTGATGATTTTGGCTCTGTTCTGGCTGCCAGAACGGGGGTCTGGACCCCTTTGTCTCTGTTCTTACTGCCGGAACGGGAGTCTGGAACCCTTTGACTCTTTATGGCTGCTGGAACGGGGTCTAGACCACTTTGACTCTGTTCTGGCCACTGGGATGGGGGTCTGGATGTTTTTGGTACTGTTCTGGGCCGCAGAACGGGGTCTAGACCCTATGACTCTGTTCTGGCTACAGAACGTGGGTCTTGATGATTTTGGCTCTGTTCTGGCTGCCAGAACGGGGGTCTGGACCCCTTTGTCTCTGTTCTGGCTGCCAAACGGGGGTTTGGACTCCTTTAGCTCTGTTCCGGCTGCCAGAACGGGGTCTGGAACCCTTGACTCTTTCTGGCCACTGGGACGGGGTCTGGATGCTTTTGGTACTGTTCTGGCCGCCAGAACTGGGGTCTAGACCTCTATGACTCTGTTCTGGCTGATGGAACGTGGGTCTTGATGCTTTTGGCTCTGTTCTGGCTGCCAGAACGGGGGTTTGGACCCCTTTGGCTCTGTTCCGGCTGCCAGAACAGGGGGTCTGGATCCCTTTGGCTCTGTTCTTACTGCCGGAACGGAGTCTGGAACCCTTTAACTCTTTTCTGGCTGCCGGAACGGGGGTCTAGACCCCTTTGGCTCTGTCCTGGCCTTGGGACGGGGATCTGGATGCTTTGCTACGTTTCTGGCTGCCAGAACGGGGTCTGGATGCTTTTGGTACTGTTCTGGCCACCAGAAAGGGGTCTAGACCCCTATGACTCTGTTCTGGCTGACGGAACGTGGGTCTTGATGCTTTTGGCTCGTTCTGGCTGCCAGAACGGGGGTCTGGACCACTTTGGCTCTGATCTGGCCTCTGGAATGGGGGTTCTGGATACTTTTTGGCTGTGTTCTGGCTGCTGGAACGGAGGTCTGGATGCTTTTGGTTCTGTTCTTGCTGCTGGAACAGGGTTCTGGACCCCTTTGGCTCTGTTCGGGCTGCCAGAACGGGGGTCTGGAACCCTTTGACTCTTTTCTGGCCACTGGGACGGGGGTCTGGATGCTTTTGGTACTGTTCTGGCCGCCAGAACGGGGGTCTAGACCTCTATGACTCTGTTCTGGCTGATGGAACGTGGGTCTTGATGCTTTTGGCTCTGTTCTGGCTGCCAGAACGGGGGTTTGGACCCCTTTGGCTCTGTTCCGGCTGCCAGAACAGGGGGTCTGGATCCCTTTGGCTCTGTTCTTACTGCCAGAACGGGAGTCTGGAACCCTTTAACTCTTTTCTGGCTGCCGGAACGGGGGTCTAGACCCCTTTGGCTCTGTCCTGGCCATTGGGACGGGGATCTGGATGCTTTTGCTACTGTTCTGGCTGCCAGAACGGGGTCTGGATGCTTTTGGTACTGTTCTGGCCACCAGAAAGGGGGTCTAGACCCCTATGACTCTGTTCTGGCTGACGGAACGTGGGTCTTGATGCTTTTGGCTCTGTTCTGGCTGCCAGAACGGGGGTCTGGACCTCTTTGGCTCTGATCTGGCCTCTGGAATGGGGGTTCTGGATACTTTTGGCTGTGTTCGGCTGCTGGAACGGAGGTCTGGATGCTTTTGGTTCTGTTTCTGGCTGCTGGAACAGGGTTCTGGACCCTTTGCTCTGTTGTGGCTGCCAGAACAGGGGTCTGGATGCCTTTTGCTCTGTTCTGGCTGCCAGAACAGGGGTCTGGATTCTTTTGGCTCTGTAATACTGCAGGAACAGGGTCTGGACCCTTTTGGCTCTGTTCTGGCCACCGGAACGGGAGTCTGGACCCCTTTGGCTCAGTTCTAACTACCGGAATGGGGGCTGGAGCCCTTTGGCTCTGTTCTTACTGCCGCTACGGGAGTCTGGAACCCTTTGACTCTTTTCTGGGTGCCGGAACGGGGGTCTAGACCCCTTTGACTCTGTTCTGGCCACTGGATGGGGGTCTGGATGCTTTTGGTACTGTTCTGGCTGCCAGAACGGGGGTCTAGACCCCTATGACTCTGTTCTGGCTGATGGAACGTGGGTCTTGATGCTTTTGGCTCTGTTCTGGCTGCCAGAACGGGGGTTTGGAGCCCTTTGGCTCTGTCCGGCTGCCAGAACAGGGGGTCTGGATCCCTTTGGCTCTGTTCTTACTGCCGGAACGGGAGTCTGGAACCCTTGACTCTTTTCTGGCTGCCGGAACAGGGGTCTAGACCCCTTTGACTCTGTCCTGGCAATTGGGACGGGGGTCTGGATGCTTTGCTACTGTTCTGGCTGCCAGAACGGGGGTCTGGATGCTTTTGGTACTGTTCTGGCCACCAGAAAGGGGGTCTAGACCCCTATGACTCTGTTCTGGCTGACGGAACATGGGTCTTGATGCTTTTGGCTCTGTTCTGGCTGCCAGAACGGGATCTGGACCACTTTGGCTCTGGTCTGGCCTCTGGAATGGGGGTTCTGGGTACTTTTGGCTGTGTTCTGGCTGCTGGAACGGAGGTCTGGATGCTTTTGGTTCTGTTCTTGCTGCTGGAACAGGGGTCTGGACCCCTTTGGCTCTGTTGTGGCTGCCAGAACAGGGGTCTGGATGCCTTTTACTCTGTTCTGGCTGCCGGAACAGGGGTCTGGATTCTTTTGGCTCTGTAATGACTGCAGGAACAGGGGTCTGGACCTTTTGGCTCTGTTCTTACTGCCGGAACGGAGTCTGGAACCCTTTACTCTTTTCTGGGTGCCGTAATGGGGGTCTAGACCCCTTTAACTCTGTTTGTCCACTGGGATGGGGGTCTGGATGCTTTTGTACTGTTCTGGCCGCCAGAACAGGGGTCTAGACCCCTATGACTCTGTTCTGGCTGACGGAACGTGGGTCTGATGCTTTTGGCTCTGTTCTGGCTGCCAGAACGGGGGTCTGGACCCCTTTGGCTCTGTTCCGGCTGCCAGAAAGTGGGTCTTGATGCTCTGGATCCCTTTGGCTCTATTCTTACTGCCGGAATGGGAGTTTTGATCCGTTTGACTCTTTTCTGGCTGCCGGAATGGGGATCTAGACCCTTTGGCTCTGTCCTGGCTATTGGGACGGGGGTATGGATGCTTTTTCTACTGTTCTGGCTGCCAGAACGTGGGTCTTGATGCTTTTGGCTCTGTTCTGGCTGGGTCCAGACCCCCGTTCTGGCAGCCAGAACAGAGCCAAAAGCATCAAGACCCACGTTCTGGCAGCCAGAACAGTAGAAAAAGCATCCATACCCCCGTCCCAATAGCCAGGACAGAGCCAAAGGGGTCTAGATCCCCATTCCGGCAGCCAGAAAAGAGTCAAACGGATCAAAACTCCCATTCCGGCAGTAAGAATAGAGCCAAAGGGATCCAGAGCATCAAGACCCACTTTCTGGCAGCCGGAACAGAGCCAAAGGGGTCCAGACCCCCGTTCTGGCAGCCAGAACAGAGCCAAAAGCATCAAGACCCACGTTCCGTCAGCCAGAACAGAGTCATAGGGGTCTAGACCCCTGTTCTGGCGGCCAGAACAGTACCAAAAGCATCCAGACCCCCATCCCAGTGGACATAACAGAGTTAAAGGGGTCTAGACCCCCATTACGGCACCCAGAAAAGAGTCAAAGGGTTCCAGACTCCCGTTCCGGCAGTAAGAACAGAGCCAAAAGGGTCCAGACCCCTGTTCCTGCAGTCATTACAGAGCCAAAAGAATCCAGACCCCTGTTCCGGCAGCCAGAACAGAGTAAAAGGCATCCAGACCCCTGTTCTGGCAGCCACAACAGAGCCAAAGGGGTCCAGACCCCTGTTCCAGCAGCAAGAACAGAACCAAAAGCATCCAGACCTCCGTTCCAGCAGCCAGACCACAGCCAAAAGTACCCAGAACCCCCATTCCAGAGGCCAGACCAGAGCCAAAGTGGTCCAGATCCCGTTCTGGCAGCCAGAACAGAGCCAAAAGCACAAGACCCATGTTCCGTCACCAGAACAGAGTCATAGGGGTCTAGACCCCCTTTCTGGTGGCCAGAACAGTACCAAAAGCATCCAGACCCCCTTTCTGGCAGCCAGAACAGTAGCAAAGCATCCAGACCCCCGTCCCAATTGCCAGGACAGAGTCAAAGGGGTCTAGACCCCTGTTCCGGCAGCCAGAAAAGTATCAAAGGGTTCCAGACTCCCCGTTCCGGCAGTAAGAACAGACCAAAGGGATCCAGACCCCCTGTTCTGGCAGCCGGAACAGAGCCAAAGGGCTCCAAACCCCCGTTCTGGCAGCCAGAACAGAGCCAAAGCATCAAGACCCACGTTCATCGCCAGAACAGAGTCATAGGGTCTAGACCCCCGTTCTGCAGCCAGAACAGTACCAAAAAGCATCCAACCCCATCCCAGTGGCCAAACAGAGTCAAAGGGGTCTAACCCCCGTTCCGGCACCCAGAAAAGAGTCAAAGGGTTCCAGACTCCCGTAGCGGCAGTAAGAACAGAGCCAAAGGGCTCCAGACCCCCATTCCGGTAGTTAGAACTGAGCCAAAGGGGTCCAACTCCCTTTCCGGTGGCCAGAACAGAGCCAAAAGGTCCAGACCCCTGTTCCTGCAGTCTTTACGAGCCAAAAAATCCAGACCCCTGTTCTGGCGCCAGAACGAGCAAAAGGCATCCAGACCCCTGTTTCTGGCAGCCAAACAGAGCCAAAGGGTCCAGAACCCTGTTCCAGCCAAGCAAACAGAACCAAAAGCATCCAGACCTCCGTTCCAGCAGCCAGAACACAGCCAAAAGTATCCAGAACCCCCATTCCAGAGGCCAGATCAAGCCAAAGAGGTCCAGACCCCCCGTTCTGGCAGCCAGAACAGAGCCAAAAGCATCAAGACCCACGTTCCGTCAGCCAGAACGAGTCATAGGGGTCTAGACCCCCTTTCTGGTGGCCAGAACAGTACCAAAAGCATCCAGACCCCGTTCTGGCAGCCGAACAGTAGCAAGCATCCAGATCCCCGTCCCAATGGCCAGGACAGAGCCAAAGGGTCTAGACCCCCGTTCCGGCAGCCAGAAAGAGTTAAAGGGTTCCAGACTCCCGTTCTGGCAGTAAGAAACAGAGCCAAAGGGATCCAACCCCCTGTTCTGGCAGCCGGAACAGAGCCAAAGGGGTCCAAACCCCCGTTCTGGCAGCCAGAACAGAGCCAAAGCATCAAGACCCACGTTCCATCAGCCAGAACAAGTCATAGAGGTCTAGACCCCCGTTCTGGCGGCCAGAACAGTACCAAAAGCATCCAGACCCCCGTCCCAGTGGCCAGAAAAGAGTCAAAGGGTTCCAGACCCCCGTTCTGGCAGCCCGAACAAAGCCAAGGGGTCCGAACCCTGTTCCAGCAGCAAGAACAAACCAAAAGCATCCAGACCTCCGTTCCAGCAGCCAGAACACAGCCAAAAGTATCCAGACCCCCCCATTCCAGAGGCCAGATCAGAGCCAAATTGGTCCAGACCCCCGTTCTGGCAGCCAGAACAGAGCCAAAAGCATCAAGACCCATTTCCGTCAGCCAGAACAGAGTCATAGGGGTCTAGACCCCCTTTCTGGTGCCAGAACAGTACCAAAAGCATCCAGACCCCGTTCTGGCAGCCAGAACAGTAGCAAAAGCATCCAGATCCCCGTCCCAATGGCCAGGACAGAGCCAAAGGGGTCTAGACCCCCGTTCCGGCAGCCAGAAAAGAGTTAAAGGGTTCCAGACTCCTTTCCGGCAGTAAGAACAGAGCCAGGGATCCAGACCACCCCTGTTCTGGCAGCCGAACAGAGCCAAAGGGGTCCAAACCCCCGTTCTGGCAGCCAAACAGAAGCCAAAAGCATCAAGACCCACGTTCCATCAGCCAGAACAGAGTCATAGAGTCTAGACCCCCAGTTCTGGCGCCAGAACAGTACCAAAAGCATCCAGACCCCCGTCCCAGTGGCCGAAAAGAGTCAAAGGTTCCAGACCCCGTTCTGGCAGCCGGAACAGAGCTAAAGGAGTCCAAACCCCCGTTCTGGCAGCCAGAACAGAGACAAAGGGGTCCAGACCCCCGTTCTGGCAGCCAGAACAGAGCCAAAATCATCAAGACCCACGTTCTGTCAGCCAGAACAGAGTCATAGGGGTCTAGACCCCGTTCTGGCGGCCAGAACAGTACCAAAAACATCCAGACCCCCATCCCAGTGGCCAGAACAGAGTCAAAGTGGTCTAACCCCCGTTCCAGCAGCCATAAAAGATCAAAGGGTTCCAGACTCCCTTTCCGGCAGTAAGAACAGAGACAAAGGGGTCCAGACCCCCGTTCTGGCAGCCAGAACAGAGCCAAATCATCAAGACCCACGTTTCTGTCAGCCAGAACAGAGTCATAGGGTCTAGACCCCCGTTCTGGTGGCCAGAACAGTGCCAAACATCCAGACCCCTCGTCTATCAGGTCCACTGCAATCAAGACCAAGTTGAATGAAGTTTCCTATCAGGTCCGCTGCAGACGAAACCGAGTTAAGTGAAGTTCCCGACAGGTCCACTGCAGATGAACCAATTTGAGTAAAGTTTCCTAGCAGGTCTGCTGCAGAAGATAAGTTGAGTGAAGTTCCCTATCGGTCCGCTGCAGACAAGACCAATTAAGTGAAGTTCCCTATCAGGTCCGCTGCAGAAGATCCCAAGTTGAGTGAGTTCCCTACTAGTCCAGCAGCATAGAGAGTAATTTGTGTGAAGTTCCCTATCAGGTCCGTTGCAGATAGCCCATATGGGTGACGTTCCCCATCAGGTCTGCTGCAGACGAGACCAATTGAGCGAGGTTCCCTATCAGGTCCGCTGTAGACAAGACCAAGTCAAGAAAAGTTCCCTATCAGGTCCGCTGTAGACAAGACCAAGGGGCATATTTATAAAGGTTCGTTAACTTTTCGCGGCCCGTTTTAGTGAAGGTGGCGAAGTAGCCGATACTACCCCTCCCACGTGGGGATGGGCAGGCCAGGGAGGGAGACACGCCCACCCGCCCACAACCCTCCGCGGAGGCGGAGACCACCCGCCGCGCACCCCCTCCCCGGCAACCCCTCCAAGCCCCCCGCCCTGGCCGCTCCCGGGGGGGAAGGAGGGAGCCGCTGGGAGGGGTGGAGGCACCCTCCAGCGGGGCCCTAAGAAGGCCTTTGGGGCTTAGGGGGTCCCGCGCTCGACCGGGACCCCCCCTCCCCGGCCCTTGTAAGGGCCTTTGCGGCACTTACAAGTGCCCTTGCGGCTCTGACAAGAGCCTTTTGGGGCTTAAGGGGTCCCGCAGCTCGAACCGGGACCCCCTCCCCGGCCCTATCAGGGCCTTTGCGGCACTTACAAGTGCCCTTGCGGCTCAAACAAGAGCCCTTTGGGGCTTAGGCAGGGCCGTCTCGCTATGAGCCACAATGAGACATGATGCAGAGCGGCATCATGTCTCAGGCTCAAAAAAGCGGCCTTTTTCCCCCGAATTTTTTTTTTTTTTAGCTGCCCAGCCCTGCGTCATGCTGCCTGCCCGGACTCGGTTACCTGTGTGCTGCCTGGCTCGTCTGTCGCCTGTCGGGCTGTAGAGAGAGGCCGCCGGACTTCATGTTGGAAGGACCGAAGGAGGTGCCGTCCGAGCCGGGAGTTGTAGTAGCGTGCTGCGCGCGCCTAGCACAACCGTGGCCGAAGCGCACCGTGCGCGCCTAGCGCGACCGCTGCGCACCGCGCGCGCCAGTGAAAGTTTGGTGGGGCGTGGTCACGGACCATGTGTGGTGGCCTCTCTGTGATCACCTGGGCTGGGGCCTGGGGAGTTTGGCTGGCCTGGCCGCCTGGACAATAATAGCTGCACATCAGAGTTGCAAACTGGCAAACGGGTAAGGTAAGGGTAAGAGACGCCTTGGGAGGGGAGGGGGGGGTGTCTGGCCGTGGGGGCAGGGGCTGACACTGCTCTTGGGTAGGGGTTGAGTGGGGGCTCTTGGGCCAGGTTGGGGGTTGCTGCCTGGGCCTGGTTGGGGTTGCTGGGCCTGATTGGGTGCTGCCTGGTTGGTTGGGGGTTGCTGGGCCTGATTGAGTGGTTTGGGGGTTGCTGGGCTGATTGAGTGAGGGCTGCTGCCTGCTGGCATAAGTGGGGGGCTGATTGTTTGGGGCTGCTGCTGCTTGGCCTGGTTGAGTGGGGGTGGCTGGGCCTGTGTGTGGGGGCTGTATTTCTTCTGTAGAACACGGCTGGACTTTCTGGGACCATCTTCCGTGTGACGCCGCTGGACTTTCTGGGACCATTTCCGTGGGACGCTGCTGGACTTTCTGGGACCATCTTCCGTGGGACGCCGCTGGACTTTCTGGGACCATCTTCAGTGGGACGTCGCTGGACTTCTGGACCATCTTCCGTGGGACGCCGCTGGACTTTCTGGGACCGTCTTCAAGTAAATATCCATAATGTGTATTGTATAAAATATTTATTTATATTCTATAAAATATTCTATTTGTAATGGTATTTAGTTCTCCTCCCTCTCCCCACGAGAGTTCACACCAGCTTAAAGGGCATGTCCACCCTCAAACTAAAATTTAACCCACTACTACTGACTCACTCTGTTTTTTTTTTAAAAATTCTTACCATACATCCCTGCTCCTTATGGTTCTCCTGTAGTGCATCTTCAAAGTCCAGGAAACTGATGGGTAGGAGCTGTCTTCCTTTCTAAAGGTTTCTGCCTCTAATCTTGCCTCCGAGGTAGTTGTGACATGCACAGGGGCACTTTCCCCCTTCCTCCCACCCCTCTGGATCCCTCTATGGCTGCCCTTTTGCCTTCCTTAAATAAAAAAAAACATCTTGTAAGGCACCACCAACCCTGACTGACATTTCTAAAAAAGAGAATTAGAGACACACTTACAGCCCTTCACTCCCTGTCTTCAAGCTGGTAGCTGCGTCTGTGATTGGCTGCCTCTCAGCTCGGCAATCACAGACGCGGCTGCTGGTCCGGCCCGTTTGCAACTTTCTGCTGACAGGGAGCCTTGAGGAGAGCGCCATGGGAGTGAAGGGCTGTAAGTAGGTATTTGGCTTTTTTTTAAAGAACTAACATGGGGGGTTCTACGTTTATTATAAGTTTAGTTTTATGGTGGACATGCCCTGTAATTGAAGCAAAAACTGTATTGACCCCTAGTCCACTAGTTGACAGCAACATCTAGGATACTGTAAACGATTGCACCTACTGTATATTTTCCTGTATAACACCGAGGTTTACAGGCTGAGTAATCAGCCTGAAAATTCAACTTTGGTTTATACTCGATCAGTACACTATATCTCCAACACATACTACACTTACAACCCCCTACATCACTGAGCTGTTTCTTTTTTTTCAGGGTATCCAGATTTCAGAACTGAGCTTGTCCAAAAGACTCCACCTGCTGTGCTTCCCATCCAAAGATGCACTCTCCAACCAAGTCAGAGCAAGATGTAGCAAATAATGGCTGGATCCCCTCCGCAATCAAGGTAAGTCCTTGCCCTTATTCTCCAACACATACATACACTTACAAAGCCCTTACAAAGCCCTTGCGGCTCTTACAAGTGCCGTTGCGGCACTGACAAGTGCCTTTGGCGGGGGTCCCGCAGCTCGAACCGGACCCCCAGTTGTGCGCTCTTAAAAGAGCCCTTGGGCGACGTCTTCGGGCTGGCGACACCAACCCCACTCGTCGCCGATGCCAGGCAGGCTCACTGCGGCCGACAGTGAGCCCGCTGGCACCGCCGGCCTCAGCGGAGCCGATGTTGCCACCGCTTCTTTCTTCTTTCTTCAGCCATCTACTGCGATGGCATCTGAGTTCCGCGCGGAAAGCTCCTCTTTATATAGGTTTGCAGAAATCCATAATCCGTTTCTGATTGGTCAATTTTTTAATACTTGCTTTACATTAACCAATCAGATTTCAGAACTTTCCAGAAATCTGATTGGTTAATGTAAAGCATGCAAACCAAGCATTAAAAAATTGACCAATCAGAAATGAATTGGGTTTCTGCAAACCTATATAAGAGGTGCACTCCGCTGCGGAACTCAGATGCCATCGCAGTAGATGGCTGAAGAAGAAGAAAGAAGCGGCTGGCAACATCGGCTCCGCTGAGGCCGGCGGTGCCAGCGGGCTCACTGGCGGCCGCAGTGAGCCTGCCTGGCATCGGCGACCTGAGTGGGGTTGGTGTCGCCAGCCCGAAGACGTCGGATCAGACGCCGGCGCCTGCCGGGGTACCCCTGGCGGCCGCAGGGTACCTCTCGGGGGTCGGCGACCTCGCGGAGCGGTGTCGCCGGGACTGGAAGAAAGAGACACCGCCCAAGGGCTCTTTTAAGAGCCGCACACTGGGGGTCCCGGTTCGAGCTGCGGGACCCCTGCCAAGGCACTTGTCAGTGCCGCAAGGGCCCTTACAAGGGCCGGGGAGGGGGTCCCGTTCGAGCTGCGGGACCCTTAAGCCCCAAAGGGCTCTATTAAGCCGCAAGGGCACTTGTAAGTGCCGCAAAGGCCCTTACAAGGGCCGGGGGGGGGGGTCCCGGTTTCGAGCTGAGGGATCCCCTAAGCCCCAAAGGCCCTTCTCAGGCCCTGCTGGAGGTGCCTCCACCCCTCCCAGCGGCTCCCTCCCTTCCCCTCCCCGGGAGCGGCCGGGGGGGGGGGGCTTGGAGGGTTGCCGGGGAGGGTGGAGGCACCCTCCAAGTTGAGTGCCCCTTCCGGCAGCCCCTCCTAGCCTCCCGTTCCGAGATTGCCGCGAGCGGGGAACGGGTTGGGAGGGGCTGCTGGGAAGCGGCGGCGGGTGGTCTCCACCGCCGGGGGGGGTTGTGGTGGGGTGGGCGTATGCCCCGCCCCCTTAGGAGATGCGTCGGAAGGGATTTTAAGTCCCTTCGCGGCGATACTATACAGTATCACCGCGAAGGGGCTTAAAATTACCGCATCACATCGCGGCCGCGATACATATCACGGGAAGGCGCTCGCCGTTATAAATAGCGCTATTTTCGCGGCCGCGATGTGCGGCGGTAATTTTTTCACGTTATTTTCGTTCCTTTATAAATATGCCCCCAATCGAAGAAGTTCCCTAGAAGTTCCGCTGCAGATGTGACCAAATAGAGTAAAGTTCCCTATCAGGTCCACTGCAGAAAAGACAAAGTTGATTGAAGTTCCCTATCAGGTCTGCTGCAGATGAGACTAAATTAAGTGAAATTCCCCATCAGGTCTGCTGCAGATGAGACCAAGTTTAGAAGAGTTCCCTATAAGGTCTGTTCAGAGGAGACCAAGTTGAGTGAAGTTCCTTATCAGGTTCTGCTGCAGACAAGACCAAGTTGAGTGAAGTTCCCTATCAGATCCGCTGCAGGCGAGACCAAGTTCAGTCAAATTCCATATCAGGTCCCCTGCAGACGAGTCCAAGTTGAGTGAAGTTCCCTATCAGATCCGCTGCAGGCGATACCAAGTTTAGTGAAATTCATATCAGGTCCACTGCAGTCTACATATGAGACCAAGTTGAATGAAGTTCCCTATCATGTCTGTTGCATTTGAACCAAGTTGTGTGGAGTTCCATATCAGGTTCACTGCAGACGTGGCCAAATTGAATATAATTACCTATCAAGTCCTCTGCAGGCGAGACCAAGTTGAGTAATGATCCCTATCAAGTCCACTGCAGATGAGACCAAGTTGAGTGAAGTTTCCTATCAGGTCCACTGCATACAAGACCAAGTTGAATGAAGTTTCCTATATCAGGTCTGCTGCAGACGAGACCAAGTTAAGTGAAGTTCCCTAGCAGGACCACTGCAGATGAGACGAATTTGAGTAAAGTTCCCTACTAGGTCCACTGCAGACAAGAGTAATTTGTGTCAAGTTCCCTATCAGGTCCGTTGCAGAAAGTAAATTGAGTGATGTTCCAAGTTGAGTGAAGTTCCCTATCAGGTCCACTGCAGACAGCCCATATTGGGTGACGTTCCCCATAATGTCTGCTGCAGACGAACCAAGTTGAGTGAGGTTCCCTATCAGGTCCGCTATAGACAAGACCAAGTCGAGAGAAGTTCCCTAGCAGTTCCGCTGCAGATATGACCAAATAGAGTAAAGTTCCCTATCAGGTCCACTGCAGAAAGACAAAGTTGAGTGAAATTCCCTATCAGGTCTGCTGCAGATGAGACCAAATTAAGTGTAGTTCCCCATCAGGTCTGCTGCAGATGACACCAAGTTTAGAAGAGTTCCCTATCAGGTCTGTTGCAGACGAGACCAAGTTGAGTGAAGTTCCTTATCTAGTCTGCTGCAGACAAGACCAAGTTGAGTGAAGTTCCTATCAGGTCCACTGAAGACGAGTCCAAGTTGAGTGAAGTTCCCTATCGATCCGTTGCATTCGAGACCAAGTTCAGTGAGATTCCATATCAGGTCCGCTGTAGTCTACATATGAGACCCATTTGAGTGAAGTTCCCTATCATGTCTGTTGCATTTGAGACCAAGTTGAGTGGAGTTCCATATCAGGTTCACTGCAGACGTGGCCAAATTGAGTGAAGTTACCTATCAAGTCCTTGCAGACGAGACAAAGTTGAGTAATGATCCCTATCAAGTCCGCTGCAAACGAGACCAAGTTGAGTGAAGTTTCCTATCAGGTCCACTGCATACAAGAAAGTTGAATGAAGTTTCCAATCTGGTCTGCTGCAGACGAGACCACGTTAAGTGAAGTTCCCTAGCAGGACCGCTGCAGATGAGACCAAGTTGAATGAAGTTTCCTATCATGCTGCTGCAGACAGACCAAGTTAAGTGAAGTTCGCTAGCAGAGACCGCTGCAGATGAGACCAATTTGAGTAAAGTTCCCTAGCAGGTCTGCTGCAGAAGATAAGTTGAGTGAAGTTCCCTATCGGTCCGCTGCAGACGAGACCAAATTGAGTGAAGTTCCCTATCAGGTCCGCTGTAGAAGATACCAAGTTGAGTGAAGTTCCCTACTAGTCCACTGCAGACGAGAGTAATTTGTGTGAAGTTCCCTATCAGTTCCATTGCAGAAATAATGAGTGATGTTCCAAGTTGAGTGAAGTTCCCTATCAGTTCCACTGTAGACAAGCCCATATTGTTTGACGTTCCCCATCAGGTCTGCTGCGACAACCAAGTTGAGTGAGGTTACCTATCAGGTCCGCTGCAGACAAGACCAAGTTGAGAGAAGTTCCCTAGCAGTTCCGCTGCAGATGTGACCAAATAGAGTAAAGTTCCCTATCAGGGGGGCGGAGTCAAGATGGCCGACTGAGCGGTCGCACTACTCCTTAGCTCCTGGCTGCTAAACAAATCCGAGGCTACCCCCAGCACCAGATCCACTCACTGGTGGACACAAAGATCCCGGGCTTGTCCGCAATGACAGGAGGAAAAAACAAGCGATGCGCGGCCGCCAATAAGCTTAAACATTTCGCGTGGCGCTCGGACCAGAACGCACCATGCAGCCAGGCTGTCACGGCGGCCAGCACCACTCCCACCAGATTGGATACAAATACTGTGGGGACCTCACCGGAGGAAACCGGAAGCCCATCCAATGAACCCCACTCTCACCCAACTTAAGTCTGATTGCTCCAGGCAATTGGAGAGACTAAGACATCACTGACAGTGCTGCTGGAAGAGGTAAGAGTGGATATGGGTCTAATGAGACAGGACATCAAAAGTTGAGGCAGAGGTAGGGGAGGCAGGGACAGATTTACTCAGGTGGAAGATACCCTAACACCCATGCCCAACGAAATACACTAATCTGGCAGCAACTGCAAACTGTATTGCAAAAATGATGACCTAGAAAACAGAGCCAGGAAGCAAAACCTCAGGTTCCTGGGGTTCCCAGAAAAGGCTGAGGGAAATCTCCCGGAAATTTTTATAGAAACATGGCTTAAGGAAAAATTCCAGGCTGGAAATATATCTGCATCCCTGGTGGTAGAAGGGCCCACAGAATACCAGCAGGCCCCCCTCCCCCTGGACCACGCCCTAGGCCGCTAATAGCGAGCCTGCTCACTCTAGAGATAAGACACAATACTGCACCTGGCCCGTACTACACAGGATTTAAATATGACAACAACACACATTTTAATATTTCCGGACTTTCTCGCTGGAACATACAAAAAAAGTGCCACTTTTCTAGCTCTAGAACGCCTACCCTGCATGCTTGAGGATCGTCAGGATGGAAAGGCCCACTTCTTCGACACCCCGCCAGCTGAAGCTGCCAGCTGGATGGACATTTACAGAATTCCATAACTACAGTATGTTGGACTGAATCGCACAACTGCACTATCACCTAGGTTAACGTGAACCCCCCAGCATGTGATCTACTGTCCTCCTTTTTGAGCCAAAACTAAACTACAAGAAGTAAATTTATTTGATGTTTTTCCAAATCTCGCGGATAAATATATATGCAGGTCTCTACTCTAGACAAAGATTTTACCGAAGACGACCTGGACACTCAACAGTCGGAGGGCTTTCCCCACATTTACAGGGAATTACAGGTTACATATATAATTCCCTAACCTAATTAATCATATAAAAGTTTTAAGTTTTACTGTTTTTCGTTTAAGTTTTGCTGATTATGGTTATTAACTGCATCTGCATTTAGTACACTGTTTACTAGCAATAAATTAAATATTATGAAATGTCAATGCCAGGTAAACCCCACTGTATATTATATTTTCTAAAAGAATGAGTGTGCGGCTGCCGATTGCTTAAGTAAGTTGACTCGAGTATAAACCGTTCAAGTTTTCAGGCTGATTTTACAGCCTGCAAAACTCGGTTTATACTCGAGTATATACGGTACTACAAAGATCTATATCTATCACAACTAGAACACCATAACTCTGACATAGAAACATATTTAAGCGATATTACACTACCTAAACTGACACAACCCAAAGCACTTTCATTACCGAAACCAAAGTGAGAGAACCATAGCAGACCTAGCCAGCAAGGCACCACACAGACGGCCTCCCGTTAGAAATCTATACTAGATATATAGACCAATTGGCTCCCAACTCACTGAATTATACAATACGGCATGGTTTAAAGGTAAACTTTCCAACTCCATGTATACAGCCACAATTATAGTCCGTCTAAAAGCTGGAAAAGACCCCTGGACATTCCTCATATCGTCCAATATCGCTACTAAACTTTGACTACAAAATTTTGCCAAAGATATTAATTAGCGAATCGTCTCCAGAGGGTTATACTGACATTAGTGGCTGACGACCAAACCGGTTTTATGCCCGGTAGTCGATCACTATTAATATCAGAAACCATTATCCAAACCCAGCTCAACCATGATACTAGGCGCGCCTTCGATTCTCTTGAGTGGGAATTTATGTGGGCAATGCTGAGCAAATATGGTATGGCCACAATTTTATAAGATGGGTTCAGCTGCTGAATGCCCAATCTGAAGCCCAAGTGGCAATCAATAACATAATATCACCCAGCTTTAAAAAATATAGAGAACCAAGGCAAGGCTGCCCGCTCTCGCCATATCTATTCGCTTTATCAATAGAAGTTTTAGCGGAAAAAATAAGAACCAATACATATTACGGTTTAAAACTTGGAAGTTATGAGTTGTAATAAGTCTGTACGCGACGATGTTATTCTATATCTGGATGCTAAGAGTGACTATTAACTCTGTTTTTATTTAATTAAGCAGTTTGGGCCATACTCCGGTCTTTTTATTAACTGGGACCAATCCTCGTTCTGTGCACATTGGATACCTTCCCATTGACTAATATGTCTATACCCGACAATCTAATTATCAGCCACACAGTTTAAATATTTTGGGGGGTACCAAAAGCATCAAGACCCACGTTCCATCAGCCAGAACAGAGTCATAGGGGTCTAGACCCCCGTTCTGGCAGCCAGAACAGTACCAAAAGCATCCAGACCCCCATCCCAGTGGCCAGAACAGAGTCAAAGGGGTCTAGACCCCCGTTCCGGCACCCAGAAAAGAGTCAAAGGGTTCCAGACTCCCGTAGCGGCAGTAAGAACAGAGCCAAAGGGCTCCAGACCCCCATTCCGGTAGTTAGAACTGAGCCAAAGGGGTCCAGACTCCCGTTCCGGTGGCCAGAACAGAGCCAAAAGGGTCCAGACCCCTGTTCCTGCAGTCATTACACTGTTCCTGCAGTCATTACAGAGCCAAAAGAATCCAGACCCCTGTTCTGGCAGCCAGAACAGAGCAAAAGGCATCCAGACCCCTGTTCTGGCAGCCACAACAGAGCCAAAGGGGTCCAGAACCCTGTTCCAGCAGCAAGAACAGAACCAAAAGCATCCAGACCTCCGTTCCAGCAGCCAGAACACAGCCAAAAGTATCCAGAACCCCCATTCCAGAGGCCAGATCAGAGCCAAAGAGTCCGTCCATGGTATTCTGTTTGTAGTCAAGTGATAACTGACTTGAAAATGTAGTTCGTGAAGAGTTTCGCTATCTAGCCGACACGGGCTTTCTCCCCCCTCAATTCATAATGCACTTGTACAATAAGCTGTGGCAAGTAGGTAAAAAAAAAAAACCCTGGAAAAAAATGCCCATTAAGCTATCACAAACAAGCCAGGTGTTAATGGTGTGATTAGAGTAGTGGCTAGAGTGTTATCGGAAACCGCCACAGAGGTAAGGTGTTAACACCGCATTGGAAATGGCGCCAAGTTGGTGTCGACCCCCCCCCCTCTATTTTAGGGCTTGGTTTCTTTTATTTTCCACATAAATGCCTCCTTCACACCCCTCTCTTGAACCGTCGCACGTTCCTTCGCCGTATGTTAACATACAATCTTCAAGGTATGTCCTTTATCCTAAGATGGCAGATACACGGCTTGAGTCCTGACCGCCGAGGAATTGGCTCTTCTGTGCTGGTCCATGAACGTTGATGCAGTTGCTGTTTGTCTCCCCCACATACAAATCAGAGCTTCTTCTTCACTGCAACTGCACTGCATATAGAGTCGCTTTTCTCTTTGTGGTTTTGGTATTGGGTCTTTCGTATGTACCAGTGCTGCCTATGTGTTGATTCGGAGGTGGGTAAAGCACAAGCCCGCACTCACGGCTGACGTCTAAACGCGCGCCGAGAAGCAGCTACCAAGAAGTCGGGGACTCATTGGAGGGAACAAAAACGTGTGGAGCACCCGTGCATATAGAGCTACGTTCGGGCAAATACATGGGGAAAACAGGGACATAGGCACTGCACACCCAGGCTCAGGTGGGGATAAAAACAAAAACGCGCGGGAGGCCGGAAGGATGAAGGGTGATGAGCATGTAGGACGCGGTAAAGGGAAAAAGCGACGCGCCTCCTGTCGTGCTTTTGCCCTTCAACTGTTGGTACTCGTGTTTCTTGTCTTCTTCTACTTCTTTGCAAGGCCCATTCTGGATATCCACAAGTTTTAAGGGCTCCTCTGCGTGTTTTCATTTCTTTAGCCTTGCCGCCTTCTGTGCGTAGTGGGGATGTGGGCCTCTGCGGCTCTGTGTGTGCAGGGTTCTGAGACCCCTCTTGTCGATCCTAAAGGGTGGTGGGTCAACATCAAATCTGATCTGTGTTTGTGTTTGGTTTTTTCTGTAACGCCATCTACTCCAGTTACCATTTTCCTTACTTCTACCAAGCATCCAAACAGCCAGTTTGTGTTTTGTAACCTCTTCCCTTGTGAATGTAATGTTTGTCCACGCATTAATGTGTTCTGGAAAGCTTGTACTTCCTTCTGGTGGATTTTAAGCACCCGAGTGTCATCAACATATCTTAACCAGTTGCTGGTGTGCTAAGCCCTTACGGTATTTACGCGCTGTGCTTTCTACCCAGGAATCCAACCTGCGGCCTCCTCCCATTAAGTGTGGCCCAATAGTTGAAACTGGAGATCCCGATATGCACACATCCATGTTTTTGCTTATATAGCCGACTTAAATCCTGTATTGGACATAGGTGGTATTCAGCTACACAGTACCAGTACGTAACACACCTGTTCTGGGTTGAAGTGTCATTCAGTTCTGCTTAGTAGGAAGAGTGCTGTCTTGTCCCAGAACCGTATTTCTCAGCCCATGTCCAACAGGCCTCCTGGTGGATTGGTAACAAGTGAAGAGATGTCACACCATATGACCCATAGTTTCCTTCTTCTGAGCACCGATACTATATCTTCAATCTGTTGGTGAAATCCGGAAGTTTCTGGATGTGATGCCTTAGAACTTCCCACCACATGTCCTAAGATGTTATCTAGATATTGGCCACCTGTATGTGTGACCGGAGTTGAGGCTGCTGACTATAGGTTCTAGTCTGTATAGGTCCATTCCATTTGCAGTTTTACAGAAGACTGATCCAAGGGATAGGGTTGTGGTATGGAGCATGTCAGAATCCTGCAAGAAACTAAAATCTTTGCCAATTATATGCATTATGCCAACTTTTTGTATATTTGATAAAGCATAATCCACTGTACAAGACGCTCCGAGAGCGACGTGTGTGAGTGTGTGCGTGTGCCTCGTGACGCTTGCCTCCGCGTGTCACGCGTTCCTTGTTCACCCCCCGCGGCTCGCCTCTCGGGATGGGATCGCTGTCGCTGCGCGTCCTGGTTGCATGCTGCTAAATTTATTAGGGTACCCGCTCGCTCGTCGGCCTGGGCGGGGGGGGAGGATCTCATGGTACCTAGAACCCTGGTCACTGTTATGACACAAGGCCGACGGTTCGTCAACACCTTGTGGTCGAATCGAAAAAAACACAAAACATAACTGCAAATCTACTTTTCACACCCCAGACATACACACACACACACCCAGTTTTACGGGGAGGGGAGAAGGGAAAAGGACTAGCAGTGGCCTACCGTTGATGGAGAGCTCCTCGGTCATCTCACACCATATGACCCACTCCCAACAGTCTCTTCGTAGTCTAGTCAGTGTCCAGAAGCCAAAACATGCGGCCTCAGTTTTTAACATTGTTTGTTGTGTTTTACATGCAAGACATAAATGGTACCCATATGTTTGCTTGTGAAGATTTCATTTACCAGAATAATGGTATATCAGTGGTATTCAGTTTGTGCCTAGTGAAAGATCCACTTCCCTTTCAAAAGCAATGCAGCTGGCATCTGTTAACATGCTTGAACTAAAAAATAATATATTTTTTCTTACAACTGCAGGAGTTTAAAAAGGGGGTAAGTGTAGTAAGGAGGGTGGCAGTTTTTTTTGGTGCAGTGGTGACTGTGAGTGTGCTGGAAAATACAGTCACAGCACAGATGCATCTAAAGGCAGATCGGGTGCCAGTGCAGGTTTTAAAAAAGTAAACTCTTTACACATTGTGGAGCAAGGGGGAATATGCAAGACTGCCTGGTTTTTGACAGTTCTTCATTGTCTGCTGTGCCCTGCCCCCTTCTCAAGTGAAATTTCAAGAGCTGAAAACAAGAAAAGTAGTCGAGAAGGAAAGAAAGCATGTTAAAGACTTACTGACAAGTAATCTTATTGCGTTGCTTAGATGGAAAATGATTTAGAACATTTTACATGCCCTTAAAAAATTATATTATATTTATTTTTTTGTTTTGCACATGCCTGCAGTCACATGAAGAATCAGTATTCAGTGAAGGGGTTTATAATGTAAAAGTCGGATACCCCTTATTATATCTACAAGAATACCATTAGGTTTATACAGGTAGATTAGCAAACAAATTTGGCAAGAAGAAACAACCATACACAAAACACAACAGCAACCTTTCATGCTACAATGTTTTTTTAGCATATACACATACTACAATGCATGCTGGTAAATGCGCTTCTTATACCAAATTATTCTTCAATTAAGCTATAAATCTAAAAAAAAAATTAAACCGTAAATTGTAGAAGAGAAAGTACTGTTGAATTGATCTTGGTGTTTTGAAAGTAAATGTCCCAAGTTTTCTTTTTTAACTTAGCCGTGTAATAGGGCATCACCACAGTAGTGTTTCCTCTCTTAATATATATCCTGTTTTTCTAGTCCCTGCCTTTAGCATCGAGACCGACATTGGTTAGTCTGTGAAAATGACAAAGCTCACCGACAGAAAATAAGAGTAGTATTGACTCCTCAATCTCGGCCAACCCTCCATCTTTATCTCATTTATACTATATCAGACATTTGTGTTTACAGATCACCTTGTCTCTCTCTCTCAGACAGAAGCACAAGAGAAGTCACCTGTCCCTTTTCCGTCTCTGGACCGCCTCACTCATCCACATTGTGCGGTAATGTCTCTTCTGTAAACTCCAAAAAGGCTTATTGTGCAACTAAAATGGTGTGAACAGAAGGCAGAGGAAATGTGTAAGGGAAAACTCCCTTACTAATATACTTACTGTGGAATACATGCAACCTGGTTCATCACTCAGTAGTTCCTTCACCCTAAAGTTATATTTGTATTTCATCAGGCAAATTACATAACAATTCAGCAACATAGGACCTCTTGCTTTCCTCTTGGGCCACCATTGGCAGGACACCTCCTTTTGTGACGCCAGCACTGCACTTTTCCACCTGTTAATTTAGTTGATGAAAAGCCTTTGCAAAGTAAACAGATATCCCTAAAGCATGTTGTTCCCATGTCATCTGTATATGTGCAGTGTTGATAGGACCATATGTCGATTTTCATTTGCCCTAATATGGCAAAATCTTCCTATTACTCTTGCAGGCCAAGCTTAGAAGAAGCTCAGAGCTGGGGGAAATCTCTTGAAAAACCTGCTGTCTAACACATGTGAGTAGACTTGTACTCTTCACTTACTCCTGTAATTTCTGTTTCAAATAATATATGATATTTCTTTTCTGCTCTTAGATCTTGTTATATTTCCATCCAGTGTATGTCATTTCTAATTTTTTATATTATTTTTGGGGCTCCTGCGCCGCATACTCTTACTGTCCAGCGGACTTTTACTCATGCGATGCGCACCAGAATACAGAGTCCGTCGGGACCTATCAAAATACGGGGCTGAGGAGCGAGAGATGAGTAAGACCTTCCCTTAGTTCCCGGCTCAAAACACGCTCCTTTACCTCCCTTCTTCATAAAAAGAATACCATAAATGTTTCCCGGTGGAGATACCTTTTAAGGCGAATATTGAAGGGTAGGTTTTTATTTTTGGAAAATTAATTAACAATTTATTACAAATTGGTTTTTTGTATGAATAAAAATACTGCACTGAATTTTGTTGCTCGTGAATCACCTCTTTTTATTAGTAAAAGAATGTGTGTTTCCATAAATATTCAGTCCATGTATGCAGAAATCTAAACACTTTGAAAAATTGAGGCTTTTCCTTTGGCCTGGTTAATGTGAAGTGCCCCAGTAAGCCTTGACTCAGTAATATGTTAACAAAAAAGCACTAGAAAGACACCTCACATAACACAGTAAAGTGACTTTCTATCAGAGGAACTAGATCCCTCATTATACAGTAGAATTAATGGTAAAGTGATAATTCATGCTTACAGGTGTAATATCATTATTTTTATAATACATAGGTATAATCTTTGTATTCAAAATAGATTTTTGTGTGGAGGGTTATGGATTGGGGAGGAGGACAGAGAACAGGAAAGTCTTAAAAATATCCATTTGTATATATATTATTTATTGAGTGCAAGAATACATCTAACAAGTGCCACCACACATTCTACTTCTGACACTGCTTACTAGCCATTATATTCAATTATACGAGACCACACAGGTTTAATATCTGAAGGCCAGACATGGCAGTTTCTGTCTGTACCAATAAATGTAATAGCTAATATGCAACTGTTTCTGGGGTGACACTTGTTACTGAGACTTAGGTGTACAGAAACCTCCAAAAAGGTAATGAAAATTTAGACACAGAGTAGGGGAGAATGGTTGTTTGCACTAGCAAGAATATTATGATAGATATGGGGCCCAGGAATGTCATTGACATCTCTTTCTGTTTGTTTTATGTTTTTCCAGATCAGGATATCACCCACTATATGTTATAATAATGTTGCCATAGGAGTGCTCCTACACGCCCCCTTTTTTGTTTATGTATGTAGCAGAGTTTCTCTGCAGGAAGACAGACCAAGCTTCCATGTGGTAGTAGCACCCCAACACGTCTCTTTATTGGAGGTCTTGTGCCTTGAATACTAAGCACTGAAGAGAGGCCTCTTCCCTCCTGTAATAGCCATAGGCGGGGGTTAGTGATAGCCTGTAATACTAATCCAATGCAAGGTCAGGGAGACAACCTTCCCAAGAAAATTCAACAACAACAGGGGTGTCAGCCCAGATAAATGACCCAGGTAAACTGTTAGGACCTTCATACTGGGGTTACCTGACGGTTTGAAGGCTTTTTCACTTTTGTGCATAGAATTGTAACTAAAAACCCACATGTTTTTACTGTTTGCACCAGCACAGATATTATGATAGTATATGGGGCCCGTGATGTGCATTGATCATCTCTTTTTGTAGTTGGAGGGGCGGCTGTCAATTTCCTCATTTCCTCCAGCCTTATAGTTTTCCTTCCCAGAAAAGAAAAAATATGGGTGGGGGCGCTAGACTTTTTGGTGCCTACAGGCCTGAGGTGTTTGCCCCTGCTTAAAGCTCATAGCTAGTGATTTTTTTTTAAGGAAATATTCCCTGTTGTACTGTTCCTTAAGGTCAACGGGGATCGTAGACAGTGAGACTACTAAACACATTTGTTCATTATATAAATATAAAACAAAGTAGGCTGACTGAACTCTCTCTCCATGGTCATCCACCAGGGTGCTTAATCCAGAGACTGTATTACGCAAAAGGAATAATATTCGGAGCACTAAACTGATTTAAATAAAGAATGTTATTATTAGGAAGTCACATCAACATGTTTTCAGTCCGCTCGGCACTGAATCCCGAGCAGACTGAAAACATTGATGTGACTTCCTAATAAAAACACTCTTTCATTTAAATCAGTTGAGTGCTCTGAATATTATTCCATATTATTATAACTTATTTCTCAGTATAAGTCAATCCGGTAAGTACAAGTATAAGTCGTGGTACCTATTTTACCTGAAAAATTTGTAAAAACTGATGAAATTATGACCACTACTGCCTTCTGATTTTGTATTGTTTTGTGGCTAAGTTGCCCTTTAAATGGACAGCAGAATCCCATACAGTAGTCCCATACAGTAATAGCCCAATCCAGACAAGTAACCTCATCCTTGGCACTCCAGTTATTTGAAGCACAACCCCAACTGCTTTGGTTGCTGGAATTGTAGTTTCTAAACATGTGAGTGGCAAGGTTCAATAACTTTTCCTAAGCTTACCATCATTTACAATTCTCTGCCCCATATAGAACCCTGACCCCATATAGAAAGGGCCCCTGAACCCCCATATAGTAAAGGGCCCTCTGACCCCATATAGAAATAGGCCCTCTGAACCCCATATGCAAAGGGCCCTCTGACCCCCATATAGTAAAGGGCCCTCTGACCCCCATAGAGTAAGGGCCCTCTGACCCCCATATAGCAGGCCATCTACCCCCATATAGCAGGCCCTCTACCCCATCTAGCAAAGGGCCCTCTGACCCCCACTATAGTAAAGGGCCCTCTGACCCCATATAGTAAAGGGCCCTCTGACCCCATATAGTAAAGGGCCCTCTGACCCCCATATAAAGGCCCTTGACCCCATATAGTAAAGGCACTCTGACCCCATAGTTAAGTGTCACCTGAGAGTTGTAGTTTCCAAGCGATCACTTGCATTGAATGAACAGCCATTTTGCCCCAAACTGAGAAGACCTATCAGATTACAGCATCCAATGAGCATTGACAGAGCTGAGTGAGTCCCAGCAGCCAGACTACAGGAAACAGTGTAAAGGTAGATCAGCTCCTGTAACTTCTAGCAGGTAGGATTTTTAACACGCGCCACCTACTGGTTTACTATCCACATTGCAGCATATTGGTAAAATAGGACTTGACCCAAGTATAAGCCGAGGTAGGTTTTCAGTCTATAAAAGCCTGAAAATCTCGACTTATATTCGAGCATATACGGTATATATATATAAATACTGGAAACCACAGGCACACGCTTCAAGCTTTTACTCTGCCCGGGTGCTGTCCTTAATGAATCTTCAATAAATAGTATAATGCAAGGAGCAATCCTGGGACTATTCAAACAGTGTCCTTTATTAGTGAACTGTGCAACAAGCACGTTTCGGCTCTGTTCTTGGCTTGAGAAAGACTCAAGAACAGAGCTGAACGTTGCTTGTTTGCAACAGTTCTCTAATAAAGACCTGTTTGATAAGTCCCAGGAGTGCTCCTTCGTTATACTATTTATATATATATCAATCAAATGACTACTCCCCAGGCCTATGATTCTGATGTCCTTGAGGTAAATGGGGTTGTTGCAATAAGCCTACCCACAGAAAATCTAGACTACCTGCCCAGGGTGGTTGTGCCGTTTTAAAGTTTTTATTCTGCAAGGGCTACCTTTTAACAATGTGTAGTATATTTTAAACCAAAGAATTTTTTTTTTATGATTCAGCAGAACTCTTATTTAGGATAAATATGCTAGAAACTGTATTATTGGCCATATTATTCAGCATCATCTTACTATTTCCAGCAGCACTATATTATTTCTCCCTGTATAACTGTATATTATGATTATGCACCATTCTAATGAATGGTACTATTAGCTTTAGCTATAAGTCAATTGAGCAGTGCAGTGATAACTCAACCCCCCCACAGAATCCTCCCTCACAACTTTCTACAGCCTCTATACCTCTTTATGTCCCTTTCCAAAAGAAGTTCTGAAGGCTTCGTAACTGTAAATCAAATTAGATTCTACTACCATTTATTTCAGTAAGTTTGAGAAAGGAAGTCAGCAGACTGGTTAAAATTGCTATTAAATAGCAAGGGAATTCTGTATTGGTAACATAATTGTTAAGTAATTTATTTTCCTATGCACAACTTGTTAACCTTCAGACACACACACCTCTCTCCTCTTTTTCTTTCCACTTACTTTTAATAAAGTTGTTTCGTAACATTTCCTGTGTAGTACAAAAAGCAACTTGGAATGATACACGGATTATCAAATTGCTTTTGGTTGTGGACCATGTGGGTGATGGCTCTTGTTTAGCTTCTTTACCTTAGGTGGAGTTACTGAGAGGCCTTGTTCATTTTTTTTTCCTTCCATGTGAGATATTTGAGAGGTATATTCCAAGAAATGTTGTAGAATTAATTTATCTTTTCTTCCTGGCCATGTAGTGTAGTTTGTGATGGTATAGTACATCTGAAGTCTATAGTAAGCTGGGTTTTTTGCTTCATCTTTTACTAGCTGTCTGCAGTTGGATGTCTTTAATATGCCTCCAATTATTGTATCCTCTGAATACTGCTGGACTCTGCATCATGGTGTACACTATGGGTGTACACTAAGAGCTCTCGTATACCCATGATGTGTATGACCCATAAGCAATGGGCTTAGGCAGCATCCTTCATGTGTGCCTGTGCTTACTTGGACAGTAAATGGGGTCTTCACTGCTCTTTATAGGTTGGGAGTCTTGAAGCTTGTGTGTTTTTGTTGCATCTTATAACGCATAGTTATAGATTTGACGAATATGTAACTGACATCTGAATGCACCATGCTGCTCCTTTACTTTATCTTAACCTCCTTGTTGATCCATGGTTTTGATTTAAGGACTGGTTGTGCGAGAGACAGTTTGTGTAGCAGTTTATATTGCTGTTAATGTTACTGGAAGTATCTTTATTTGTGACTAATCTGCGGCCTAAGTGCATGCTACAACATAGTCTTTTGCATCATAATCATTTTATTATTTTGACTGAAATGGAATGCGAGAAATCGACTGTAGCATGGTGTTTGATGGATTGAAGATCCTTCTTTTGGAATAGAGTATAGATAAAAGGTGGACAACACACTTGGTGTAGTAGCTTTTTCTACAGTGTCTTGTATACTAGATTTGTTTACTGTGTTTACACAAATTTTTGTTGTCTCGTGTATATATATAATTTATTTATTTTATTTAGCAAACTGTAGATAGCACTCCAATCCTGAAAGCTATGCCTGGGTGCCAGTTCATGAAAGCATTATCCAATATATATAGTAGTTGATCCTGAAGTATTGTAAGTAAAGTCCTGTAATTGTGTCAACTACCATAATATTGGATATATATAAAAAAAATTTAATTATGATCTAAAGTTACCTTTTGCACTGCAGATGGCCGTGCCCTCTTTCGGGTCTTTCTACAGTCTGAATTCAGTGATGAAATCTGGATTTCTGGTCTGGCCTGTGAAGATTATCGAGATACTCATCCCGCCTTTATGCTCCACAGCAAGGCACGAAAGATTTTTCAGCTCTACATTGCACTGCAATCCCCCAAAGAGGTATTTACAATAGACAGTGTTAAACATGTTGCAGCTAATACTATTGATATTTGTCCTTGCACAGCAAAGGGTGTATAGATGTTTATCTTGTTCTTCATCTAATCAGTAAAGCACCATGTACTGATCTGGTACTGTACTCTTTTAAAAACGGACAATTTCTTAATCTACTCTTTTCTCTGAAAGTGCATTTATGCTTTATTAATGAAAATATTTGTTAATTTTAAGGTGAATCTGGATGCCAGCACCAGAACTAACTGAACATAACCTTCTCCAACCAACACGTTCAACTTTTGATGAGGCTCAGCGCAGGATTTTTGGCTTAATGGAAAGGGACTCCTATCCTCATTCTTACGTTCGTGACCTCTACCAGAGTATGCTCATCATCCCCCTAATGGGGCCTGCTAATTATACAAACAAAAAAAAACTAACTTTGTGAGATAAATATGGCTAGACCCAAAGCTTCATTGAAAACTGGGTTTGGACTGAAGTAAGCAGTGCTCTTGAATAATGAAACAGAGCCATTTTGAACAAAAAATGGAATTAATATTTAGTTTGTCATGCATTGCTTCTATGCAGCAGAAGGGTGAATATTTTGAATGGCAGTTCTTTACTTATTAGACCATGCATTTGTTATATAATGTAATGATACCAGCACTTTTTGGTGGAATCTACAGATACTGTAAGTCATTTCTGTTTAGGTGTGCTGTGTTTCCACTTAGTAGTAGTTATTCATGAAAGGCCATCCCCGTTGAGCATTAATTGTTGTACCAAGCCAAACACAGCCTAACAGAACTAAAGGCAAGATACTATCTTTTTACTTACGTACATTACTTATAAGCTCATGTTTATTTTCCATTTTAGCTACATCAAAATGTTTCTACGCCAAGCAAAAGAACACCCAAATAAATAAGTACGGGTTACTTATTTTAAAGCAATGTGTATGGTGTCCTGCAATACATAAGTTGCCCTGCAGGATTGGAACTCTGAATAGTCCGAGGTTAAACAAAAATTCAGAGGCTCGCATTTCTTTAATCATACTGTTTATCAAGTAAAGGGAACTAACAAAACACATCTAGCACATGAAACTGCCTTTATCTTTAACCTTGGGGAATTGTGAACACAGTTTTCATTTTAGTAGCCTATGGCTACAACAGTATTCAGGTGTTAAAAATGTAAAAAAATTTGCAACTATGCACATACCAAGAAAGATTGCGAATAAACTATGACACTAGGACAATTAAGCCTGAACTTTTTGGTGGGGGATGATTATATACCTCTAACTAGTGGTTACTAAAATGACACAAATTCATGCTAGCCACTTTACTTACAAAAAAAGCTTTACGTAAAAGTGCACATAAATAGGAACATATTAGAATCCAAGCAATGTCAATTCCATTATTTCAGTACACTAACAGGCATGAACTTTGTTTTCTATTATTTTATACATTAAGATTCATCACATGATGAATCTAATGATGAAAAAAAATTTAATTCCACACTAAATATGGTTTTCCAAACTCTTCTTGACTTAAAAGAAAAAGGGTTAATGGCATGTTTTTTGTTCCTTGCATTTTAGCCTATAATGTTTACATACTGAGAGTCTGAACAGAATTTGACTTTGTGAGGGCCCTAATACTAATAGGTCCATACTTCCTTATGTCAAACATCCAGTGAACATGGCTGGCACCACTGGAAATTGTACTGTTTTTAAATGTCCCATACAGATTGATTTGAACAGAAAGCTTGATATCCTTAGCGACATTGTTGGCGCACTTTTTTTTCCCTAGCCCTTTTATTTCTGATATATATGACACTATTACTTTGAAGCCTGCACCTTTTCTTTGCACTGTTGATGCCTATTGCGCCTTCTCTGACATTTTATTAATGCCTCCATACTAATGCACTGAGCCATTTCCCTTTATCCCATGCCATCTATCACATTGCTGCCTCAGTTCAAGTGGCCAAACTTTAAAAGTGGCCTAAGCTGCGGTTATTCTTAAATGTTACAGTTAAGTTTTAATTTATGACTTTATCCTTTTTTTTTTTTTTTTTTTTTTTAAATTGCCTTTCCTAGCGGAGATTTGTTGTTTGATTTGATTATCTGTTCCCTGCTAGAAATGGCAGCATACTTTAGAGTCTTTATTATCCTTTATCTGTGGCTAGTTCTACAAAATCAGGAAATCATATATTTTTTATTAATTAAGGTGTCTTTTTGAAGTTGATGAGTAACTAGTCTTTAGCACTGAATAAATATATGCAGCATCACTCAGGTCTGCTGCTGGCTTTTTATGTGCACTTGGCAAATTCCTCTGCTCTTTTTTTCTATGTGTGCTAATGACTGTATATTCCTTTGCATATGGCACAATAACCAGGCATTCCAGGTTTTATGTTTATAAAAGGTAGTATATTTTTGTGTTTATGGTACAGTGTTGGTGACATCTGTGGTCACTTTGTATTTACATTCTGTATAGGTAGAGGTATAGATGATACCCTGACTGTTGTATTTTTTATGTGTATGGCTCTGCTGTTGTGATGCCCTGTGGTCAATGTGTATAATAAAGGAACACTATAACAATCAATTATGTTATTAAACTGTAAAATCTTTTGTGTATCTATGTACGTGAAATATATTTTGTATAAACTTGTAACACTAGTATGTTACTTAACTGTTATAACTGTAATCTTCCTGTTGCTTTATTAACGTAAGTTATGACTTGTATGTGCTGTTTTTCAGCATCTTGTAAGAAGCAGATCATTCTTCGGTCTCTTACTTTACACACTTGTGTGCATCTGTGTATCTGATTCCTATAGCAAAGCAACCAGATTTACCATGATATGATTGTGCCAATGCAAATAAAGTGTAAATACAATTCCTTAGTGATGACTGTGATGAGATTTCTGTTAAGGTAGCCATACACTAGAAAGATTTACTCGCCCGACCAAGGATTCCACAACATTAGACCGATCCTGCCAGAACCGCCTTTCCCATTTTTCTTTGCAACTGACATGCGATTGCAAAATGAATGGGATTTTAGCTGCTATGTATTCACTTGGTTTTTTTTGTGTGGTGAAGCATACTGGTGGTGTATACTAATAGTATACTATTATTAGGAACTAGACATTAGCCTGTTTATGGGTGCTAGAAGCCCGAGTGCCCCTTAGTGTCCCAAGGCCATATCTCCCTCTTCTAAACGTTTTAATGACAAAAGAAAGTAGGAATGAGCTGAATAATCAGAGCTTTGCATAATACGATGTTTTAGATTAGGTCTCTATTATGTTCTGTAAAGTGTTTTTTTTACCAAAATGTAAAGGTAAACTAAAGGTGAAATCATGGATTGTTTAATGCTTACCAGTAAGTTAGTTTAATATTTGCTTTATCTCTCAAGTCTTACTCTTAACTTTGACTGGCATAAAAAAGAACGGCATTTTTAACTGTATTTACATCCCATCAGACTCATGCAAGCCACAGGCACATTGATATTATTGCTCAAAACAGGATTTGGGGTGACTCTTGGTATGTTTGTAACAGTACTGTGGTTTAATTCAATAAGAGGTGCTTATTGAATTTATTTGCAGCAACCAATCATATGTTAGTTCCTTACTGGGTTACTGCAGTTAGATAAAATCTGATGGTTTCTGCAGATTTTAGTACAGGCAAATGTTTGCATCTTTAATGCAGCAGCCCCCTGGTCTTTTCATAGAATAAAAATAGTGATGGAAATTCGAAAATATTAGTTTGCCGACATACACACTGTTCTAATAATGGTGCAGCAGTAAGAGAGGGCCAGTAAGATGCATTATTTTAATCTACGAAACAGTACTCGGCACATCTACATCTAAATATTTCCTTACACACAAAATATTAACTTTTTTATTAGCCCAGATACCACATTTACCCTATTTTATAGCCCATCTGATTTACACAATGTATAATTTGTCATAACTTAATACTATGTCAGATTGCACAGTTATCATTAAATACATGGCTGTGTTATCCTCAATATAGAGATTAATAATGGAACAAATCGTAACAAATATAACATGAAGGGGGGAAACATAATACCCACACTTTAATAAGTACCCCTCTATAGCACTCACACTGAACTACACAAGAAAGCCATGATGCTCTATTGATGCAGGAAAAAAGTACCTTTTAAATCTACCAAATACCATAAAATGTATATATTGACCCATATCCATGTAACATATGATAGTTCACAAATTACTATAAAACTAAAAGCCATATAAAATAGAAGCCAGTCACACCCAATTCTATTTGCTTACATGTTTATTCCCTCTATGATGCTGCTTTAAAAAGCCTGCCATCTCTCTGGATAAAAAGCATTAGTTCCATAACTTGGCCAAATTATTTTAAGCCCACCACACTTCAAGGTTTGCTTTTCAGCTGTGTCTACGCTATCAGTACTGTACTTGCCTTTTAGAGCTGAAAGTCCTTGCTGCCTGCGGCTCTAGCTTCCTTTGGCTAACTCTCCTGCTATAAGTACTGTACTCACCTGATCACATGACCTTAATTTGGTGGAGTACACAAATATATAAAGATGGGATAGTATACATCCATTATAAAGTGCAACTAGTGACCAATGTAATATAGTAAACCTACAAAATAGAAGCCTAGTGCACACCCCATTCAATTTGCTTAAATGTTTATTCCCCTCTATGATGCTGCATTAAGGTTTGCTTTTTTTCAGCTGGGTCCTAATCATATTGCATACCTCAAGTACTAATAAAGTGCCTGAATCAAGTTCATAAAGTGCAACTTACATGCAGTTATCAAAAATGTGACCCCATCTTCATGGGATACATCCTTCATCATTTATATTGTATAAATATATTTAAAGCTCATAGGGGAATACATTGTTTCTTAGAGGAACTATAAAGGTGGAGTATGTAACACTATTAACACTAGGAAAGGTCTATATGTACAGTATGTGTGTAATTATCACAATTTTATTAAAATCACAACAAAAACAACACTATCAAAGTATAGTCTACTACTGTATTTTAATTACAAAACAAATGATATACTATTAAAAAAAGTATGCTTATTTACTTGTCACCCCTAAGGTTAAATGAAAAACTCAAAATGATAGGTTAAGCCACACCTCTAAGACTGCTAAGGGTCTCCATATGGACTACATATCCACTCTCCCCTCCATTCTCCATAGAAAGAAATAAGACTTCCTTTAGGAGGACTCCAGTTTCTGTTTGCTAGACAAGAAGTTTAAGGAAGTTCCTGTATTATATCCATAGTTTTCCAATAGTTCCCGGTTTAGGTATGAGTCCCACTATTCTAATTCCAGGCAAAGTCTATTGATCTGGGCCGAACCAGAACACTGTACCTTTAAAATGAATTTATCCTGTCCGGCGCCGGTATCGCAGCCGTAACCTGACAAGTGCAATGATCAGACGTATCTGCACGTCCCTGAAGCTTTACGTCCCCCTCCACGTCCCTGCACATACGCAGGGGGAGGGGGTACAGGAAACTACTGACAGAGAGAGAGAGGCAGAGGCTGTCTGAGGCTGCGCATAGCTGAGTCGAAAGGTCATTCCTGCTAACTCGGTTTGTCTACAGGCACATGGTTGAGCAGATCTTTTGACACCTGACCGAACGTACATAGACCAACTGATAGTCGAAGTGTCCTTTTGTCTCTCGGGTCAGCCCCACAATCGCACGTCTATACTGAGCCTTACTGTGAGGAGGGAAAAATCTTATGGCTCAGCTGGTCTGTTTGCATTGAGCCAGAGGAGGGGCCTGAGGCAAGCTACATACGCACATCAGATTCTTCAGCGGAAAGACCAAAAGAAAGAATGACAGCCAAAATTTCTGCCAATGAATCTAATGTGATTACATATATACTAAGTATAATCCGATCCTAATATAAGCTGAGGTTACTTATTATTACCTGAAAACAGTAAAACTGATTGAGTCGAGTATAAGCCGAGGGTATAAATTATGACCACTACCGTAATTAGTAAAACTACAACTCCAAGCATGCTTTGGTTGCTGGGAGTTGTAATTTCTAAACATCTGGATTGGCAAGGTTCAACAAACTTTTTAGCCAATAAAAAATGCTCTTGCCCACCTCTTGCCCACCTCTAAACCCCAAAGAGGCACTTGGTTTTACCAGCTCCACTGACAAGAAGTCAGGACGCGCTCCTTCCTTGCTCCTCCATTATGTCCGGTGAGGGCTGAGGACTATATCGCCTATGTGAACACATCTCTCCTGACTGCTCCTGTCTCCTTACCATTTGCAGTAATGATTTGTAGGTAATGACTGCTCAGAGACGCGTAACAGTAGCTCCTTTGCTACGTGTCTCCTCCTACCAGTTAACTGCTGGGCCCTGAGTTAAGCCAAGGTTAGCTTTTCAGGGTCTTTTAAAAAAAATTTTTAGTATATATGTACATAGATTAATTTATTGCCCTAAATAAGTATAGTATCTGAGGTTGAAAAAGACATCATCCATCTAGTCCAACCTTTATACCCTACCCATAATGACTTCTAACAGTTACATAGTATTGGAGGTTGTATAAAGACACACGTCCATCAGTCCAACTTTCATACCTACCCATAACATATGTCTAACAGTCCATAGCAACATATATTGAACTAGATAGACATAACGGTACATCTATCTTGTCCAACGTGCTCCGCAACGCCCACATTTCCTGCCTAACGTTGATCCAGAGGAAGGCAAACAAAAAAACAGTCTCCGGACTCCAGTTGCAATCAGAAATATCCCTGAATCAACATCAATTCCAACTTTATGTATCGTAAGAGTAACATGAACATTCTTTATTTTTAAAAACTCAACAAGTTCTTTTTTAACTATCAATGAACTGCCATCCCCACGTCCAATGGAAGACAATTCAAGTTTAACCATTATACAGGAAAAGACCCCTCCCACTAAACCTGAATACTAAACTTTTTTTCTTTCAGCCCTAAGGGTGTCCATGTCTTCTGACATTGTTCTATTGGTGAACAAGCCCCAGATAGCTTGTTGTATTGCCTATTAATGTATTTAATAACAGTGATTATATCCCCCCTGCAAGCCTTTTTTTTTTAGTGTACACAATTAAACATCCAAATAAACTCTTACCATTGCTTTATAAGCTATAATAATTTTCTCCCTTGAATCCATACCCCCCTATTACAAGACAATATCTTGCTGTCTTTAGCGTTTGCCACCTAGCCCTGCTTGCTACCTTAGTTTGTTATCCACCAAAACTTTAAGATCATTTTCCCAACAGGAATTCGCTTAACACAGACTCATTTATACATTTATAGAATAAGCAGCACAAGTATTTTTAAGCCCAAAATGCATCACCTTACATTTATCAACATTGAATCTATCTGCCACTTGGCGCCCCGATCCCCTGACACAATTGCACATAATCTGTAGCTTTTAATGCTCAGCAAAGATTATGTTATCTACAAAACACAGAGACCTTGCTGACAATACCTAATTATAGGGGCACTTCTAGAGTTTTCCCTCTGAGACAAACTTTTAAAATGCCACCTTGATTGTTATCAGGCGCGCAAAAAGCGCCACCAATGCTGTGTCAAATTGGGTGTGGCCATGGTTCAAACTGTTACAATACATTAGAAATGCCACTTTTTTACACTTTCTACACACATAGACCAATGTTCACACTCTACTTTTATACACTCACACACCATTTACATTGTTACACAATCCCAAAAACCAAAAAACCCGAACACACATATAAATACATGCAATAATACGCACAGTCAGAATATTTATCTTAACAACACTAACACACTTTGTAACACACATAAATAGCTAAACAACATGCTCATTCTGTCACACAAATACTCTGCTCCAGACATAATCCTTTCCCACACGTTTACATACATTGGCAACCACACACACATATCAATACTGCAATGTGCCGTTTCAGGGCTCCTCCCCCTTTCTCTAGCAGTACATATGAATATGTTCCCTAATACAACAAAGGTATTTATAGTTCAAAAAGGAAAAACTATGTGCTTACAGATATCTTCCCAATACCATGTAATGTTACAAAACATTCAATATCTATATACATTTTTTTCCATAAATATATTTAATTGGTCATTATACACAGGAATCTGTGCCAGAGGGACAACAGAAGGGAAGCACCAATGTGTGAGTACACATCTTCATGCATGTATATATACAACAACTATGGTATAACACCCACCACTCCAAGTATCTTATTTGTGGCTAACTGTACATCAGGCGATGTTTCGGGAACCATGTGTCCCCTTTATCAGCCCACAGTATCACGGCTATAACATAATAGAACAACATAGTGGCAGGGCCGCCTCGCTAATGATGCAGGGTGCAGCAGACTGCAGAGCGGCACCCTGTAGGGAAGCGGCACTGCCGCACTGTCATAGTGGGAAGGATTTTTTTTTTTTTACTGCGGGTGCCCCCGAGTCCCAGACTGCCCACACCTAACTTGTGTGTGTGTGGGGGGGGGGGGGGAGTGCGCGCAGCACAGCACCTGGCTGGGGAAGAACTAGAAAGGAAGAACACTGACCGGCACTGTCCGCACACATCAGCGCTCTGCCTCCGCATCCAGGCAGGCTCTATCCCGATTCCTGAAACTTACGTCGTTGCGCGCTGCGTCGCCGTGGGTTTGACGTAGTACGTCCGTCGTCAGCGCAAGGAGCACAAGTTCAGCCCGTGCAGACCGGACAGGCTGCTAGAGGCTAGAAGAGTCAACTAGACAAGAGCTGCGCCGCTGCTGCCTGCTGTGTGACTTGTCTTGTGTGTGTCCTGTTTCCACTGTCCAGTCACAGCGTCAGTGTCAGAATATCATCTCCATCTACTTCTTTATCTTCAGTGACAGTGAGTGGAGATTATCATTATAAAAAAAATAATCATCAGAATTCAGAATTTTTTTTTCTATCTATCTATGAACTATCTATCTATCTATATCTATCTATCTATCACTATCTATGATCGATCTATGATCTATCTATCTATCTATCTATCTATCTATCTATCTATCATCATCTCTATCTATCTATCTATCTATCTATCTATATATCTATCTATCTGTCTATCTATCTATGTATCTATCTACTATCATCTATCTTCTATCATCTAGCTATCTAGATAGATGATAGATATATAGAGATATAGATAGATAGATAGATAGATGATAGATAGTGAGATAGATAGATAGATAGTGATAGATAGATAGTAGATAGATAGATGTGATAGATAGATAATCGATAGATAGTGTCGTGATGTAGTATGTGTTAGTTTCGTTGTAGTTTTGAGGTTGAATAAAGACATACGTCCATCCAGTCCCCCCATCCTGCAATATCCTCCCATATCCTGCCTACACTGTTGATCCAGAGGAGGCAAAAAACCCCCACCCAATTTATGAAGGGGGGAAAAAATTCCTTCCTGACTCCAAGTGGCAATCGGAAATTTCCCTGGATCAACTCTACTTATGTATCAATACCAGTAACTTGTAACATTCCTGTTTGCAGAAACTCATCCAGCTTTTTTTTGAAAATGACCATAACCTGCCATAACAACGTCCACTGGAAGACATTTCCATAGCTTTACCGTTCTCACAGTGAAAAACCCTTTCCGGCTTGAAGCCTAAACCTTTTTTCTTCAATTCTTAGGGATGTCCTCGTGTCCTTTGACATGTTCTATTGGTGAACAATGCCCCAGATAGTTTATTGTATGGCCCGTTAATGTATTTATACACAGTAATCATATCCCCACGCAAGCGCCTTTTCTCCAGCGTACATAATTGTAACTTTTCCAGTCTCTCTCTCATAATATAAAGACGATAGATAGAATCAACTGTATAAAGCCCCTCCCACTTCTTGACAAGCCACATCCCACTTCTGGACAAAGCACCACCCACTTTCAATTATAAACCCACACCCCTTCCGTGGCGAGGGGGCGGCATTTGGAATTTTGTGTCAGGTGGCAAAAGTCTAGAGACGGCCCTGCATAGTGGATAACATCACTGGTGTCACATGATATATATAGACACTCCCATTGCCCACTCACAATTAACATTCATATACCAAGGTAATTAACACTTAAGAAAGTGACAATCTGAAATAAACAGTAAAGGGGAAATAGACAACGAGATACACCAAAATGAGAACAAGACCCTCTGTTCAGTCTGACAAATTATGTACTCCTATATCGAAATATAAAAATACATGAAGATCATAATCATGATTAAGTCCACTGGGTGCAACATCTTTTATCGGTGTATATAACATATATGGCAGGAGCATGCCCAGACCAACATTACAGCGAATATACCAGGAAATACGAGGTCTATAAAAATAAATACAGGTTATAGTCTCTATTTAACCCCAGGGGTTCATTGGTACCCAATAGTGTATCCATCTGACCTCTTGGCATTGAGTATTAGTTCCATGTCAGCCACCCTCTTTGAGATAGGAACATGTTCCAGAATACAGAATTGTAAATCTGAATCTGTATGCCCTAATTGTACAAAATGTGCTGGAACAGGAAACTTGTCATGTTTGAGACGAATACTGTTGTGTTGTGTCCATGTATAGTAAGTTGCAAAGGCAAACTAAAGCATAAACTACATACATGTTGCAGTTACTTTAAGATTCGTACACATGTGCGATTGCGGGTCCCGACCCGCGACACACGTGTGTACGAACGAACATTTCGGCCGATAATCGGCCTGTGTAAGGCACCTTAACTTTGACTGACCAACCTGGCGGATCTCTGAACAAATGACTATTTCGGGCCCATAAAGTGCCCACACACGGGTGATTATCGGCCAAACGTTTGTTCATACACATTGTGCGTCATGGATTGGGACCACGATCGCACCTGTGTACAAACCTTAATGCTTAATGGGAAAAACTACCCGGTGAGGGGATGAATAAATTTGGGCCCTTTACAGACCATTGGCAATGTATAAAGTAGGGAACAAAAACTCGATTTGTCTGCCGACATTCATAAAAGTCAGCTGAAACCAACGAGTTATAAGACTATGTCCCTTATGGTAAGAAATCATTGGAGGTACTTGGAATTCTGTAATGTCAGTGTAAGCATGAGACAATAACCCAATTACATTTAATAATACCATTATTTATTATTATTTATTTATATAGTCGCGACATCTTCTGTGGCGCTTTACAAGCAATACCATGATACAATAGAGAGAGGACCCTGCCCAAAGAGCTTACAGTCTACAAATTCCTTCTATACCCACTGCAAATGTACAACAAAGGGATACATCTATGAGAAAGAAGGGGAAGTTGAGTCTTAGATGACTGGGATTTACTTTAAGGGCATGTCCACCCCCAAACCTATACTTCCCCCCACTACTGGCCCCACTCTGTAGTGAATAAAAATCCTTACCTTACAACCCAGCTCCAAATGGTTCTCCAATAATCCCCCCCCAAAGTCCGAAAAACTGCCCACCAGAGGATAGCAGAGTCCATATAGGACTCTGCTTCCTGTCTCCCCTCCGGGAGAAGTTTGGAATGCGTACTGCAGCCATCTCCCTCCTCCCTCACGTTTTGAATCCCCCCCCTAGTGTAATTTCCCGAAAAGAGTTGCCAGGGTGAAGATCCCCGTTTCGGCCACCAGAACATTTACCAGGGTGCAGACTCCTGTTCCAGGAAAGTAGAACAGAGTTCCCAGGGTGCAGATCTCCTTTCCACCATCAGAACAGAGTTTCCAGAGTGCAAACCCCCATTCTGGCTGCCAGAACAGAGTTCCAGTGCAGACCCCTTTTCAGACCTCCAGAACAGAGTTCCCAGGCCACAGACCCCGTTCCAGCAGCCAGAACAGAGATAAGGGGTCCGAACCCCTGTTCCGGTAGCCAGAACAGAGCCAAAGGGGTCCAGACCCCCGTTCCGGCAGTCAGTACAGAGCCAAAATCACCCAGACCCCCTTTCCGGCAGCCAGACAAGAGCCAAAACATCCAGCCCCCTGTTCCGGCAGCTAAAACGGAACCAAAGGGGTCTAGAACCCGTTCTAGCTGCCACAACAGAGCCAAAGAGGTCCAGACCCCTGTTCCCAGCCAAAACAGAGCCAAAGCATGCAATCCCTGATCCAGCAGCGAAAACAAAGCCAAACATTTCAGTGGCAAAAACAGAGCCAAGGGGGGTCCAAACAACCGTCCCAGCAGCCAGAAGAGAGCCAAAGGGTCCATACCCCCATTCTGGTGGTCAGAACATAGCCAAGAGGTCCAGACCTCCGTTCCAGCAGCCATAACAGAGTTCCAATAATACAGACCCGTTCCGACCTCCGAACAGAGTTCCCAGGCACAGACCCCCCATTCCGCCAGCCTAACAGATTCAAAGTTCCGACCCACGTTGCAGCAGCCAGAAAAGAACCAAAGGGGTCCGACCCCTGTTCCAGCAGCCAGAACAGAGTCAAAAGAATCGACCCCCATCCCGGCAGCCAGGGTGCAAAACAGAGAATCCCAGGGTGCTGACCCCCCGTTCTGTCTGCCAAAACAGTTCCTAGGGTGCAGACCCCAGTTCTAAGGGTCTGAACAGAGTTTCCAGGGTGAAGATCCCCGTTTCGGCCACCAGAACAGAGTTCCCAGGGTGCAGACCTCCTGTTCCAGGAAAGTAGAACAGAGTTCCCAGGGTGCAGATCTCCGTTCCAGCCATCAAACAGAGTTTCCAGAGTGCAAACCCCCATTCTGGCTGCCAGAACAGAGTTCCAATGGTACAGACCCCTTTTCCGACTTCCAAACAGAGTTCCAGGGCACAGACCCCCGTTCCAGCAGCCATAACATAGTCAAGAGTTCCACCCCCTGTTCCAGCAGCCAGAAAAGAGCCAAAGGGTCCAACCCCCGTTCCGGTAGCCAGAACAGAGATAAAGGGGTCCAGACCCCTGTTCCGGTA
>CM033476.1:212538481-212556213 GCA_019447015.1 Hymenochirus boettgeri | reverse complement strand
CAAAAGTATCCAGAACCCCCATTCCAGAGGCCAGATCAGAGCCAAAGAGGTCCAGACCCCCGTTCTGGCAGCCAGAACAGAGCCAAAAGCATCAAGACCCACGTTCCATCAGCCAGAACAGAGTCATAGAGGTCTAGACCCCCGTTCTGGCGGCCAGAACAGTACCAAAAGCATCCAGACCCCCGTCCCACAAAAGTATCCAGAACCCCCATTCCAGAGGCCAGATCAGAGCCAAAGTGGTCCAGACCCCCGTTCTGGCTGACCCCATCGTTAATGTCACCATGAGGTGTGTTTCGTCAGCGATACTTTCATTGAATGAACCGAGCCATTTGCCAACCAAACTGAGAAGACCTATCAGATTTACAGCATCCAATGCGTACATGACAGAGCTGAAGTGAGTCCCAGCAGCCAGACTACAGGAAACAGTGTAAAGGTAATCAGCTCCTGTAACTTCTAGGCAGGTGAAGGATTTTTAACACAGCGCCACCTACTGTTTACTATCCACATTGCAGCATTTGGATAAATAGGACTTGACCCAAGTATAAGCGCGAGGTAGGTTTTCAGCTAATAAACGCCTGAAAATCTCGACTTATATTCGAGCATATACGGTATTATATATAAATACTGGAAAACCACAGGCACACGCTTCAAGCTTTTACTCTGCCCGGGTGCTGTCTTTATGAATCTTCATTATAATAGTATAATGCAAGGAGCAATCCTGGGACTATTTCAAACATGTCCTTTATTAGTGAACTGTGCAAACAGCACGTTTCGGTCTGTTCTTTGGCTGAGAAAGACTCAAGAACAGAGCTGAACGTTGCTTGTTTGCAAGTTCTCTAATAAAGGACCTGTTTGAATAAGTCCCAGGAGTGCTCCTTGCGTTATACTATTTATATTATATCAATCAAATGACTAGCTTCCCCAGGCCTATGATCTGAGTCCTTGAGGTAAATGGGGTTGTTGCATAATGCCTACCCACAGAAAATCTAGAGCTACCTGCCCAGGGTGGTTTGTGCCGTTTTAAAGTTTTTAAACTGCAAGTGCTCCTTTTAACAATGTGTAGTATTTTAACCAAAACCAGAATTTTTTTTTTATGATCAGCAGAACTCTTATTTTAGGATAATATGCTAGATAACTGTATTATTGGCCATATTATTCAGCATCATCTTACTATTTCCAGCACACTATATTATTTCTCCTGCTGTATAACTGTATAAATATATGAGTATGCACCATTCTAAGGAATGGTACTATTAGCTTTAGCTAGAGTCAATTGAACAGTGCAGTGATAACTCAACCCACCCCACAGAATCCTCCCTCACAATCTTTCTACAGCCTCTATACCCTCTTTATGTCCCTTTCCAAAAAGAAGTTCTGAAGGCTTCGTAACTGTAATCAAATTAGATTCTACTACCATTTATTTCAGTATTTGGAAAGGAAGTCAGCAGACTGGTTAATTGCATTAAAGGCAAGGGAATTCTGTATTGGTAACATAATTGTTATATTATTTATTTTCCTATGCACATAACTTGTTAACCTTCAGACACAACACACCTCTCTCTCTCTTTTCTTTCCACTTACTTTTAATAAAGTTGGTTTCGTACATTTCCTTGTAGTACAAATAAGCAACTTGGAATGATACACGGATTATCAAATTGCTTTTGGTTGTGGACCATGTGGTGGATGGCTCTTGTTTAGCTTCTTTACCTTAGTTGGTAGTTACTGAGAGGCCTTGTTCTTTTTTTTTTCCTTCCATGTGAGATATTTGAGAGGTATATTCCAAGAATGTTGTAGAATTAATTTATCTTTTTCTTCCTGGCCAATGTAGTGTAGTTGTGATGGTATAGTTACATCTGAAGTCTATAGTAAGTGGGTTTTTTGCTTCATCTTTTACTAGCTGTCTGCAGTTGGATGTCTTTAATGATGCCTCCAATTATTGTTCCTCTGAATACTGCATTGGACTCTGCATCATGGGTGTACACTATGGGTGTACACTAAGAGCTCTCTGTATACCCATGACTGTGTATGACCCTATAAGCAATGGGGCTTAGGCAGCATCCTTCATGTGTGCCTGTGCTTACTTGGACAGTAAATGGGGTTCTTCAACTGCTCTTTATAGGTTGGAGTCTGAAGCTTGTGTGTTTTTGTTGCATCTTATAACGCATAGTTATATTTGAACGAATATGTAACTGACATCTAAGATGCACCATGCTGCTCCTTTACTTTATCTTTAACCTCCTTGTTGATCCATGGTTTTGATTTAAGGACTTGGTTGTGCGAGAGACAGTTTGTGTAGCAGTTTATATTGCTGTTGTGAATGTTACTGAAGTTATCTTTATTGTGACTAATCTGCGGCCTAAGTGCATGCTACAACATAGTCTTTTGCATCATAATCATTTTATTTTTTGCTGAATGGAATGCAGAGAAATCGACTGGTAGGCATGGTGTTTGATGGATTGAAGATCCTTCTTTTTGGAATAGAGTATAGATAAAAGGTGGACAAACACTTGGTGTAGTAGCTTTTTCTACAGTGTCTGTATACTTGATTTGTTTACTTGTTTACACAAATTTTTGTTGTCTCGTGTATATATATATAATTTATTTATTTATTTTAGCAAACTGTATAGCACTCACTCCAATCCTGAAAGCTATGCCTGGGTGCCAGTTCATGAAAGCATATAACCAATATATATAGTAGTTGATCCTGAAGTATTGTAAGTAAAGTCCTGTAAGTGTGTTCAACTACCATATATATTGATATATATAAAAAAAATTTAATTATGATCTAAAGTTACCTTTTGCACTGCAGATGGCCGTGCCCTCTTTCGGGTCTTTCTACAGTCTGAATTCAGTGATGAAATCTGGATTTCTGGCTGGCCTGTGAAGATTATCGAGATACTCATCCCGCCTTATGCTCCACAGCAGGCACGAAAGATTTTTCAGCTCTACATTGCACTGCAATCCCCCAAAGAGGTATTTACAATAGACAGTGTTAAACTGTTGCAGCTAATACTATTGATATTTGTCCTTGCACAGCAAGAGGGGTATAGATGTTTATCTTGTTCTTCATCTCATCAGTAAAGCACCATGTACTGATCTGGTACTGTACTCTCTTTAAAAACGGACAATTTCTTAATCTACTCTTTTCTCTGAAAGTGCTTATATGCTTTATTAATGAAAATATTTGTTAATTTTAAGGTGAATCTGGATGCCAGCACCAGAGAACTAACTGAACATAACCTTCTCCAACCAAACACGTTCAACTTTTGATGAGGCTCAGCGCAGGATTTTTGGCTTAATGGAAAGGGACTCCTATCCTCGATTCTTACGTTCTGACCTCTACCAGAGTATGCTTCATCCCCCTAATGGGGCCTGCTAATTATACAAACAAAAAAAACTAACTTTGTGAAGATAAATATGGCTAGACCCAAACTTCATTGAAAACTGGGTTTGGACTGAAAGTAAGCAGTGCTCTTGAATAATGAAACAAAGCCATTTTGAACAAAAAATGGAATTAATATTTAGTTTGTCATGCAATTGCTTCTATGCGCAGAAGGGTGAATATTTTGAATGGCAGTTCTTTACTTATTAGACCCATGCATGTTATATATGAAATGATACCAGCACTTTTTGGTGGAATCTACAGATACTGTAAGTCATTTCTGTTTAGGTGTGCTGTGTTTCCACTTAGTAGTAGTTATTCATGAAAAGGGCCATCCCCGTTGAGCATTAATTGTTGTACCAAGAGCCAAAACACAGCCTAACAGAACTAAAGGCAAGATACTATCTTTTTACTTACGTACATTACTTATAAGCTCATGTTTATTTTCCATTTTAGCTACATCAAAAGTTTCTACGCCAAGCAAAAAAACACCAAATAAATAAGTACAGGTTACTTATTTTAAAGCAATGTGTATGGTGTCCTGCCAATACATAAGTTGCCCTGCAGGATTGGTAACTCTGAATAGTCCGAGGTTAAACAAAAATTCAGAGGCTCGCATTTCTTTAATCATACTGTATTTATCAAGTAAAGGGAACAACAACAACACATCTAGCACATGAAACTGCCTTTATCTTTAACCTTGGGGGAATTGTGAACACAGTTTTCATTTTTAGTAGCCTATGGCTACAACAGTATTCAGGTGTTAAAAATGTAAAAAAATTTGCAACTATGCACATACCAAGAAAGATTGCAGAATAAACTATGACACTAGGACAATTAAGCCTGAACTGTTGGTGGGGATAGAAATTATATACTCTAACTATAGTGGTTACTAAGAATGACACAAATTCATGCTAGCCACTTTACTTACAAAAAAGCTGTACGTAAAAGTGCACATAAATAGGAACATATTAGAATCCAGCAATGTCAATTCCATTAATTTCAGTACACTAACAGGCATGAACTTTGTTTTTCATTATTTTTATACATTAAGATTCATCACATGATGAATCTAATGATGAAAAAAAATTTAATTCCCACTAATATGGTTTTCCTAAACTCTTCTTGACTTAAAAGAAAAAGGGTTAATGGCATGTTTTTTGTTCCTTGCATTTAGCCTAATAATGTTTACATACTGAGAGTCTGAACAGAATTGACTTTGTGAGGGCCCTAAATACTAATAGGTCCATACTTCCTTATGTCAAACATCCAGTGAACATGGCTGGCACCACTGGAAATTGTCTGTTTAAATGTCCCATACAGATTGATGTGAACAGAAAAGCTTGATATCCTTAGCGACATTGTTGGCGCACTTTTTTTCCCTAGCCCTTTTATTTCTGATATATATACACTATTACTTTGAAGCCTGCACCTTTTCTTTGCACTGTTGATGCCTATTGCGCCTTCTCTGACATTTTATTAATGCCTCCATACTAATGCACTGAAGCCATTCCCTTTATCCCATGCCATCTATCACATTGCTGCCTCAGTTCAAGTGGCCAAACTTTAAAGGTGGCTAAGCTGCGGTTATTCTTAAATGTTGACAGTTAATTTTAATTTATGACTTTATCCTTTTTTTTTTTTTTTTTTTTTTTTAAATTTGCCTTTCCTAGCAGGATTGTATTTGTTAGTTTGATTTGATTATCTGTTCCCTGCTAGAAATGGCAGCATACTTTAGAGTCTTTATTATCCTTTTATCTGTGGCTAGTTCTACAAAATCAGGAAATCATATATTTTTTTAAATTAAAGGTGTTCTTTTTTGAAGTTGAGTGATAACTAGTCTTTAGCACTGAATAAATATATGCAGCATTCACTCAGGACTCTGCGGCTGCTTTTTATTGCACTTGGGCAAATTCCTCTGCTCTTTTTTTCTATGTGTGCTAATGACTGTATATTCCTTTGCATATGGCACAATAACCAGGCATTCCAGGTTTGTATGTTTATAAAAGGTAGTATATTTTTGTGTTTATGGTACAGTGTTGGTGACAGTCTGTGGTCACTTTGTATATACATTTCTGTATAGGTAGTATAGATGATACCCTGGACTGTTGTATTTTTTATGTGTATGGCTCTGCTTGTTGTGATGCCCTGTGGTCAATGTGTATAATAAAGGAACACTAATAACAAATCTTATGTATATTAAACTGTAAAATCTTTGTGTATCTATGTACGTGAAAAATATTTTGTATAAACTTGTAACACTAGTATGGTTACATTAACTGTTATAACTGTAATCTTCCTGTTGCTTTATGTAACGTAAGTTAGACATTGTATGTGCTGTTTTTCAGCATCTTGTAAGAAGCGATCATTCTTCGGTCTCTTAACTTACACACTTGTGTGCTCTGTGTATCTGATTCCTATAGCAAAGCACCAGATTTACCATGATATGATTGTGCCAATGCAAATAAAGTTTAATACAATTTCCTTAGTTGTACTGTGATGAGATTTCTGTTAAGGTAGCCATACACTAGAAAGATTTACTCGCCCGACCAAGCGATTCCACAACATTAGACCGATCCTGCCAGAACCGCCTTTCCCATTTTTCTTTGCAACTGACTGCGATTGCAAAATGAATGGGATTTTAGCTGCTATGTATTCACTTGTTTTTTTTTTGTGTGTGAGCATACTGTGTGTGTATACTAATAGTATACTATTATTAGGAACTAGACTTAGCCTGTTTAATGGGGTGCTAGAAGCCCAGAGTGCCCCTTAGTGTCCCAAGGCCATAGTCTCTCCTCTCTTCTAAACGTTTTAATGACCAAAGAAAGTGAATAGAGCTGAATAATCAGAGCTTTGCATATATCGATGTTTTAGAATTAGGTCTCTATTATGTTTCTGTAAAGTGTTTTTTTTACCAAAATGTAAAGGTAAACTAAAGTGAAATCATGGATTGTTTAATGCTTACCAGAAGTTAGTTTTAATATTTGCTTTATCTCTCAAGTCTACTCTTAACTATTTGACTGGCATAAAAAAGAACGGCATTTTTAACTGTATTTACATCCCTCAGACTCATGCAAGCCACAGGCACATTGATATTATTGCTCAAAACAGGATTTGGGGGTGACTCTTGGTATGTTTGTAACAGTACTGTGGTTTATTTATAGAGGTGCTTATTGAATTTATTTGCAGCAACCAATCATATGTTAGTTCCTTACTGGGTTACTGCAGTTAGATAAAATCTGATTGGTTTCTGCAGATTTTAGTACAGGCAAATGTTTGCATCTTTAATGCAGCAGCCCCCTGGTCTTTTCATAGAAATAAAAATAGTGATGGAAATTCGAAATATAGTTTGCCGACATACACATCTGTTCTAAGCTAATGGTGCGTAGCAGTAAGAGAGGGCCAGTAGAGTGCATTATTTTAATCTACGAAACAGTACTCGGCTACAATCTACATCTAAATATTTCCTTACACACAAAATATTAACTTTTTATTAGCCCAGGATACCACATTATACCCTTATTTATAGCCCATCTGATTACACAATGTATATTGTCATAACTTAATACTATTTCAGATTGCACAGTTATCATTAAATACATGGCTGTTTTATCCTCAATATAGAGATTAATAATGGAACAATCGTAACAAATATACATAGAAGGGGGGAACTAATAACCCACACTTTAATAAGTACCCCTCTATAGCACTCACACTGACTACACAAGAAAGCCATGATGCTCTATTGATGCAGGAAAAAAGTACCTTTTAAATCTACCAAATACCATAAAATGTATATATTGACCCATATCCATGTAACAATGATAGTTCACAAATTACTATAAAACTAAAAGCCATATAAAATAGAGCCTAGTCACACCCAATTCTATTTGCTTACATGTTTATTCCCTCATGATGCTGCTTTAAAAAGCCTGCCATTCTCTCTGGATAAATAAAAGCAATTAGTTCCATAATTGGCCAATTATTTTAAGCCCAGCCACACACTTCAAGGTTTGCTTTTCAGCTGTGTCCTACGCTATCAGTACTTGCCTTTTATGAGCTGAAAGTCCTTGCTGCCTGCTGGCCTCTAGCTTCCTTTGGACTAACTCTCCTGCTATAATTACTGTACTCACCTGATCACATGACTTAATTTTGGTGGAGTACACAAAATATATAAAGATGGGATGTATACATCCATTATAAAGTGCACTAGTGACCAATGTAAATATGTACACATCAAAAATAGAAGCCTAGTGCACACCCCATTCAATTTGCTTAAATGTTTATTCCCTCTATGATGCTGCATTAAGGTTTGCTTTTTTTCAGCTGGGTCCTAATCTATATTTCATACCTCAAGTACTAATAAAGTGCCTGAATCGTTCATAAAGTGCAACTTACATGCAGTTATCAAAAATGTGACCCCATCTTCATGGGATACATCCTTCATCATTTATATTGTATAAATATTTTAAAAGCTCATAGGGAATACATTGAGTTCTTAGGAGGACTATAAAGGTGGGAGTATGTAACACTATTACACATAGGAAAGGTCTATATGTACAGTATGTGTGTAATTACACAATTTTATTAAAATCACAATAACAAACAACACTTACAAGTATAGTACTACTACTGATATTTTAATTACAAAACAAATGATATACTATTAAAAAAAGTATGCTTACTTTACTTGTCACCCCTAAGGTTAAATGAAAAACTCAAAATGATAGGTTAAGCCACACCTCTAAGACTGCTAAGGGTCTCCATATGGACTACATATCCACTCTCCCCCCTCCATTCTCCATAGAAAGAAATAAGACTTCCTTTAGGAGGCAATCCAGTTTCTGTTTGCTAGACAAGAGTTTAAGGAAGTTCCTTATTATATCCATAGTTTCCAATAGTCCCGGATTTAGGTATGATCCCACTATTCTAATTCCAGGCAAAGTCTATTGTCTGGGCCGAACCAGAAACCTGTACCTTTAAAATGAATTTATCCTGTCCGGCGCCGGTATCGCAGCCGTAACCTGACAAGTTGCAATAGATCAGACAGTATCTGCACGTCCCTGAAGCTTTACGTCCCCCTCCCGTCCCTGCACATACGCAGGGGGAGGGGGTACAGGAAACTACTGGGCAGAGAGAGAGAGGCAGAGCTGTCTGAGGCTGCGCATAGCTGAGTCAAAGGTCATTCCTGCTAACTCGGTTTGTCTACAGGCACATGGTTGAGCAGATCTTTTGACACCTGACCGAACGTACATAGACCAACTGATAGCGAAGTGTCCTTTTGTCTCTCGGGTCAGCCCCACAATCGCACGTCTATACTGAGCCTTACTGTGAGGAGGGATAAATCTTATGGCTCAGCTGGTCTGTTTGCATTGAACCAGAGGAGGGGCCTAAAGCTACATACGCACATCAGATTCTTCAGCGGAAAAGACCAAAAGAAAGAATGACAGCCAAAATTTCTGCCAATGAATCTAATGTGATTACCATATATACTAGAGTATAATCCGATCCAATATAAGCTGAGGTTACTTATTATTACCTGAAAACAGGGTAAAACTGATTGAGTCGAGTATAAGCCGAGGGTATAAATTATGACCACTACCGTAATTAGTAAAACTACAACTCCAAGCATGCTTTGGTTGCTGGGAGTTGTAATTTCTAAACATCTGGATTGGCAAGGTTCAACAAACTTTTTAGGCCAATAAAAAAATGCTCTTGCCCACCTCTTGCCCACCTCTAAACCCCAAAGAGGCACTTGGTTTTACCAGCTCCACTGACAAGAAAGTCGGACGCGCTCCTTCCTTGCTCCTCCATTATGTCCGGTGAGGCTGAGGACTTATGCGCCTATGTGAACACATCTCTCCTGACTGCTCCTGTCTCCTTACCATTTGCAGGTAAATATGTGAGTAATGACTGCTCAAGAGACGTAACAGTAGCTCCTTTGCTACGTGTCTCCTCCTACCAGTTAACTGCTGGGCCCTGAGTATAAGCCAAGGTTAGCTTTTCAGGGTCATTTTAAAAAAAAATTTTTAGTATATATGTACATAGATTAATTTATTGCCCTAAATAAGTATGTATCTGAGGTTGAATAAAGACATACATCCTCTAGTCCAACCTTATAACCCTACCCATAATGACTTCTAAACAGTTACATAGTATTGGAGGTTGTATAAAGACACCGTCCATCTAGTCCAACTTTCATACCCTACCCATAACATATGTCTAACAGTTACATGCAACATATTATTGAACTAGATAGACATACCGGTACATCTATCTTGTCCAACGTGCTCCGCAACCCCACATTTCCTGCCTAACAGTTGATCCAGGAAGGCAAACAAAAAAACAGTCCTTTCCGGACTCCAGGTTGCAATCAGATATCCCTGAATCAACAATCAATTCCAACTTTATGTATCGTAGAGTAACATGAACATTCTTTATTTTAAAAACTCAAACAGTTCTTTTTTAACTATCCAATGAACCTGCCATCACCACGTCAATGGAAGACAATTCCAAAGTTTAACCATTATAACAGGGAAAGACCCCTCCCAACTAAACCTGAATACTAAACTTTTTTTCTTTCAGCCCTAAGGGGTGTCCATGTCTTCTGACATGTTCTATTGGTGAACAATGCCCCAGATAGCTTTGTTGATGGCCTATTAATGTATTTATAAACAGTGATTATATCTCCCTGCAAGCCTTTTTTTTTTAGTGTACACAATTATAACATCCAAATAAACTCTTACCAGTGCTTTTAAAAGCATAATAATATTTTCTCCCTTGAATCCATACCCCCCTATATACAAGACAATATCTTGCTGTCTTTAGCTGTTGCCACCTAGCACTGCTTGCTACCTTTAATTTTGTTATCCACCAAAACTTTAAGATCATTTCCAACAGAATTCGCTTAACACAGACTCATTTATACATTTATAGAATAGCAGCACAAGTATTTTTAAGCCCAAAAATCCATCACCTTACATTTCAACATTGAATCTTATCTGCCACTGGCAGCCCGATCCGCCTGACACAATTGCACATAATCTGTAGCTTTTAATGCTCAGCAAAGATTTATGTTATCTACAAACACAGAGACCTTGCGTGACAATACCTAATTATAGGCACTTCTAGAGTTTTCCTCCTGCCTGAACAACTTTTAAAATGCCACCCTTGATTGTTATCAGGCGCGGCAAAAAGCGCACCATGCTGTGTCAAATTGGGTGTGGCCATGGTTCAAACTGTTACAATACATTAGAAATGCCACTTTTTTACACTTTCTACACACATAAACCAATGTTCACACTCTACTTTTATACACTCACACACACATTTACATTGTTACACAATCCCAAAAAGCCAAGACACCGAACACACATATAAATACATGCAATAATACGCACAGTCAGAAATTTTATCTTAACAACACTAACACACTTTGTATACACACATAAAATCTAAACACATTCTCATTCTGTCACACAATACTCTGCTACAGACATAATCCTTTCCCACACGTTTCATACATTGAACCTACACACACATATCAATACTGCAATGTGCCGTTTCAGGGCTCCTCCCCCTTTCTCTAGCAGTACATATGAATATGGTCCCTAATACAACAAAGGTATTTATAGGTCAAAAAGAAAAACTATGTGCTTACAAGATATCTTCCCCAATACCATGTAATGATAACAAACATTCAATATCTATATACATTTTTTCCATAAATATATTTAATTGGTCATTATACACAGGAATCTGTGCCAGAGGGACAACAGAAGGGAAGCACCAATGTGTGAGTACACATCTTCATGCACATGTATATATACACACACAATATGGTATAACACCGCACTCCAAGTATCTTATTATGTGGCTAACTGTACATCAGGCGATGTTTCGGGAACCATGTGTCCCCTTTATCAAGCCCACAGTATCACGGCTATAACATAATAGAACAAACATAGTGGCAGGGGCGCCTCGCTAATGATGCAGGGTGCAGCAGACTGCAGAGCGGCACCCTGTAGGGAAGCGGCACTGCCGCACTGTCTATATGGGGAAGGATTTTTTTTTTTTACTGCGGGTGCCCCCGAGTCCCGAGACTGCCCAACCTAACTTGTGTGTGTGGGGGGGGGGGGGGAGTGCGCGCAGCACAGCACTGGCTGGAGGAAGAACTAGGAAGGAAGACACTGACGCCCACTGTCCGCACACATCGACAGGCTCGGCCTCCGCATCCAGGCAGGCTCTATCCCGATTCCTGAAACTTACGTCGTTGCGCTGCGGTCGCCGTGGGTTTGACGTAGTGACGTCCGTCGTCAGCGCAAGGGCACAAGTTCAGCCCGTGCACCAGGACAGGCTGCTAGAGGCTAGAAGAGTCAACTAGACAAGAGCTGCGCCGCTGCTGCCTGCTGTGTGACTTGTCTTGTGTGTGTCCGTGTCCACTGTCCATCACAGCGTCAGTGTCAGAATATCATCTCCATCTGACTTCTTATCTTCAGTGACAGTGAGTGAGATTATCATTAATAAAAAAATAAATCATCAGAATTCAGAATTTTTTTATCTATCTATCTATGAACTATCTATCTATCTATGATATCTATCTATCTCTATCTATGATCGATCTATGACTATCTATCTATCTATCTATTATCTATCTTATCTATCATCTCTATCTATCTATCTATCTATCTATCTATCTATCTATCTATCTATCTGTCTATCTATCTATGTATCTATCTATCTATCATCTATCTATCTATCATCATCTATCTAGATATATGATAGATAGATAGTTAGATGATGATAGATAGATCGTAGATAGTATGATAGATAGATAAGATAGATAGATAGATAGATAGATAGATAGATCGATAGTGATAGATGATAGATAGATAGATAGATAGTAAATAGATAGATAGATGGATAATAGCGTGTATAGTATAGTTATAGTATTTGAGGTTGAATAAAGACATACGTCCAATCCGTCCAACCCCATCTAGCAATACCTCATATCCTGCCTAACTGTTGATCAGAGGAAGGCAAAAAACCCCCACCAAATTTATGAAGGGGGGAAAAAATTCCTTCCTGCCTCCAAGTGGCAATCGGAAATTTCCCTGGATCAACTCTACTTTATGTATCAATACAGTAACTTGTACATTCCTTGTTTGCAGAAACTCATCCGCTTTTTTTTGAAAATGACCAATGAACCTGCCATAACAACGTCCACTGGAAGACAGTTCCATAGCTTTACCGTTCTCACAGTGAAAAACCCTTTCCGAGCTTGAAGCCTAAACCTTTTTTTCTTCAAGTCTTAAGGGATGTCCTCGTGTCCTTTGACATGTTCTATTGGTGAACAATGCCCCAGATAGTTTATTGTATGCCCGTTAATGTTTTATACACAGTAATCATATCCCCACGCAAGCGCCTTTTCTCCAGCGTACATAATTGTAACTTTTCCAGTCTCTCTTCATAATATAAAGACGATAGATAGAATCAACATGTTATAAGCCCCTCCCACTTCTTGACAAGCCACACCCACTTCTGGACAAAGCACCACCCACTTTCAATTATAAAACCACACCCCTTCCGTGGCGAGGGGCGGCATTTGGAATTTTGTGTCAGGTGGCAAAAAGTCTAGAGACGGCCCTGCATAGTGGATAACATCACTGGTGTCACATGATATATATAGACACTCCCAGATGCCCACTCAACATTTAACATTCATATACCAAGGTAATTAACACTTAAAGACAGTGACAATCTGAAATAAACAGTAAAGGGGAAATAGCCAACGAGATACACCAAAATGAGACAAGACCCTCTGTTCAGTCTGACAAATTATGTACTCCTATATCGAAATATAAAAATACATGAAGATCATAATCATGATTAAGTCCAGCTGGGTGCAACATCTTTTATCGGTGTATATACACATATATGGCGGAGCATGCCCAGACCAACATTACAGCGAATATACCAGGAAATACGAGTCTATAAAAATAAATACAGGTTATAGTCTCTATTTAACCCCAGGGTTCATTGGTACCCAATAAGTGTATCCATCTGACCTCTTGGCATTTGAGTATTAGTTCCATGTCAGCCACCCTCTTTGAGATAGGAACATGTTCCAAAATACAGAATTGTAAATCTGAATCTGTATGCCCTAATTGTACAAAATGTGCTGGAACAGGAAACTTGTCATGTTTGAGACGAATACTGTTGTGTTGTGTCCATGTATAGTAAGTTGCAAAGGCAAACTAAAGCATAAACTACATACATGTGTTGCAGTTACAGTTAAGATTCGTACACATGTGCGATTGCGGGTCCCGACCCGCGACACACGATGTGTACGAACGAACATTTCGGCCGATAATCGGCCTGTGTATAGGCACCTTAACGTTGACTGACCAACCTGGCGGATCTCTGAACAAATGACTATTTCGGGCCCATAAAGTGCCCACACCGGGTGATTATCGGCCAAACGTTTGTTCATACACATTGTGCGTCATGGATTGGGACCCACGATCGCACCTGGTACAAACCTTAATGCTTAATGGGAAAAACTACCCGTGAGGGGATGAATAAAGTTGGGCCCTTTACAGACCAATTGGCAATGTATAAAGTAGGGAACAAAAACTCGATTTGTCTGCCGACATTCAAAAAAGTCAGCTGAAACCAACGAGTTATAAGACTATGTCCCTTATGGTAAGAAATCATTGGAGGTACTTGGAATTCTGTAATGTCAGTGTAAGCATGAGACAGATAACCCAATTCATTTAATAATACCATTATTTATTATTATTTATTTATATAGTGCCGACATCTTCTGTGGCGCTTTACAGCAATACCATGATACAATAGGAGAGAGGACCCTGCCCAAAGAGCTTACAGTCTACAGAATTCCTTCTATACCCACTGCAAAATGTACAACAAAAGGGATACATCTATGAGAAGAAGGGAATTTGAGTCTTAGATGACTGGGATTTACTTTAAGGGCATGTCCACCCCCAAACCTATACTTCCCCCCACTACTGGCCCCACTCTGTAGTGAATAAAAATCCTTACCTTACAACCCAGCTCCAAATGGTTCTCCAATAATCCCCCCCCAAAGTCCGAAAAACTGCCCACCAGGAGGATAGCAAGTCCATATAGGACTCTGCTTCCTGTCCCCTCGGGAGAAGTTTGGAATGCGTACTGCAGCCATCTCCCTCCCTCACGTTTTGAGATCCCTCCCCCTAGTGTAATTTCCCAAAAAGAGTTGCCAGGGTGAAGATCCCCGTTTCGGCCACCAGAACAGAGTACCAGGGTGCAGACTCCTGTTCCAGGAAAGTAGAACAGAGTTCCCAGGGTGCAGATCTCCTTTCCAGCCATCAGAACAGAGTTTCCAGAGTGCAAACCCACCTTCTGGCTGCCAGAACAGAGTTCCAGTGCAGACCCCTTTTCAGACCTCCAGAAGAGTTCCCAGGGCACAGACCCCGTTCCAGCAGCCAGAACAGAGATAAAGGGGTCCAGACCCCTGTTCCGGTAGCCAGAACAGAGCCAAAGGGGTCCAACCCCCGTTCCGGCAGTCAACAGAGCCAAATCACCCAGACCCCCGTTCCGGCAGCCAACCAGAGCCAAAACATCCAGGCCCCTGTTCCGGCAGCTAAAACGGAACCAAAGGGGTCTAGAACCCGTTCTAGCTGCCACCAGAGCCAAGAGGTCCAGACCCCTGTTCCGGCAGCCAAAACAGAGCCAAGGCATGATCCCTGATCCAGCAGCGAAAACAAAGCCAAAAGCATTTCAGTGGCAAAAACAGAGCCAAGGGGGGTCCACCCACCGTCCCAGCAGCCAGAAGAGAGCCAAAGGGTCCATACCCCATTCTGGTGGTCAGAACATAGCCAAAGAGGTCCAGACCTCCGTTCCACAGCCATAACAGAGTTTCCAATAATACAGACCCTTCCGACCTCCAACAGAGTTCCCAGGGCACAGACCCCCCATTCCGCCAGCCATAACAGATTCAAAGTTCCAGACCCACGTTGCAGCAGCCAAAAAGAACCAAAGGGGTCCAGACCCCTGTTCCAGCAGCCAGAACAGAGTCAAAAGAATCCAGACCCCCATCCCGGCAGCCAGGGTGCAAAACAGAGATCCCAGGTGTGCTGACCCCCCGTTCTGTCTGCCAAAACAGTTCCTAGGGTGCAGACCCCATTTCTAAGGGTCTGAACAGAGTTTCCAGGGTGAAGATCCCGTTTCGGCCACCAGAACAGTTGCCAGGGGCAGACTCCTGTTCCAGGAAAGTAGAACAGAGTTCCCAGGGTGCAGATCTCCTTTCCAGCCATCAGAACAGAGTTTCCAGAGTGCAAACCCCCATTCTGGCTGCCAGAACAGAGTTCCAATGGTACAGACCCCTTTTCCGACTTCCAGAACAGAGTTCCCAGGGCACAGACCCCCGTTCCAGCAGCCATAACATAGTCAAGAGTTCCAGACCCCTGTTCCAGCAGCCAGAAAAGAGCCAGGGGTCCAGACCCCCGTTCCGGTAGCCAGAACAAGATAAAGGGGTCCAGACCCCTGTTCCGGTAGCCAGAACAGAGCCAAAGGGTCCAGACCCCCGTTCCGGCAGTCAGTACAGAGCCAAAACATCCAGGCCCCCTGTGCCAGCCTAGAATGGAACCAAAGGGGTCCAAACCCATTCTCTGCCACAACAGAGCTAAAGGGGTCCAGACCCCTGTTCCGGCAGCCAGAACAGAGCCAAAGGCATGCAGACCCCTGATCCACACGAAAACAAAGCCTAAAGTATTCCATTGGCAAAACAGAGCCAAGGGGGTTCCAGACCACCGTTCCAGCAGCCAGAAGAGAGCCATGGGGTCCATACCCCCATTCTGGTGTCAGAACATAGCCAAGAGGTCCAGACCTCCGTTCCGTGGCCATACAGAGTTCCAATAATACAGACCCTTCCGACCTCCAAAACAGAGTTCCCAGGGCACAGACCCCTATTCCACCAGCTATAACAGATTCAAGTTCCAGACCCCATTGCAGCAGCCAGAAAAGAACCAAAGGAGTCCAGACCCCTGTTCCAGCAGCCAGAACAGAGTCAAGGAGTCCGACCCCCATTCTGGTGACCAGAACAAGCCCAAAGCATCCAGACCTCATTCCGGCAGCCAGAACTAAGCCAAATAGGTCCAGGCCCCTGTTTCGGCAGTCAGAACAAAGCTAAAAGCATCCAGACCCCAGTTTCTGCAGCAAAAACAGAGCCAGGGGGTCCAGACCCCCATTCCAGCAGCCAAGACGAGCCAAAGGGCTCCAGACCCCCATTCCAGTAGTTAGAACTGAGCCAAAAGGTTCCAGACTCCCGTTCCGGTGGCCAGAACAGAACAAAAAGGGTCCAGACCCCCTGTTCCTGCAGTCATTACAGAGCCAAAGAATCCAGACCCCTGTTCCGGCAGCCAGAACAGAGCAAAAGGCATCCAGACCCCTGTTCTGGCAGCCAGAACGAGCCAAAGGGGTCCAGACCCCCTTCCAGCAGCCAGACACAGCCAAAAGTATCCAGAACCCCCGTTCCAGAGGCCAGATCAGAGCCAAAGTGGTCCAGACCCCCGTTCTGGCAGCCAGAACAGAGCCAAAAGCATCAAGACCCACGTTCTGGCAGCCAGAACAGTAGAAAAGCATCCATACCCCCGTCCCAATAGCCAGGACAGAGCCAAGGGGTCTAGATCCCCATTCCGGCAGCCAGAAAAGAGTCAAACGGATCAAAACTCCCATTCCGGCAGTAAGAATAGAGCCAAAGGGATCCAGAGCATCAAGACCCACTTTCTGGCAGCCGGAACAGAGCCAAAGGGGTCCAGACCCCCGTTCTGGCAGCCAGAACAGAGCCAAAAGCATCAAGACCCACGTTCCGTCAGCCAGAACAGAGTCATAGGGGTCTAGACCCCTGTTCTGGCGGCCAGAACAGTACCAAAACATCCACCCCCATCCCAGTGGACATAACAGAGTTAAAGGGGTCTAGACCCATTACGGCACCCGAAAAGAGTCAAAGGGTTCCAGACTCCCGTTCCGGCAGTAAGAACAGAGCCAAAAGGGTCCAGACCCCTGTTCCTGCAGTCATTACAGAGCCAAAGAATCCAACCCCTGTTCCGGCAGCCAGAACAGAGTAAAAGGCATCCAGACCCCTGTTTGGCAGCCACAACAGAGCCAAAGGGGTCCAGACCCCTGTTCCAGCAGCAAGACAGAACCAAAAGCATCCAGACCTCCGTTCCAGCAGCCAGACACACAGCCAAAAGTACCCAGAACCCCCATTCCAGAGGCCAGACCAGAGCCAAAGTGGTCCAGATCCCGTTCTGGCAGCCAGAACAGAGCCAAAGCAGCAAGAACCCAT